>JAUCMS010000127.1:8802451-8820078 GCA_032357445.1 Enteromius radiatus | reverse complement strand
ATAGATAGATAGATAGATAGATAGATAGATAGATAGATAGATAGATAGATAGATAGATAGATAGATAGATAGATACATAGATACATAGATACATAGATACATAGACACAGACAGATAGATAGATAGATAGATAGATAGACAGGCAGACAGATAGATAGATAGACACAGACAGATAGATAGATAAGACAGATAGACACAGACAGACAGACAGACAGATAGATAGATAGATAGATAGATACAGACAGACAGACAGAAAGACAGATAGATAGACACAGACAGATAGATAGATAGACAGACAGACATATAGATAGATACAGACAGATAGATAGATACATAGACACAGACAGACAGACAGATAGACAGATAGATAGATAGACAGACAGACAGATAGACACAGACAGATAGATAGATACATAGACACAGATAGACAGACAGATAGATAGATAGATAGATAGATAGATATAGATAGACACAGATAGACAGATAGATAGATATAGATAGACACAGATAGATAGATAGATAGATAGTGTGTGACATGAACCAACAAAAGAGCCTAAAATGATATACAATGACATGCAGCTCTTTTATTTGCAGTCTTCACCTGCATTTTCTGATCAATTATACAGCGAGCCTCACTAAATCTGCTCCCAGACCCCCCGAGCATTCACTCGTCCAAGTCTGCCTAAACGTTTCAGACCAAAACAGAACCTCTCCGACGTGGTTGATGTATTTATTCAGAGCGACTGTCGCATTCACAGTCCCATCAGAACACACAAACATTTAACTATCTTCCTTTCTATTCAAATGAACTTTGTGCAAACACCACACACACCAAAGAGTGCAAAAGTGTGTGCAGAGACTAAAAATGAGGTCATATTATGGCGATAATCATATGACATCTACAAACAATTACGCCTTGAAAATGATATGTGATTGTTTACAGACAGTTAAAGGGTAGTATGTAAATACGGCACAGTGCTTTGAGATGTTGGTACAACCTAACCGAATTGTCTGACAATGAGCAGATCACATGTGGCCAATTATCACATGACCTCTGCAGACAAACTCTAAAAATGATGGAAACGAGGACAACGAAAACAGGTGAAAGATAAAAGGGGAGGAGAGGAGGGAGAAGGAAAGAGAAGGAGGGAGCGAGAGGCTGCTGTGAAGAAAGAGAGAGCTGGAGGCACTGCTGGAATGTTTGTGGTGAGAGGAACAGCGGGCGTAATGGCTTCCATATGGCCACTCCTGCCAGGAGAGAGAAAGCGAGAGTGGAAGCGAGGAGAATTACAGAGAGAAACAAAAGGATTGAAAATTAAGTTAACATTAAGGGAAAAAAGAGGCTTGATGCAGGGGAAAAACTGGTAAAGATGCAAATGGAAGACAGAAAGTGTACTGCAAAAGAAATCATAATTTGCTTTTGACTTGTTTTCCACTTAAAACAAGATAAATTTACATCACTACGTAAGACATAGTATTGACGTGCATAAGATGCATGTTCAGAAAATGGTTTTTAAAAGAAACTGTAAAAATGAGGCATACGTGGATGAATCGTTCAAAATAATAAAAATAAATATGCATGGATATATACGTCTGTATGTGTATAAATATAAAGCTTCGATTTATTTTATTCCAGCTAGATGCCATTTAATTTAATTTAGCTTAAACTGAAGTCATAAAATAAATAAAACTAATAAATAAAAATGAAAAAATCTCATTTATTTTATTTGTATATATATTTTTATATAAATTACTAATATATATGTCATTTTTATATAAATTACTAATGTATAAAAATAAAATCAAAAGATTAACAAATACTATATTTGTGTATCAGTGAAACTGGGTTAGATTCACCACTAGCGGCACCAAAGAGAATTGCAATCCCTTTATTTGCATGTCGATAATAACCATTAAAATATTTGAGTTTTTGCCATTACATTTGGTGCCTGTAAAATTTACATTTAAACATCATTGAGTATTTGTTGTGTTTCTACAGTTTTTAGTTGGCAGGGGGAAATGGCTTTATCTTGTTTTACTGGAAAGCAAAACAAAATCCCTGGGGTGTCTGCAGGCACAAAGCAGGTGAACAGAGAATCTGTGTGTGTGCGTGTGTGTGTGAAGGTAAGTCAGTAATGGTGACAAGGACAGTCGTGCCCTTTCCTGACAGGAGGCGGTCTACATCCAGCGCCAGTGTCATATCTCTCCTTTTAAACCAGACAGCAGAGAAACTGGATTTCCTTGTGTTTCTTATTCAAACATCTTTTGTTTTCAGCGGCATGATCGTTTCCACACCCTCAGAAAGCAGTCTGGAAAGTTTAGCATTAATCACATGTGGAATAAATGCTAATGAACGGCCAACCCCCTCCTTCTGGCCAAAAAAGCGAAATCAAAATCCATCAAGACTGACAGAGAGAAAGAAAAGAGAGAACATATGCTTTCCTTCTCTCGCTGTCTGTATTTCATATCCTCAGATCAGGCCTGTATATTTATGCAGCCGTATGTTCTTAAAGCCCCCCGTTCAGGGAGATTAACATGTGTGTGAGTCTGTATGTGCACATGAATATGATTCACGGCATAATGAATCATAATGCAGTTTAAAGAGGTGAGCATTCATGCCGGATCAGAGGAACACACACACACAGAGTGTAGGTGTGGATGAGTGAAGCGTTTTTCAAAGAGTAAAATGAGTCTTTCAGCCCAGCTGGTGTATGACCACGGGTCTCGGTGTCAATGCCTGTGTTATTCTGTGCAAAATTAGTGTGTGTTCCTTTTAAATGTGCTCATATGAATGCGGTCTGTGTGTGTATTAGTGTGCGGACTCCTTCCTCCAGGGAGATGACTCCAGGTTAAAATCACTCTCTCAAACTTAACGGTCTGATTAGACCATGTCACCGGGGGTCAGAGGTAGACAGAGGGGCCACATACTGAGGGGCCCCATGGAGACCCGTGTCAGACCCGGCACTGCCCCACTGTCCACCTCACAGAGTCCAGAGCATCCGCAAGGCCTATAAACACCCCAACATGGGTCTCAGATGTCTTCGGGGGCCCCAAGAAACTGTTACTCAAAGGTTCACCTGACTCTGTGCACGCAGACATTATGAGCTACTGCACACAATTCCTGACACGAATAAACTAGAGCCATGAATACGAGTCCTGAGGGTTCCTAAAAGACAGGGAACACATTAAACAATGGCCTATCGGCTTTCAGCGTCTAAGCGCTTAAAATTAAAGGCTCCAGACAAAATGTACTGACCGTTGGCAAATAATTATTGCTTTAGCAAACTCAAGTTTCACATCTAGCTCCATTCTGGTACAGTATATAACAAAACAAAAACAACTCCTTGAAACGAGACGTATTTACTTTGAGAAGCAATGCTGATTTAATCAAATAAAACAATACGTAAAAACATTTTCTCTAAGAAAACTTGTCTTGATGTTTAATTCAGTGTTGTATAATTCAACTGATGCTGTTTTAAGGATCCTAAGATATTTTTACAGGAAAAAGTTCATGAACATTTCAATGTGATTTATTTATCAGACTGTTACATTAAACTTATCTGATTTTGAAACGACTATATTGATAATTGATTTATGACTTTTTTTATATGTGGAAGTAATGGTTACCCACTGTTTTACTTTAATTTTCACAAACAACATGAAACTAGTATGCTGATCTGAAAACCTAAAATGAAACAATAATGTAATAATTTAATTAATAGAATAATATAAATAGTAATTTAAAATGATAATCATTTAGGATAACAATTTAATTTATAGAAGATTATAAATAGTAATTTAAAACAATAATTAATATATTGAGTACCATAAAACATATTGTAAAATAATTATTATTTACACTAATAATTTAATTTATAGAGTACTACTAAAGAGATTTTCACAAAAGTAGTTACAATAACAATTCATCCATAAAGATCCATACTTAAAAACCTTAAAAAACAAAGCAATAGCTGAGGACCATTACTTGTTAGAGCAAACCAACCTTACAAAACATTGTTATGCTCACAAACCATGTATATAATAGCAATGAAATGCTGCTTGACCATTTAACTGTGCTGATAAACTACCTGTTATTATGGGGCATCTTTAAACTTGTGAACTGTGAAATCTACCCCAAAGTTTGCCTCAGCATTCAAAAGGCAGTTTCTGTATGTGAAGTAGGTCTCTTAATTGTGGGCCGTGTGGCGTGCGGGGCGAATCAGGGCCGGTGCGGGGTGATGACAGGCTGCTATTCCACACCCTGAGGCCTAGCGCTCCACTCCACACCAAAAACAGCCCGACGCCTTCACAAATCACCCTCACCGACCGTCCCAGCATCTGAAAGTCATTTCACTCTCTTCCTTCCACACTATTTCTATCTTTCTTTTAGCATTTTTTCCTTTTGACTGCCTCCTTTATCTCCATTTATTCTCTCTCTGGCGGGTCTAGTGCGGTCAGGCCGGGGTCCCGGCAGGACCCGAGGTTGAGGAGCCCTGTGGTAAAATCAACAGCAACAGACGCAAGACGGTGAGCGTGAGAGAGGGAGAGGTGTCAGCAGACAGATGAGACTGACTACTGCTTTCAAACACCTCTGCTTCCAATCCTGTCAAGATGTGCGTCATGCCAGTCTCTGCTGCGACTGTGTGTGTGTGTGTGTGCTGTACAACAAGAATCTCATCTCCTCCAGAGTGCCGAAGGGCATCTTTTTAGCACACAAAACTTTCATCTCAAACTCAAACAGGGTCACAGGGTCTTTATGACACTCTTCTCTCCCCCCCCCCAGCCAATTAGAAACAGCCTCTCAAACAGCGTTCTCAAGAGCACTTCCTGTTGGGGGGGGGAGATTGACAGCTGAGGAGATGATTGACAGGCCTCTGGCGAGAGAGGACTCGCAGGCTTTGGAGCTGCGCGGCGGTCCACAGGAAAGTTTTCTGCGGCAACCCTTTTCATTTGCATGAATGAGGGATGCTGGATAAATAAAGAGAGCAAATGAATTTTGGAAGTGAAGTACGAGTGTCCCAGCGGGGTAGAGGCACGTTTTCGAAAACGCAGCGACGTTTAGAGTCCCGTGAGAGGAATACCACAACAGCCACTCTATTCACACACACACACAGAGAGAGAGAGAGAGAGAGAGAGAGAGAGAGAGAGAGAGAGAAAACAACAACTCCAATCCGTTACAACTACACTGTTACAAACAGCATGCCATCCATATGCACACTCATTCTGAAAAGATCCCTGATGATTAGGATAATTAAATATGAAAGGGTTTAAAAATACCACATTTCTCTCTTTAGTATCATGGAATTCTGAAGAGACCATTCAAAAAAAAAAAAAAAAAGAAAGTGAACATGAAAACGCTGGAAGAATTAAAAAAACGAAAGCAGAAATTCCCTATTCACTCTTTCTTGACTCTCTTTCTCTCTCTCAGCCCGTCCCGCCCCACTGTCTCTCCAGAGAAAGAGAGAAGGAGAAAAAAAATGGCTGATCATTATTCCTATCAAAGTCCCGGAGAAAGAAAGTTCACACCAACTTGCTGACTAGGTTAACAGGCTGAGCGACAGAGAGAGTTAGGATGAAAGGGTGCGACGAACAAGAAAATGTGTGAGATGTTGAAATTCGCTTGTCAGAAGGAAACTTTACAGGATTACTATCGTAATTTAGAGGCAATCCTAAAAAATCCTAATGGGATCAAATAAGCATCCCTTAAAGATTAAATACAAACTTATTGGATGATATTAATAGAAAAAAGCGTGTATATATATAAATGCTCAAAAATATGTGATCAAAATTATAGGAAAAACAAAAATAGTGTGATATATTTTTATCATTTAACACATTAACACATTATTTTATTGTGGAAAACATGCAACTTTTTTAGGATTCTTTGATGAATAGAAAGTTCAAAAACAACATTTATTTCAAACAGAACTGGTTACATTACAAATGTCTTTACTATCACTTTTGATGAATAAAATCATTAATCTATATATATATATATATATGTATATAAAATGTTGTGTTATAAAAAGATGGATGACTGATAAAAATGGAATGTGAAAAAAGAATGGAAAAGGAAGAAATGACTGAAAGGAATAAATAGATCTGCTCCATTGGTGAAATCAGACAACAAAAGAAGGAGAGCAGGGGTAGAGCGGAGCGAGGGATGGAGAGACCGGGAGAAAAGATGGACGCAGAGATGTCCTGCTGGGTTAAGCCAGGTGTCTTCAGCAGAGTGTCACGAGAGGAGAGAGGGGAAGAGAAAGAGAGGAGAATAATTAGTCAGACCTCCAGCCAGGGAGACTGACAGGTAAAGAAAGAGAGGGAGAGAATGGTGAGGTAAGAGACTCAAAGCGAGACAACGATGGACGGACAGAGAGTCTGAAAGTGAGAGTGGTGGAAAGAAGAAAGAATGAAAGAAGAGAAATGGGGCTGGGCAAAGAGAAAGAGCTTGAAAATGCCCTTTGTCATCATTTTACAAAAGAATGGATGACAAAAGGAGACAGAGAGGGAGAGAAACCACAAAAAATGCATGACCCCGGCCCCTTCTGGACAACAATGAGCATTTGTCTATCCATCAGTTCAGCTCTGTGGTGTTTTTTGGTGACCTAAATGACATGATGGAACTTCCTGTCAGCATCTGCCTTCAGAAAGCCTGCCTGAATGCATATATGTACATCGATTAGTAAAATGTTGATTAGTACTGTACTTGAGTTCTTTCTATACTGTAGCAAGTGTTTATACCTTAAACTAAAGTTGAATCCAGATCTAAACCATGGTATATTAAGGGGGAGGTGTTAAAATACTTCCTCCGAGCTCAGTTTTATATGAAGAGACGGCTACAATACATCATTCTAGGGTCAAAAAACCTGTCATAATTTACTCACCCTCATGACTTTTTGGTGAAACACAACATCAGCTAATCTGAGAAATGTCTTTTTTTACAGTTAAAACCGTTGGCTAGTCAATATATATACTGTATATGATATAAAGGTGAGTAAATGATAAATTATTTGTTTTTTTTAAATGAACCACAATTTTGATTCTCCTGAAAAGTGTAAATACCACGGCTCTAAAGGTTTGTTAGAAACTCCTCAACGGCCAAATAGCAGTTTGTTGAACCGAAACCATGAGTTTTATCTGTTTGTCTGAGAAACCGGTTTGAAAACATCAGTGTTGCAATAAGACAATATACAAAATGCTCACTTCGTCTTTAGCTTGATACAAATAAAAACTATGGAAATAGGGCATGAACAAACAGCATCAGTCTTGTTTTCATTTGTGACATTTCTACGGTATGACCATTAGGTTATTTTTTTTTTTTATGTATATATGACATTGTTAATTAGGTGCTATTTTATATTAAGATTATCTGATAAAACATTTTTGTTTCATGTTAGCCCTAAAATGCTTTTATTAGGTTTGTTCACTTACATTAAATTCTTTCTTTGACTGAATAAATCCAGCTAATCAAAATTTTTAAGTTAACAGACAAAACCTTTTTCCAGTGACAGAAGTAATGAATCATCAAGGTCACCATCATCACAGATGACTAGAGTAAGCTATAATATATGTATTTTTTTTTAATATTTAATTTCCTCTGAAGCACAAATGCGCACAATTACATTCAGGGCTGAATTTTTTTCCCCCCCGCAGCCTCTAAATAAACAGCGGCATTCACACCAGAAAGCGTAACTTCACCAAACCCCTCCATCTTCACCTACAGGTCCCTGCGGGTTTCATTTAACAGTTTGCCATTTGATCCTCAGATCTAGCATGTGTGCACGTTTGGTCCGGAGCCAAAGGTCGTGTCTTGTTTTTGCAGAGGTTGTGGTCTGATGCCTCTGGACTGGTATTAAAGGGGCCGTTTCATGAAGCATGGGCACCACAGCTGGCACACGTACACACAAACTTCCCCTTCCATTCAGGCACCTTTAAAAGGAGCGTTTCAGGTTTAATGGCATTTGTGGCATAATGTCCATGACCACAAACTCACTGGCTTGAAGTAATTGCCTGCAGTAAAGCCACAAATGCTTGAGTTCTACATTTCTATAAACTCCAAACAACTTCTCTGCAAAAGGTCACGCAGGGACATACACACACACAACAGTAAACAGTCAGAACTAAACAATCTTTCACATTCATATCACTCCTTCTATCTCTCCCCTCCACGCCTGCATCTATAGCAGCTCATCGCAGTGTAATTAATCAAGAGTTCTTATTAATTATCTATGCGCGAGGTCATTCATTACCACATCAATTCAGGCATAGCTAACGCTGCTTGTGGGAGCTCTGCCCGCCCCCTTCCTCCGCAACTTACATCTTTCACTGGTCTGGAAAGTCAAGCCATGTTTTCTCTCTCCAGCCCTCTCTATTTATGTGTCTGTACTGATGCAGGGAGGTGTGTTCTTAAGGAAGCACTCACTATCTTAGAGATATAGGTTTCGTTTCAGTATTAACTTGAAATTCTTTGAGAGAAATAAAAATAGAAGCACATTAGACAATGGTTGACAAAGTAAAGAGCACAGTGTTATAAAATTAATGTGGATAGCCAGGAGCGTAGTCTCCATATGTAAGAGAGGGCATAATGCAAAATTGATCAACTTAGTACATTAATATTAACCATGCAATGTGACATTCGCCAGCAGAAAGTGTAGACTGATTCCCGAACAAATGATTCTTTTTAGTGAATCAAAAACAGTGTAATATGGCTTTGTGGATCGACAGAAAAGGACATGAACTACAGTAATATTTCTTATTTCATGCACTATTTTTATTTCAGAAAAAGAACCAAACAAACATGAACATGCACAAACATGCATGTTTGATCGCAGACTTTGGTGTAGACAAGATTCATTCATAATACTGAAAGAATGTCATTTTTTTTATTTCTGTAAATCACATTTTCTGTCTCTTTGTATGTAAGGACCAGAATCCCCACGGCAACAAGCATCCCTTTCAGAAGCGGGTGCGTTGTAAAATATCACCCTCCCGTAACATGTGCACCACGCAATTACTTCCCCTGTCTAGCAGGGCTCTAATCTGTCACTGGTCCACCTATTATTGCTTTTCCAAGTCGCTTTCCATCCATTTTTTTCTCTTCAGCCTCACCTCTCCCTCTATTCTGAAAGCAACAGCACTTTCCTCTCTTTCCCTCATTTTTTATCTCTCATAAGGCCAAAAGCTTTTCGGTGTACACCTCTATCTACAAGAGTGGAACAAAAACAGAAAGAGAGAGAGAGGAAGATGGAGAGAGCGGAGGGTAAGAAAACGAGAGAAGGAGAAAGGCCGAGAGTAAGAGAGGCTCTGACGTTAACAAGATAGCTCGTTAAAGCAAGGGGACAGGAACGAGAGAAAGAGAGAGTGAGCGTGTGAGAGGGAGGTGGAGAGAGAGAGAGAGAGAGAAGTGGATGTAATTGGTGGCTTTTTGAAAGGAAAGACAGAAAAGACAGAATTAGGTTTTCCATCTGCGGCCCTCAGTGTGTGTATGTGTGTGTGTTTGCCGAAAGAATGACAGGCTTGATGTCTATGAGCGTTGCAGACATCAACAAGTCACACACACACACACACAGCTTTCAGTCAGAAATACTCCATCAGGCTCTCGTCACATTTATACACATGCATCTATTATTGGAGGGAAGCATATTCATACATCTCAAATTAGTCACTGTATGCACGAAATTATAAAAATGGGCTACGAGAAAGTTGTAGCTACAGCATACCTGGGTTAAAAGATGTAAGTAACGAAACGGGGTGTGAAAAGCTGCTTACTGTCGGCGCCGCACGTTCGCGGGGTTATTAATACCGCGAAAGAATTGTAATTAACGTTAACGGTAAACGCTGTTTTCGCGTCTTCTTCCAATAAATGGTTTTCCGGTTAGCATATAATTACTTATAACCGGTTATCCGGTTAGCATATATATTTACTTCTTGCATTACACTCAACACAACACAACCAGCGTAGAACGATTCTGGAATGAACAACTCTTTTGAACCGAATCTTTTAAGTGACATGATGTGCAAACAGTGTCCGATTCCCAAAATAAATTAAAATGAAACTCGCATAAATTAAGTAGCTTCTGGTGGATTCTGATTGGCAGTCATTTTTTTAGCGTTTCTCTGCTGGGAGAAAACAAATTTAGCCCAATAGTAATATCAATCATAATTTCTTAATTTCTCTGTCTTTAGTTATGGTGTGGATGGTACTATTCTCCTAGAATCTGAATCATTATTAACACTTGATATTTTTTTTATTATTGTTATAGTTGTCATTCATTCTTGTTGCAATTGGACCTACCCCACCGGACGTCCATATAACGTCAGATTTTTAATAACGTTAGAAATTTAACCAAATATTAACGTCTTATGATTGTTGTTTGCCTGCTGGGATTATTTTAAATTAAAGAACAAGGCGCACTGAGTGCTACATTTTTTTTCTGAAATTTTTGCCTGTTAAAAAATACATTTCAGACAATGTGCAAGGACCTTAAGTCTAAATCTCCCAAGAGAATTTCTTTCATATAGAAAAAAATTAACATTGTAATGAACCAAAATATACCAACATTTAAATAAAACATGTAAAACAGCCAAATATCCTTATCTATCCCTAATTATAAAACTCTTGTGTACTAGTATAAAAATCAAGAACTGAGTCTGTGATTGTAAATTTGAGGAGGTTTGTGTGTGGCAGGCTCAATTTATGTGTGTGTGTTTGTGTGTAATTCTTCCTAATCCCATCTCTGATGGTCTCCTCTTATCCTCTTCTCTCTGTGCCAGACACAGCAACATCCTGCCAATGACAGCAGCCAAGCACACATGCACTAACACTCACACAATATCCTGAAATATCCCTGCATCGTGTCTATGCCACAAGCGAGCGGCGTGACAAAAGTAGATCACTTCCTTTATAATCAACAAAGCCAAGCCGCATATGTGTGAAGATTATAATGAGAGCGATCCAGTTTTGAAGCATTATGTCACTCACTTGCAACACAGATATGATGTAAATTCTTAATGCACGTTTTCGGTCTTGTAGTGGACATTTCAGCAGTTAACCTGAAGGTGACCGCTAACAAAAAAACCATGCATGAAATTAGGCCTGCATTAGAGGATGTTTTAACTAAATACATTTTACAAAAAGAAACTACAATGAATTAAACACGAAATTAAAACAAACTCCATGAAACTTGTGAAAATAATTTTACACTGTCATTTTTTTATTGTTTTGCTAGCATTCGTGGACACTTAATCACAAACTATTTGCTAATGTTAATTTTCTGGCAGCCATATTTGTCACAAATGAATAAAAGTGTTTGAATAACATGAGGGTAACCAAGATAAAGTGAATATGTGAAAAGTTCCCTTAAGTCACCAAGAAATTCTGATACACATGACAGTGACATTCCCAGAGTCACACACAACGCTTGCACTGCCGCGACACAATCCGGCCTTGAGAAGGAGAGAGAAAGAGTGATGATTTGACACAAAGACACAGCCGGCAGCTCGCCATGACATGGCACTATGAAACGGTTAATGACGCAGCTTACGGCAGGATGGATTATCTCTCTCCTCCTCTCTCCCCCGTTCCTTTATTGGCTTTTGTCTGATTGTGCTACATTATGGAACAGCAGTGAGCTGAGCTTAAAGGAAGCTGCCATTCTCCAGAGGAGACATAATTAATAACGCAAGCATATCCATCTGTTCTAGACTCCTATATGTTCCCTTTTCTTTCTCTCCATCACTCCTTCTTTCGCTTAAACATTCCTCTGTGAGTGTATTATGTGTGGGGCATCTCACTCTTTTGTCTGGGTGTGTGCATGAACGCATATGGAATGTGTGTGTGTGTGTTAAAAAGAGAGGGAAAAAAGCCATGTGAACAACTCAGTCTTACTTCAACATTTAAGTATATATACTACATTACATATATATATATATATATATACATATATTAACCATCTTGAAAAATCTATATTTTTTATTGTGCATTGTGTTCAATTAATCTAAATGTTCACAAATTGACTTATCTGTTTTCACAAATATTCATATATACATTATATATATATATATATATATATATATATATATATATCAAATTGCAAATCAATGTTATTTTATGCTGTTTTAGTTTTTACTAATTATTAGGGCTGGTAAGTGATTAAATTTAATTAATGATTTTAACGCATAATTTTTCACCGTAATTAATGCGTTAATTTACCAGCCCTACTTTTTTAAGTGTTTTTATTTTTCTTAAATATATAACAAAATATAAAATAAAAAAATCACTGTGATTTAACGGTATAAAACTGTGAAAATACTACGGTAAAAACCTGTTAAATGGTTAATGGTAAATTCCTGTAAAATTTACAGGGAAAAACTGCAAACTGACATTCCCAGAATTCCCTGCATTGCATTTAAAATGTTGTTTGAATTTGATGTTTTTTTTCTTTGAAATAATAATTTCTTCTTAGTTTTTTTGCATCGGTTATATTTATTATGCTTGTATGTTACATGTAATGTTGTTAAATGAATGTTTATTGCATATTTCAGTTTAATGAGTCTCATCATGATGGTGTTTAGTGTTTGTGTGAATGACTCTGAGCTCCTTCTATATATGTTACTATTAAAAACTTTCTCATCATCACCTGCATTTGGTGCTTATCAGTGTATTTCAAAAATACAAAACAGATTTCAGTACTTTTATAGGTTGGTATAATAACATTACATCAGTTAATGAAATTACGGTATTTAACTGTAAATTTAACTTTTAATTTTAACTTTTAAATTTAACTGTAAAACCTAATACGTTGCTACCATATTTTTTTATGATCAAATTCCGGCAACCACAGCTGCCAGTTTTTTACTGTAAATTTTTACAGTTTTTACAGTTTATTTCATTTCCATTCTATTTGATTTCAGTTAATGTTTATTCTATTCAAGTAGTAAAAATGGTTTTGTTTTGTTTTAGTTTTAGTTACTAATAATAACCCTGATATGTATAAATGCAAAATATATCTTAGTTAATCATGTATGTAATGTTCTATGTTTGTCTCTCAAATAATATAAATGAATAAGATCTGCACATATATTAAACGAATCATAAAATACTTTCAGATCAGTATAACACAATCACCTCAGCTGCCCACTGACGGGCAGAGAAGACTCAGTTATATACCAGCGAGCCTGGATCAATTTAACGTTAAGTTAATGAGTAAGGTAGAGTAAGGTAATTGTCTCGCAGTGTGTTTCTTGACACTGTTGAACTTACGGCCTGCTTTTTTTTAGACGAGAGGGAACAAGAGAGCGAGCAAGCATGCCTAACTCTCACTTATGACTGTGGGTTTAATCAGAGCATCAATCTCTAGCAGAGGGGAAGAGAATAAAAAACAAATCTAATTACACCAGATCATTCAGAAGATGAATTAAAGACAGAGATAATGTTACAGACAACCACGTTAAATCACCCTGCACTTCCTCTCTCTCTCACACGCTCCCTGTTTTCGCAATAACAGGAAAATGGTCTCTCTCTCTCTCTCTCTCTCTCTCTCTCTCCGAGCTTTAATCATGAGGGATTAAAGTCTGCGATTATTCCTGGTATTTTAGCTGATTATCGTGTTAACCTCTAGGAATGAACCCTAGACGTCCACAATACCGATATTAGAAAGACAGAAAGGTGAAGGACAGGAGGAAAAGTTTAAATCTTTTTTTAAATTATTTTAATATATGTGGATTCAAATGAATAAATTATTATTAATATATTCAAATAATTGACTATGAACTAATAACACAAAAATCAAAATAATCAACATAATACTATATTTTGTAATAAAATAATTAAAATCTTTGCTTTTTTTTAATTAAAGAACATCCAGTTCTTGAAACTTCTGAAGTCACAAAATAAATCTGGCTAATATCAATGCTCCCAGTTAAAAAGTTTAAAACCAAGCAGCTTTGTCATAATTACAGCCGAAATACTGGCTCATTTTGGGAAGCCTTCAAATATTATGTTGGACAACAGGGGGCCTTCGAGTCCAAAAGTTTGAGAAACACTGATCTAGAAGACGCAGTTGAGCTATTAGAGACATGGCATCCGTGATTTCTCTTTCCTGTGGGTGGTGTTTGGTCTGGAAGAGTTCAGGTTGATGCTTGGCATCTCTTTTTGCAGTCCGCGTGTGTGTCTGTCACTGCGGCTCCTGGCACGACCGAGCGGCAGCATCCTTGCCAGACACCCCTCCATCCCTCCTACTGAAATGAGGGACGAATGGGACGGAGAGATAGAGCGGACAGACGCGAAGAATCGTTCGAGAAAGCGGCTTGAGAGGAAAAGCAGGTACGGCGAGAAGATTACAGCCAAGAGGTGAGCAAATGAATGAGGAAAAGAGAGCAAGAGTTAAAGAACGAAAGGACGTGTGGAAGCAGGAAAGCAGAAAATGAACCGGATTTAAAGACAGCTGCCAATGAAGGGAGTAAGTGAATGAGATAGAGACACACAAGAGAAGAAATAGAGAGAGAGAGAGAGAGAGAAGTCTAGAGGAAGAAAGAGAGGGTCCTA
This sequence comes from Enteromius radiatus, assembly GCA_032357445.1. Taxonomy (NCBI): domain Eukaryota; kingdom Metazoa; phylum Chordata; class Actinopteri; order Cypriniformes; family Cyprinidae; genus Enteromius; species Enteromius radiatus. The sequence goes on along the minus strand of JAUCMS010000127.1, from coordinate 8,805,533 downwards.
ATCCCCTAACAGACAGCTTTGTGGGGTGATTGACAGCCGAGTGCGCTACACTGGGGCAGCCCTGGAGGGGGTCTCAGAGGGGTGTGAGTGTAGGGGGATTATCCACCCATCGCTCATACACCCCTAAGACAGGGTCAAGTGGTACAGGCCGTTGGCTCTTGTTTTCCCACTCACTTTCACACGTCCATTGAGCGACCTGCTCTGTTTTGTTTATGGTTTTGGTTTGCAAATGTCGCCTTAATATGGACGGATAAATCAAAACACCCCCTCTCTTCCCACCCAGGTCCTTACAGCCAGCTGACATAATTATGTTAGCTTTTAAAGACAGATTCACTCAGTCTAGCCGGCTGTCAAACTGTGTCATGACTCAACAGAAAAAAAAACATTTATTTGACAAGATATGACTTTAACGGCAACTTTTATGTTGATTTATTGACCTAAGGCCGAGTAGGTGTCTACAAACCCGCAACTCCTGTTTAAATGAGTGCAAAGATATTGTAACGCATTGTTATAGCGAGGATGAAACTTTCTAGCGCACTTTAAGCTAATTAAGTTTACTAGGTATATAGTATACTTCACTACACCCTTCAACAATACATTGTATGGCTCAAAATAAACAATTTTATGCCAAAACTCAAAGTTCCATGATATTTAGTCAATTTCCTACCGTACATATATCAAATCTTCATTTTTATTAGTTATATGCATTGCTAAAGACTTCATTTGGACAACTATAAAAGCGATTTTATCAATATTATGATTTTTTTTCGCACCTTCAGATTTCAGAATTTCAAGTAGTTGTCTCTTGGCCAAATATTGTCCCATGCTAACAAACCATAGTTCAATATAAAGCTTTTTTATCCAACTTTCAGACAATGTATAATTCTCACTGGCAAAAAAAATGACTTTTTTTTTTTTTTTGGTTTTGTGGTACAAGGTCATATATATATAGATAAGCTAGTATACTTTGGGCTCAAGTTGACACATATTTAGTCTGCTCGATGGGAACAAGAATCCAGCATGTCATACTTTTGCGTATAACTGATACTAATAATTTTCATTGGGGGGAAAAGGCAACAAAACAATGAAATTATGAAAGCTACATATTATGTGTGCTTGTTTTTGCATTTTTTAGTAACCATTCACTTTCACTGAATGGAAACATGGAACTTGACAGGAAAGATCTTTTTAGAAAGTTCAAACTTTAACAGTAACAGCAATTTTATCTCTCACAGCCTCATTTTTATTTGCATTAAATACATTTTCCATCTTCCACTATTGCCACAAAATATAAATAGACTTCGTTTTAAAATTCAAGACACCAAAACGGCAACAACAAAAAAAATCTAATCACATTCAACACCCCAAACGATCACATTTCAAGATCTTACAGGAGGACTTTATGAATCTGATCTTGTCTGTTCCTGTCTGCGCTCCAATTCCAATGTGAAGAATAAATAAATTATCTGCACTGCAGGGACTGGGGGAGAGTGCTGCTATGTTTTCCTTCATGATGTGATATTTCCCTCAGAAGAGAGACGGCAGCACCCTGTGGCCCGAGATGTGAGGGAGGGAGAACGAGAGGGGGAGTGCGCAGGGTGAGGACAGACCAGTTTCATCTGCACCCCATTTCACTTCCGAACCCAAGCGAAACTCAATATCCCGGCTCCTACTGAGTGCAAGAGACAGATACAGGGAACGCTGTTGCCTGACGATGCCTATCAAACTCCATTCAGCACAGATCTGGGCACTTATTCATGGAAAGAGAGAGAGAGACTAACATGAACCAGGTGGGTAGGGATACAGGCACAAATGAAAACTCTGGAATGCCAGGCAAAAAAGTAATTGATAGTGTGTGTTGCACTATAGACATACTGTCCCGCTCATGCCAAGTGTGTGTTTGAAAGCATGTATATGTGTGTGGTGTCATGTAGGATGAGGCCACCCATGCTCAAATTTCCAGTCAATGCAAAAAAAATAAAAAAATCGCTGATTGCATGTTTGTGTGCATTAAATCACAATATATACAGACTTTGTTTACAGCTGCTGTCCTGACTAACAAGTGAGACACATGGTACCTCTCAAAAACTTCGTATAACCAATCACAGAATTAAAAAGTAAACCGTTTCTTCTTAAAAAAAAAAAAATTTTCATTTTTATGATTGGAAACTGTCACTTCAAGCATTCAGATATTTCTGCCAATATAATACACTAAATACTAAGTTTCCACGAGCATACCACACAACCTCTAAAAGAGACAGATAACCTCAATTTTGACACAAATACACTGAAAACACATATGAATTAGCCAAAAATGACCTTTATTCGCCTTAAAAAAATGTCCACACTCTATACACAACTCTACACACACTAACACAAAGCTCCATCACTTCTGTGCAGTAAAAAGCTAGGGGAGTCTTTGTTTCCGCCAACCGACAACCCCCCACACACCCTTCCGCCTGGCATTTTTAACCCCCCCTTCTTTAGGTGGACGGACAGAAAGAAAACCTCTCCATCTGTTCTCTCTCCCGTGGCTTTGGAGTTATACTACAGCCGGACTCCAACAGAGAGAGAGAACAGCGCACTGCTGAAAAAGAAGAGGAAAAAGGCAGAGAGAAAGAGAAAGAAAGAAAAGTGCATAAGGACGGGGTAAAGGAAAGGTAAAGGAGGATTGATTTTCTTGTCGCCCAGCGGTACAGCACTGAGAACGCCACTGAGAAGGTGTGAGTCACGCGGTCACTCACAAATACAGCTAATTTACTCCAATACCCTCAGAGAGGCAGGTCAGACACGATCTGTGCAGTTTTTTGCTTTTTTTATCTTCTGATTTTGGTCTAATAAAAAATTTAATTTAATTTAATTTAATAAATACAATTATTCAAAATTAAATTAAATTAAATTATTAAATACAATGATTAATATAAATTAAATAAAAATTGAATTAATCCAACATTACACTAGAAAGTGTCATTAGTGATAAAGTTTTATAATGTTTTTAACTTTACAGTTTTTCTCAGTCGCTTTGGTGCGTTTCTCTGAACACTATTAACATTTGCACAGCAGTTAGTGCATTTCTCAAAAC
>JAUCMS010000127.1:8777003-8796044 GCA_032357445.1 Enteromius radiatus | reverse complement strand
ACACACCAGATTTATACGATGCTGGCACATCCTTCAACTCCGGGCAGCCTTCCTTTTCTCTCCAGGTGCGTTCACACTAGACGCGAATGAAGCTTTAAGCGCGAGTGAATTACATGTTATGTCAAAGCAAAGACGCGATTAGACATCCTGTGGTGCGAATTAAGCCGCGCGAATGAAGCAAGTAAACTCAAAATGTTCAAGCATCCAACTACGCGGGAATAGCGCGATTTATTCGCGCAAGTTGCGTCTGGTGTGGACGTACCATCTCACTTGCCATTTCTACACGTACAGTACTGCAGCACTCTCTCCACACCGTAGACAACTCAATTCTTTTGCGCGAAAGGGAAACACACCGACGTCACATACGGGGCACAAGGCTATATTGCGAATGTCATGAACCGTCGAACCGTTTGATACATGCATGCACCGAATTGAGACATGCGAACCGAACGGTTCGGTTTTTTTTCATGAACCATGCCAGCCCTACAAAACATAGATAAGTAGGCCTAAACCCATAAGCTCACACGTACGCATCCTCATAAACTACACTAACTTCCAGCAGCATATGCTGACACTCAAACACAAACTCTCTCTTCATTTCTTTTTTTAGACTACAGTGATGCTGCACAAACAGTCGAGCATTTAAACTCTCCGAATTTCCCTTGACCAAAGGAGGTGAAGCTTAAATGGATCTACCCGGTTTAGCAAATTAACACGGATTCAATCTCCTAATCCATTCGTGAGCATGTAAAAAAAAAACATTTTGTGTTTATTTCTACATTTACATTCACTAAGTGGATGTTTACGCAAGGCGACTTACAATGTAACATGGTTGTGTTTTCAATGCATGTCAGTGACCTATAGAGATCGTGTCTTATTCTAATCCCTTCTCCCAATGACCTCCCTCCCTCCCAAATTTCCCTCGTCTTAAGCCTGAGATCGGTTAACTAGCGCTTTTATCCGAGCCCAATTAGCCCTGCGATAAATTAATTATTAAAAAATCCAGTGGGGGTAACATATTTCTTTGAGCGCGAGGGCTGATACAAAAGGCCCATCACGCGTACACACACAGACCCTGTGACATTTATGATAACACACAAATCCTTACAGTTACCCACAATCGCTCGTCGGAATTCATTATCGGAAAACCCCCCACAGGTTTGAGCTGGATCTGAATCTCTGAAACGCAATTACCGAAACACACAGTGATTTAGACAGAAGTACACGGAAACCTTCTGAACCGTTAGTAACCGTTTGGGATCAAATTACCCTACCAGCATCTCAACATAGTCAATTGGAAGAATTACACGGCCCTAACCGACCCCTCAGAACATCAGTCAGAGATGTGTTTGCTCATCCAGAGAGGGCCGGGTACCAAGGACACACAAACACACTTTGTCTTTCTTGTGTGTAAACAATGTATCAAGGGGTGTGAATGTCAGAAGGTGAAGGACGCTTCCCAGACAAGCCTGCTCACAGAGAAACACCATTACTGCTTACTAAAAAAAGCCCTTGAAGTCCTGCTTCATGCCTTTTCAATCTCAAGAAAAAGCTATTTTTCATCGACGCCCCCTTAATTAAATATACATTCCGGAATTACAGTGTCTAAGAACAAACACAATTTCTGCTTTATAGATTTTTGTTTTGTTGTTTTTACCCTAAGCAGACAATTTCAAGGTGATCTTTGTGCTGGGCTTGCATTTTCTTAAGCCTAACTCAAACTGACATTCATGGCTTAGAAGATATTGATTTCTGTACATTTAAGGATGCGCCCCGCTGTTCCTCCCTCTTCTCTCGATCCCTCTTTCCTCCCATCACTTCTCAATGGTTTCTTCGCTCCTCTGAAGGCTACACATGTTTCTAATTTCGCACGAGGAGGAGAATGGCAGCGCCATCGTGAGAGGGTGAGATGGAGTAGTAGTAGTGACGGAGTGATGGGAGAGAGCGGGTGAATAAAACATTCTACAGGTGCAGGACCTCATCTTCAAAGCACTGAGGAGCAGAGGTTCACTGATCCCTATTAAATATACAGCACTGCCAACAATGTAACCTGCGTGCAGCTACTTTTAGTGCGAACTGTGCAGACTCCCGTAGCCTGGAGCAAAACCACACGGTGCAGATGTCTTGTAAGTGCGTGTCTGCATGAGCAGCCACATTTACACTGCACTGTGTATATTTAATATGAATATGGCGACTCTGCGTTTGTGTAAAGAAACCAAAGAAACTATGTATACCCAGTAATAATCAGTTATTATTACAACCAAATATGAATTAATATGCAATGTATGGTGCTTAATACATAAGGCAAATTAATCTGCAGATATTTTCCCATTTTAATATTGCGAACCATTAACCATGCATGCTTCATTTGCCAATTCAATGGACTGAACATAAAAACAATTTTTTTTCCATATCTATTGGTTAATGTTAAGTGTTACTAAGTGAGCATGTAAAATGAACACTGAATGCAATATGTGACCCTTGACCACAAAACGGGTCATAAGTAGCACCGGTATATAGCAATAGCCAACAATACATTGCACAAGTCACAATTATTGATCATCCATTTTTAAAAATCATTATACTGTAAGTTTTCTACTGTAAATAGCCTATATCAAAACTTTATTTTTCATTAGTAATATGCATTGCTAAGAACTTTATTTGGACAATTTTAAATGAAATTTTCTACATTTTTTTGCTAAGTTTGATTCACTATGGCTAGTTTAGTATTTTCACAGGCCATAAATGTGTTGTTCGGAAATTACGTTTTATATGACTAATTTCATATATTTGATTTCCATGTCAATTTTTGTCTATTTCTCGAATATTTTATTAATAATTTCATTTAACATAATAAGACACTATAGGGCTGTTACCAATCCAATAAAATCAGTATTAACAAAAACGATCTTTCCACTGCAGAAGAAACAGAAGCAGCTGAAGAGGCATTTAAATGCTCAGAGATGTGCGATTGTTTTGAGTCAACATTGACAATATTAACTAGGCTTTCTTGTTCGAACTCTTGCATAAAATCAGTGTAAATGTAGCTACATGGTTTCATGGAAAACTGCACTCTCTTGGTCATGACAGGATATGCTTCTTGTGTGTGCAGCTGATTTCTTATTCCCAATTATTCTCGCAAAAAAATTTCAGTGCTTCCCAGTCCCTAATTAAATGTTTGAATCACGTTTGTTGTCCAGTAATGCAAGAAAAATTATCTTTCACTTTCTGCTTCAAAAACTCCACTTGTCCCAGACATACTTTAATATCGAGCTGTTACTGTAGGGCTAGACATATAAAATGTCTAATGTTAGTGACTAATATCCGCCACCTCTGAAATCTACCTGCATTTGGCGAGTTGCCAGGTGTTAACGTCATAACATATATGGTTTTAGCAAAGAGCGGGTGAGCTTTAATTGTGAGCGTTTCCACTGTGAAACGAAGCGAATTCGGATCATTCAAAGTGCAAAGAATCCGTGAGAAAACTAGCGCCCACTGCTAATCGATTACAAATGATCGAATCAGTTAAAAACCATTGTCACCGCTGCTCCTCTCCTCAGGTAAAGGTCAAACAGAAAACGCGCGGTCACGGGCATGCCCCCCACCCGCGCTCCCGTTTCAAATTAGGTCCCCGCAAACCCCTGCTAGATTAACACAAGCAACACCGACAAGAACCCTCATTAAGAGCGTCTGCCAGCGGCCACTGGGACAGAATAAACCCCCTTCATCCCCCCCAGCAGCATCTGTTGAAGCGCAGAGCCCGGTATATGCGCCACATGGACACATTAAAAACCTATTCGTCTTTCAAGAGCTCGTGGCACCACTAATAGCCCCTCATAACCCACATACCGATTTAGACCGGGCACACAAGTGCTCCCACGACGCCGGGTGTCCATTTAAACAAGCCCAGTAATGACAGAAGGGCGAAAGAAAGAAAGGGGTCCGCTCGGCCATAAATCGTCGTTTATGTGCCGGACACGCCATTTGCATGGGTTTCTTTGGCTCCCCACTAAATGAATTCACAGTTGCTGGGTTGCAGAAACCTCCCCCTTATTTACAGATATATACTACGAGAAATCTAGCTGTAAATGACCCACTATTCCTTCCTGCGGCAAGGAAAATCGTGTCACCTCCGTGACTGGAGTAATAAATGTTGCAGCGTGGGACTGATTGACCATCTAAAGTTAACACCTGCGTGTAAAACTTTTCACTTTAGATGTTTCCACGTTAACTAGTGCAGTAGGTGTCTACTAGAAGTGAAAACTTACGTCTTTTGTAATAACTACTGTCATGACAGCAGATAAGTTGCTGACTAACAATAGCTAATATCAGTTTACATTTTTCAGTTTCGAGTCGCATTTTACGCTGCTGTCGCAAACATTCATTTCCACATTTTTGCACAAATAGGTGTCGACGATATGTCCAAGTTTGCACCTTGCCAGAACTATCTCTTTTGTGTCATGACAGAAGTTAAGCTGCTGACTGAAGCAGCTCCGAGGGCTTCTACGCGTTCTCACAAGTTAAGCAGGAACGTTTCACAAAGGTTACATTGTTTAAATGGCATTAAGACGGAAAAACGCTTAGTGTTGAGCAACTAAAACTCATGCCAATCTAACTGGAGCGTATCTGAAGGAGAGGCAGTGAAACAGCGCAGCGTCAATAAACAGAGGTAACTCTTGTAAAATTCCTCAACGCACACCGTCAATGAAATGTGGCATTTATTAGTCTAGCGATATTAATGCTCGTAACTTCTGCAGACGCGTGATTATCAACTAAGGGGCTGCGTAATAGCGCGTAATAGCGCTTAACAGCTTTCTTTCCCCCTGCGAGAGAGACGTTACAAAGCCGTCCTTCAATGGTTTGTGCGCAAACACGAGGCGTTTGACTATCTCCAACCCAAAGCTCTTCTTAAATAAACGGGGAATAAACGCCGTGCCCAATGCATTTAGTTGCGGCTCTTACCTTTTGTTCAAGGAATTCCAGTAGATGGGCTCCATGTTGGTCGCCGTGATCCCGAGTAAATCCACTAAGAATATCAGGAGAATTCCCAATCCATTTTCACAGCCTCGACTCGCCATTTGAAATCCCGAATTCCGTCTATTTACTTCCATCTAAAGCTGTGTGGGATACTCTCCCACAGGTTGGAGATCTCTGGACTCGGAACAAAGCGTGTGTGTGCTTCAGGTGAATCCTTCAGTGTGATCAGGGACAGCGTGTTTTGGGAGCCTGCATGGATATCTAACGTTACTAAAACACACACACACACAGAGGAGGACAGATTAAACAAAGGTGCAGTCTGTGTAGATTTTAAGGAGAGAATTCCACAAACCAAAAAAAAAATATTTAGGGAAAAGTAGCTGGTGGATAAAAACTCCGCAATTTCAATCTCCACAGCCGTTTTGTTGCAATTTTCCTTGCAAGAGTTTACTTTTCCAGTATTTCGTGATGCTTATTGTCTTTTAACAATCTTTCCCATTCCCTTTTCACTCCCACTTCATTCTGTTTTCCCGTCGGGAATGTGATGGTAGATGGATGGTTTGGAATGAGCTTTTCCTCGCCTTTTTAGAAGAACATGTTGATGCTGGATAGATCTCTTTCTCTCCTCTAGTTCTCCAATTGGATTTTCCTGCTTGCCTCCGAGATTCCAATAATTCCGCATGCACTTGAAACGTCGGGCAGCAAGAAATCCGGATAATTAACGCAAAGATGGCCAAACGAAACTAATCAATGCAAATTGATTTTTTTTTTAAATGCAAGCGTATCAAATGGACACAAATGTACAAAATGTGCCGAGACTGACAAAATTATTTGCCAGATTTTCCAGGGTGGAAAAAATATTGCATTCCTTATTCATGGGTCTCGGTTGCAGGGCATTTGAGAATGTGTTCGGATGTGGCAAGTCATTAGATAGTTCATTTCTCGTCTGTCCTGCTTGGATTCTCTCGATGTGTCTCTTTCACTGGCTGCAAATCCGACTAGTGAGACTTGTTCCTAACGCTCGGCGCGCACTGACAGACTGAGTTGTTTGAGAAAGAGAGAGAGAGAGAGAGAGGGAGGGAGCAGGGGGGAGGGGGAGGGGGGAAAGGGGAGGTGTGCGCGCTCGAATAAGAAAAATCCCATCTTCCGGCTGGAGTGCGCACTAACGGAGCGGATTTTTCTTTGGGGGATTTGTTTTTTCCGCATGTTGAGGTGCTGCTTTTAAATCACGTCAGTCAAGAACACATCCATATACCATGCAACCATATTTCCCAACGCTCATGTAAAGGATTCTCTGTATCCATAAATAAATAACACCAGTCTCAGAGCACGTAAATCTTTGTGACTGCTTCTCTTTCCGTTTGATATGATGATCGTGATCCCTGGCACCCACCGATCAACGCTGTGCATTCAGAAGCGACGGCTTACGGCGCTACAGCGCCCCCAGCGCATTCGCTGGTAACGGTGCATGTAATAACATTTCATGCTGTTGGTAACGACACTAATGACAAGCTTAGTAAGATATGCAGCAGATAAAGAGCTTGTTTAATAAATATCTCTACCGTCCAATTGAAACTGCAATGATTTTCAGCGTTCTGCGTATGTGAAAAATCGGTAATTAATTGTGTTTGTATGCCTGTCTATTACATCTGAAAACTACAATTAGGAAGTGTATAATGGACTAAACGCTGCTGATGGGACCCAAGGCGTTAAGGCGGAGGAGTAAAACCTTGCCTACACTGACACCCGGTGGTGAAGTAACGCTACTACAGACAACTAACTCGCCCTTTTGGACAGCCAGTTTGATCTAATATTAATATAATTTTATGTAATATTAAGTTAACAATTATAAACGTTTAATCTATAAATTTCATCCATCCATCGATTCACATTTATTTTATATTCTACTGCTCATTCCTAATTGACCAAGACTTTAAATGCCATTTTAAAAACGACTAGCAAACTTCTGGTAAGGTCAAATTGTTTGGAAATTCTTTGTGGAGCAAGTTAGCAACAGCACCAATACTTCTTGTGTGTCTATTTAATCTTGTTGTGAAAGGGCACATTTTACACATTACATAAATAATTTACATATTTAATATGTTGTTCATCAGTACTGTTAATCACTGCACTACAGTGTAAAATAAGATTTAGGGGTATTAAATAATCAGAATTATTTATTCAAATTGTATCTGTTACCATATAAACATAATTTTACATGCAGACAGAGAAAATACGCTGTATTCACTTTAATCTTTCAAAACTGCAGAATTGAACATCAATGAATGAATATCATTATAAAGTACACTTCTTGTATTCTGTACACACCTATTGCATTTAGCCTATTGCATTATTTATTATGCAACTGTTAACATGTCTAAACAATAGGTTGTTAAGTTTTCAGTCTTGGCAATGTGAAAGATTAACGTTTGAAGAAAAGTATTTAGATTTTTAAAATAATTTCTAATCACCATCAAGCTGCAGTTCACTTAAAGGAAAACGCCACCTTTTTTTCCTATTCCACTATGTTCTTCCTTCAACTTAGATGAGTTGATACATATTAGATTATAATATATGATCCGTCTTAGCGCGCGGCGTCACTAGCATTTAGCTTCAATTCATTAGGATCCAAACAGGGGCGAATTTAGAAAACACCAAACACTTCTACGTTTTCCCTATTTAAAGACAATTACATTACTAGTTACACGGGTAAGTATAGTGACACAAGATAAAACTTTGCTATTTTTAAGCGGATAAAAAAGAGAACTAACGTTATAATGTATGATGAAAAACACTGAGTAATATTAGTTATCTTTTTTATCCGTTTTTTTCATATTTACTTGTGTGACTAGTCATGTAACCGTCTTTAAATAGGGAAAACGTGGAAGTGTTTGGTGACTTCTAAATTCACCCCTGTTTGGATCCTAATTAATTAATGCTAACTATGCTAACATAGCGATTCCAGAGTGATTAAGTACACGCACTGAGACGGAAGAGAGATCAACACGTTGAGGGAAGAACATAGTGGAAAATGGAAAAACGGTGGCGTTTTCCTTTAAGTAATTCTCTCAGTGCGTCAAATATATTTTCAAATGGCACATAGTTTCTAGATAATGTTAGACAAATGCTTAATATGGTTTTAGACAAAGTACAGCAGGACACTGCTATGACATGCCATGTCAAATACCCAGACGCTGTGATGTGAGGACACTGCCATCACAAGATCACAGTTAGGAGGTGATCTCATCAGTCTGTGTCGCAGTGTCCATGAGACCTGGCTCTCTCCCCAGTCTGCGCAGCTTTAAGAGGTAATCAGAGTGGAGGGAGGAATCAGTCAAGTCCACAAACAGCCTGTAGCTGGCCTGCACCTTCTGAAAGACATAAAGAGAAATGGAAGCACACAAACATGCTGATTAAATTTTAGTTAGACAGGTGGATCATCATAATGACCAAAGATGGAAACGTCTTCGAGCAAAAGGTCAAATGTCAATACTGTTGTGTATTAAGACAGGGAGGAACACAGACTTGCGGGAGGGCAGGGGGGTGAAATAAACTAAGCTTAATAAGAACCAAACGTTGGAGGATGGGCTGGCACGGGAAAAGAGAAAGTTTGGTTATTCCGTCATTTTGTTGCAGGGTGTTGCAGATGCTGGATTGGAGCAGGTCCCTTTTTAGAGCTATTCATTTATTCATGATGACCTCATTACAAGGGCTGACCTTAAACTCTGCTTCATACTGAATGCGCTCCCTGCAGGCCTGCTCCAGACTGTCCTGCAGCTGCTGTATCCTGGAACACACACGCACCGTCATGCACCATTTCAGAGCATTATTAAAAAAGAAAGAAAGAGAAACTGTTGATAAGGACAACAAAATCTACGTGTTCTAGGTTTCTTGTAGGAAAGGGAGAGATACAAAGAGACAAACTTTAAATAAAATGTACAAAAGGTGGGAAGGAGAAAGGGAATAGCTGATATGCATCACAACAGGAAGCAGGAGTGAGCAGGAGGAGTGTTTCATGTGTATTTTTACCTGTTTTGCAGCTCAGATATCTCCTCTTCATGTCTGTCCTGTAGGGCTTGTTTCTCTCTTTCTGCCTTCATGTCACACTCCTCACGAATACCTCTCTCAGCATCCTGTACACACCTCCTCACACACTCCTGAGAAAAGCAGTGAGCTAGGTGAATGACTCACAACTTGATTCTGACTGGTCGGATTTTAACTTTATTTCCATATATGTTAAATCAAACCAGTAGTAATAGTTGATTATGACTGATTTGTCTGATTTGCATACAGCAGATACACATTTTGACTATGCACATGACTGACCCATGCTGTTCATTATTTATATTTTATGGGAATTTATTGTGTATGGTCTATAGTTTACATAATTTAGTAAATGATAGGTCAGGTAAAGAAGTCATGCATGCTCTGATTTTGCATGTTTGTATGATATTTTAGAGGGAATTTTTCCCCTGTATTTTATAATTACCTCTCATATAACTACATTTTTAAATGTAAAAAATTGGCCCTGGACCTCGGTTTTGAGTTTTAGGCTGACTGATTGTTCAGCTTGGTGAGGTTGATGATATACATGGCTACTTTTTAAGCAGTTACCAGGCAATTTTGGTTAATGTTGCTGTCAATAGGCAACTAGATGAAACACAGGGCCCACAACCAATCTAAAACATTCAGATAGAAATGTGTTACTCATTCCCTTTGGGAAAGTGCCCAAGCAACATTGGTTGCCCAGTAAAATTGCTCAGAAAGTTGCCCCATGCCCCATCAATCTGAGCTCACTCTGATTACTCTAATGCCAGGTAGCTTTGTCTACTGTGTTCTGTTTGTGTATATCCACAGCCTGAAGGTAAAGACGTGCAAATTTATGAATGAACCTCTTCTTTTAATAAGTTCCTGGTCTGTTGACATGCATGACATCCACCTTGGACATTACAATGCTCATCATAGTTTTGTTAACTTTTTTTAGATCACTCCTTTCGAAACAGCTGCAACATCTGAATCAGAAGAGAAATATGCACAGATCAAGCACTGTCTGCAATCATTAGAGTGCTTTGATTGATTTGTTGCTTACAAACACAGCTTTTTGCTTCACGTGGACTGGAGTGATGTGGATCAGCCATTTTGACTCATTCTGAAGTCACACATTCACTGCGGAGGATAACAAATAATAATAAGAACCAATATTTTACTTGATCTTTGGACAGACAAGTAGCCAAAGCACCCTATAAGCTTCAGAGCTTCCTTGTTGTTGCTTTGTTTAGTATTACAGATACTAAAGAGTATTTGTGTGTTCACAGCAGCGTCCATCTATTGAATGATGTCAATCATACACAGCTGTGTAAGAATCTATAGTTTGCCTCGACCCACATTACACTCCACAATACGTGTTTGATCATGCTCATCTACCAAGAAGGCTTAATTATTATAGAGGAGAGATAAATCAATAGTTATGTTGATTGAAAAACCAGTTGGGATGGTCACATATTGAGCGACTGTTCACCCATTGTAGCATGGAAGCGGGTGTGGGACACTGAGAACCATCTCAGACAAAGAGGTGTTAGAACATGATTAACATACTGATCACAGCTGCTACAAAAGTAGCAACTTCATTTACATTAGGCATAGTAAACTTTAACTGTATAAAAGGTTTGAACAAATGATGTTCTGGGTTCATTCTGACTCCGCTGAACCCAAGGTACAACATGTGCTTTGTCACTGCTATACTGCAATAAACAACTTCATCAAGATCTTCAACGTCCTCATCGTTTTTTCTTACATCTGTCAGCCAATCATAGCAGCAGGCGGAGTCTAGAATCTGCCACGCCTATTCAAACAGAGCATTTTGATGAAGTGTGTCGAAACAAGACAGAAGATAGCCTTTTACTTCAAAAGTATGATGTTTTTGGTGTAAATGATAACATTAGAAGGGTAATTCAAGTCAAGTCAAGTCACCCTTATTTATATAGTGCTTTTAACAAGATTGTGTTAAAGCACTGAACAGTATCAAATTGGTGAATGGAGTGTCAGTAAGTATAATGACAAGATTGAACACTCAATTTTCAAATTTCATTATTACATCTTTTTTTATCCACTTTTTCTTTCGTGTCTCCATACTTACTCATGTAACTAGTCACGTAACCATCTTTAAATGAAGCTGACCTTAAGGTAGGTCATCCCAGTGTAGGTTTATCTGATTTAACTAAGTAAACGTCCAATGATAACTACAGAGAAAAGACCACAGTGGCACACACACCTGTGTCTCTTCTTGTACAGTGTGTATTATTTTCTCTCTGGTCTCCTCTGCTTCTTTGTGCAGCTGGTCTCGCAGCTTCCTGCAGGCTTCCCCTACGGCCTGGACCTTCTCTTCCTCCATCTGAGCCCTCAGGCCTTCACAATGAGCTCTGAACTGGGCCTGCAGCTCGACCCGGAGCTCTCGCCTCATTTGAGCCTCCAGCCTGTCCCTTGCTCGCAGGGCCTCTTGAAAACTGGCCTGCAGACTCTGGGCAAGAAGTGACAGAGAACAAAAAAAAAAAAAAGAAAGAGCAAGAAGAAAACAGAGGGATAAAAGCAAGCGGGGAGGACAGAGAGGGATGAATTGAAAAAGGGAGAGATGAACAGATGATGAAGATATTGGGATGAAACCGGAAAGTGGGATATGGAGAGGTAGAGAGAACACAAGGAGACAGCGGGCGTTAGGGAGGGAGAGAAAGAAAAGGATGGATGATCAGTGTTGGCAGGGCAACTGTACTGGGCTTTTGAAGAGGAGAGTCATCTCTGAGTTTGGCTGCTGCTTGCTTTCCCTGGAGAGCAATTACACAAGCAATTACACCCTATTACAAAAGCTCTTCTCATTTCTCTGACACAATGGCAAAGCTTTGACTGCTACTGGCGTTGGAGTAGCAACCGGATCATTCATTAAATCTGACACTCGGATGCAATGAGGAGAGAAGTTGAGGATTATGCTGCTGCTGCTGCTGCTGGACAGGGAGAAAAGAAGTTGAATTAGAAGCTGACTCTTTTTATCAGAAAGTTTTAATCAAGTCCTAATAAAATCTCTCCGGACTGCTCCCCTGGAGACTGAAATATGGCTTTTTGAATTCCGGGAGACAGAGTGTTACAGTCTAATATGTCTGTATTAATTACATTTCTGACATGGTTCACTTGAGGATTACGAATAGTCACCTCCTCTTGGAGTCTAAGGGCAGCACTTTTCTCCTTCTCTGCCAACTGCTTAAATTCCTCCATGGCGGGGGCGTCCGGCTGGTCCCGTCCAATCGCAGGCTGTAAATGAACCAAGTTCGTGGCCAATTTTGGGTGTTCCGTTCTAGCTTTGGGAGATGACCACGGACATAACCGTTCTCCTAGTTCTGAAAGAAGATGTGGCGTAAGCATGAAAATCAGTGGTTGAAACAGGTGGCAACTGATAGTGATCTTAAAAAAAACACATGGCTGTTATATAATTTGTGTTATATTATGCATGCTTCATCAGGAAGTGTCTCAGATACACATAGGAAAGAAAAGCCATAAATGTTATCTCTAATATCTCACTTGTTTATCCCGGACACTGACAAGATTTAATGGAAAGCAAATGAAAACTTTGGTTTAAGTCTTTCCACATGTTCCTCTTGTGGAAAAAGACCCACATGTCTCCTCCTAGAGTCTGCTCAGATTTGCCAAGATACCAAAGTCAGCAAGATTTTTCTAAATATTTCTCATTAAAGACTAAAGTATGTAAAAAAAAAATGTTTATCCACAATCATTTACAGTAATATACACATAATGCCATAATGGTGTCACCTTTTATTTCTTTTAAGGAATTTCAGGAGACGCATCGGAGACAAACTAACCAAATAAACTTTATAGGCATAGTTCACTCAGGAATAAAAATAGTGTTGTTCCAGACCTGCATGATTTTCTTTCTTCTGTGGAATATTAAAGAACACATTTGTGAAAACTTGTTTTTTTCCATCTACACAAAGTCAAAGGGATCCAGTGTTGTTTTGCTTTTGAACAACAAAGTCATGCAAGTTGAGGGTGAATCCAATTTTCATTTTTGTGTGGGATATTCCTTTAACTTGTCTTTTTGAGTTCTGAAAGAGCATCTTCTAAGCAAATAGACTTTCCTTAGAGTGAATATATATATTTTTTGTTTCTTCCTGTGCATGAACTGAAGAATATGTTTTTACCTCTCTTTCTCCATTCCTGTATTTGTTAGACAAAAGTCTAGTAGCAGTCACTGCCGTAGTAAATGCCAGAGTCATTAGACTGGATGTGGGAAGGTTGATGGCGCTGTGTTTTACTATGCTTGTCCAAGGCAGAGGTTGTGCTGTATGTGCTGCTCCACAGAAAGAATTCATAGTATACTACTAGAGGACAACCTAGATGTGACCTGGTGTGTTATAATGAAGGCTTGAAGAGACCATATATTTGTGTAGTATTAAGGCTACACTCACCCAGAATGTGCGTGTGGAGAGCTCTCTGTGTGCTTAGAGTTGTCCTGTTCACCATCTTTTCGAGAGACCTCGTGTCCCACATTTCGTCTTCACAAACACTGCACCCTTGGTCCACACAGAAGCACCAGAGATTGGCTCTTAAAACTTGCAATTTCCTGCCCTCCACCACGTCTCGTTCTCTTTCGGGATTTGTCTTTTCTTTCAGCCTTTGACTTGCTGATGGTCGCATAGCAACATGGACAACAAAACAACAGACTGTGCTGCTTAGCATTCAAGAATGATTTGATCCAAGAGATTTGAGACAAGATGCCTGGCAGCGTGTGTGTGTATGTGTGGAAGTGTTTTATGAGCAGCCTCCCACTGCGCTAGTCATTTGAGATGTTTTGCTTCAGGGTTCATGCTCATTTGTGGGTCACATTTTGTGCAATATGAAGAGCCCAAAATGGAATATAATGCCCAAAATGGAAGCTCACAGATATTTTGAATACAAAGCATATGAGAAGATCTAACACAAATATTCTGAAACAATAAATTCATTTAAAATTTTTAAATAATAATAATAATAATAATAATAATAATAAAATAGAAATTAGTTTTGCTTTTTCTAAATACTATATAACTGTTGAATGTCCATGCAAAAATTGCGGCCATGATGCTACGGCGAATGTTTACTGGAGTGCCACAAGGCTCCGTATTTAGACCACTTGCATTCTCCCTTTATATCAGAAGGAGGAACGTTGATCTTGGAGTACCTGTGCTGTGTCCCTGCAGAGTTTTGCTCCAACCCTAATCAAACACACCTGAACCAGCTAATCAAGGTCTGCAAGGTCTATTTTTTTCCCGGGTTTCTCAGGGTTGGAGCTAAACTCTGCAGGAGAGTGGCCCTCCAGGATCCACGTCCCCCACCCCTGCTTTACATTGAATCAGTTATCTTCACCTGTAAGCAGGTATTCTCATGAATCACTGCATATCTGGTAAGAATTTAAGCCTGGATGAATGCCCATCATGTGAAGCTGAATTAAAAAAAAAAAAAGCTGTTCATCCCTGTGAAGAACAAGCTTTGCCAAGACCTCATCATTCTCTCTTTTCACCCACACAAAAAGCAAAGAACCTTATTACACTCAACAACTGCCTGTCATCTGCACCCACGTATAAGTCAAGTCACATTTATGCTTTATACAATACCGTTCCAAAGCAGCTTCACAGCAATAAACAGCAAAACAACGACAAACTTCTTTAAAAATCATAGAATTTCTGCTGTAAAGCAGCTCTAAAAAAAGACAATAATAACATTAGTGAGCGCAAGTCAGTTTAGTGTTGATTCAGATCAGTTCAGTTAAAAAAAATGCTGCAAAATCCATCCATTATTACACAAATTAAAGTCAGATGTAAAGAACTTATCAATAGCCACAGCAGAAACATCCACCAAGTCAGACCTTTTCTTAGACATGCTGATTACTGAAAGATTATATAAGCAACCCCCCCAACCTAAAAGTCCACTTAAACCCTGATCCTTCACAATCTAATACAAGCTTGCACTCATTTTTTAAGAAAATCTGTCGTTTAAAATCCTGCCCTAAATATTTTTCTTTTCCAGTAATCTATTTGCAATTAGATTGTACACAATATGAAAACGTCTAGAGGTACTTCCATTTCACTCTGACTTGAATTAAAATCGATACATTTTTCACAAAAATTGTATAAAAATAAGTTTAAATATTGTTTACAAAATTAAGAAAAATAACTTCACTGTTAAGAATTGTACAGAATTTAATAATTTAAATATTATGAAAAATGTTGATTTTAAGAAAATGCACTAGGAACATCCTCAATGAATGTTTTAAGACGTTTGTGAATCAGGCCCCTGATTGCTTTGGAAATCCGCATGATATCTAATGCACACAGCACAAATACAGCAAGTTACAAACCTACGCATGAGCAATAGCAATAGTGATTACTACTTTAAAAACCATTAATCACAGAAACACTGACATTTCTGATGTAAACATGTTTATTAATCTTTTCAGCCACAGCGATCTACCTGTTGCAAATGGTTCCTCTGAGCAGAAGAAACCACAAGCAGACCTGAATAATGTGGCTTACAATCCAGAAAGACTGTACAAAAAAAAGCTTAGCGTTATGCATTTGTACAAACAACCGATGGTTTCAGCAGTGGATGTAATATGATATTCAGCACTCATGTTTGGCAAGCCTGAAACATTCAAACACACTGCTTTAAAGAGTAAATTACAGGCACAAAATACACACACAAGGTAAAGCTGTAAAAAGTGTACATTAGTAAAAACGCACACCATACATTAGAATATGCAAAGGCTCTCTCTCTTCGACACATACACAAACAAACATAAACACAGATTAATATAGAAGGGAATGCACAACCTCAGCTAAAGCATTGAGGCCCACTGAAAAGCAAGAAAACAACCACATTCACACACAATGAAGCAGATTACTGGCTTATAAAAATATATTCACAGCTGCCCACTGTAGCTCTATGGCACATTTAACATAAGATAAACTGTCTCAGTCCATCACACGCAACCTTCCCATAGTCAAAATCATCACATGCAGGGATTAAACCTGCTCCAGAAATAACTCTACGTTCACTGACAGTCCTTAAAGTAAGTCCTAGACAAGGCTCAACGTGTTTCCTGAAAACCGGCTTTACATGGTGAAAGGAAAACAAACCCAATGCAAATCGGAAACCTGAGAGGCATCACACTCCAGCGACGACAGGGCATCCTGAAAGCATTGCTGGTAAACAACGTAAACATCAATTTGGTTACCCGTCCGAACAAAATGAAATCTATGAATGAATTATTCATATTTCAGATCAGTGTTCCAGGTGATCCGAATAATAATTTGCTGTCAGAACCGGTTTAAATTAAGTGGATTTGGGAGGACTTCAGTCTTGACTTTTACACATTCACTGATTGAGGATTTACAAACCCAGCAACATGTAAAGAACACAAAGCCTGGAGGATTTTTAAAAAGAGACTGTTCTACAATTAAAATTGATGCAGAATTACAATCTTACCACTCTTTACCTAAACATTCGTTATTTACAGGTTTGGCAGTAGATTATGGGTCGTCAGGAGTGCAGTTTTACAATCAAAACATCTAGCTCTCAATAACCGCTGGCTCCTCCTCCTGGCCCCTCTCATTGGTTGAGCCCAATGGGCCGGCCCACCACAGCACAAGAGCGTTGTCCTGTCGGACGCTGTTTGATGACATCACATTCCCCTCGTCCGAATCAGACTCCGAGTCCTCGCTGTCAGACGGCCAGCAGAACTTACGCTGACCACTGGACGAAGCCACCAATGGCATGAAAGGGTGCACACTGTAAGTAAGAGTAAGAATAAAGTGGATAGGTAAAATTGGCAATATTTACTCATTTGCATTTAACTATTTAGCATATGTTTACATCTTCATAGTTGTGTTATAGAAGCGATGTTGTCAAATTGACTTGTAAAGACATTGGGTCTCACTCGCTAAACAAAAGTAATTAATAAACAGATGTTTTCATGAATGAATCATGATTCATCAAAAACTTTCGTACAAAATTTGTTTCTAAATATACAAAAAAATGAAAGAACAACTCATACCACACGTACGCAATAATCATATACGCCCATAGACATGTATAAAGAACCCTACGTATAATCAGATATGTTATTTACAGGGTGGGTGAAAAGTAACTATTTATGAAAAATGTATAATACAGCATAATTAGTGGTCTAAGGAGAGAGCGCGTCTTTAGAGAGCACACAGATATGCACATTTTTCTGGCTTTCATGTCCAACAGCAAAAAATTCTCATTCATTATCATTAAAAGTTCTTTTTCTTTGTCTTTTGTTTCTGTGCCATAATTGTCTTTCTTTGGACGAGTCCTGCTTTGCGGAAAGCCCTTATATGGAGCTGGTTTGGGCGTGTATCATGCAAATGAGTAACCTCGTGCACGCAGGTGCTCATTTAGATAACTCCAAAATCACTCACAAGTTTAGAACAAGCTCATGTACGCTTACACGTGTTGTGAATTAGGCGGAAAGTTTTCATGAGAAGCTCTAATGTGTGTATAAATATGATAAACATACGCAATTATTAGTGAATGAGACCCATTGTTGGAATTTTTTTTTTTTTTTTTTTAAATTAAGCAGCACTACTGTTTTACACAGTAATAATAATAAGTATTTTTTGAGCATCAGATCATTTCTAAAGGATCTCGGAGTGATGGAAAGCAGTTATTTTTAACTGTAATAATATTTCACAAAATGAATGCAGCCTCTGTGAGCGTACGAGGCTTTCAGAGTTCAAAAACATTTAAAAACCTTACCAACCCTCTTTTTTAACAGTAGCGCATGAATACCACATGAATTGATATGCTTTTTAAGTTCTTAGTAAAAAGTACAAATTATAATATCTCTAATTTTAATAAATGCATACCCAACTAAAGGCTGGGCAAGTGACAAACACAAAATAGAGAAATTCTGGTGCAAACTTAACCTTTCAGTACTCCTAAAATTAGGAATTAATCACAATACAAAGATTTACTTTTCATACATCACTTTAACTTTTTAAGTTCATGCATTTTATAAATTCTGTTAATAGTACCTGATGCCATTCGTACAATCAGTGTGCGCCTGAAACTGCAGCAGAGGTTGTAGTGGCTCCTCGTTGCCATCAGGTGGCGCTGTGAGGGTGTCCCACACTGACACCACACCATCTGTGTCCCCACTCAGCAGATATCGGCCAGATCTATTTCAGACGCACAAATATCAAGATCAGCAAAACACAAACAGATCCAATTGCTATGCTGTCATTCTAAGTAAACTAGTATATGTTTATCTTACTGGTCCAGGTCAAAGTAGATACGCTGGTTTGTGTTGACGTTCCTGTGCATGGAGAACAGAACTTGTCCCGGATCTCTGAGGTCCCAGCACAGGATCTCTGAATCCTGAAAGCAGTGGCACATAGCATTAGCTGGAGAGCTCATAACAGTGTTTCTGATTGGTGGATGTATCCGTCATAATGCATTTGGCTATATAAACCTGTGAGGGACAGAAGTACAGCACATGTGAGCCCACAGACCTTGCGGCCGCCCGTGTACAGGTGATAGCCGTTGGGTGAGAACAGCAGGTGTGTAAGGCCTCCGTGGTGTCGAGCGGGCAGCAGAGCCAGCAGAGAACCATCCTCACAGGAGTAGAGGCCGGCCGAACGAGAGTAAGACCCACAGGCGTACATCGACTGGCACGAGCTGAAGGCAATACAGGAGATAATGCCAGTCTGACCCTGTTTCTTCACTTAAAAAGCAGGAAGAAAAACAGGAGCAATAGTTAGCAATTAGTTTGGTTTCATATAGGATGACCAACACAAATCACTGAATAATGAGAAACTATAAAACAAAGTGACATGATGAGGATTTTGAAATAAAAAAAAAATCTCAATAAGTCTGATGTGTCACATGACCCTCCTCCTATTGAAAAAACAAAAGTTGGATCCAAAATGGCCACTATGGTCACCACCCATCTTGAAAAGTTTCCCCCCTCACATATACTAATGTGCCACAAACAGGAAG
>JAUCMS010000127.1:8756671-8769633 GCA_032357445.1 Enteromius radiatus | reverse complement strand
TCTACCAAAATGTGAGGGGTGTACTCACTTTTGTGAGATACTGTATATATATATATATATATATATATATATATATAAATAGTCAACATTTGAAGTGGATCAAAAAAGTTCATCAAACGCATTTTGGTTTTAGGACAACTTTGATGAAAGGTTTTGATCCACTTCAAATGTTGACTCCTTTATATAAACCTCAGATGCAAAAATAGGATATATATCTGAGAATTTTTTTGCTTCCCCACACAATAAAAAGATTATGTTAGTTTTTGAAATGATTTTTTTATTGAAACCTGGTACAAAATGCTAATTTAAAAGAAAAAAATAACAGCTCATAATTCATAATGTTTACAAAAAAAAAAAATACTGCTCCAGATGATTTTAACTGCTAATTTAGTATACCTTGACAAAGAACAGACAGAAAAACTCACAAGCATGTGTCTGGGTCCAAAGAAGTCATCTTTGGGAACCAGCAGTAGTCATAGATGGTGTCTCCTTCTGCCATCTTCAGCACTGGACTCTGAGTGGACACAAACAGAGACAGAATTATGGGCTCATATCCTGATTACAGAAAATCAGACAGCTTACACAGATTGTTTACAGATTTGATGTACTTCAAGGGTTTGAAAGTACAGTGTAAAAGTGATCCTTTCACTCCAATACTTCACTCCAAACCAAAATGAAGATGCTCGTACAAATGGGACAGTTCGGAAATGCTACCATTTACTGACCCTCAAGTTGTGTCAACCCTGTACGAGTATCTTTCGGGGAAAAAAAACGCTGGTGGTCCTCCCATTGACTTCCATAGTGTTTTTTCCCCATCAACTGCTTGTTTACCCATATTTACTTTAAATATATATTTTACTCATACAGGTTGAAATATCTTGAAGGTGAGTAAATGATGATTGAATCTGGACTTGTACAGATAAATTTAACAAGATATTCTAGAAGAGGCTGACCATTTCAGAAAGCATATCCCAGCGGCTGCTGTACAGCTCAGGCGGGAGGTTATAAACACGAAGAACGTTATCAGCGCTGTTTGAGACGATGCAG
Source organism: Enteromius radiatus (assembly GCA_032357445.1). Classification (NCBI taxonomy): domain Eukaryota; kingdom Metazoa; phylum Chordata; class Actinopteri; order Cypriniformes; family Cyprinidae; genus Enteromius; species Enteromius radiatus. The sequence goes on along the minus strand of JAUCMS010000127.1, from coordinate 8,768,586 downwards.
GAACCATCCGGAGCCCTGCAGACAGACGTCATAAAGACAGATAGCACATTAGCGTCTCTGTGATACAGTTTACATTATACAGCCATCATAAACAGCTTGCTTTCATCAGTGCTCACCATTTGCAGCCTCTGAGGTAATTCTCAGCGGTATGAGTGTACTCAGCCCAGGAGCCTGTCAGCATCTGAGGGTTCTGGCTGAAGTCGAGACCTTGACTGCGAACACAGAGAACAGACAGCGTTGAGCAGACACGCAACGCATCTCTGTCTCACTGCAACTGTGTCACAAGGTATTTGTGCCCATCATGTTCTCTTTCACAACAGATTATGATGAGCAGTAGACTTACTAGCGCAGCTCGGCAGACTTGTCTTCTGAATCGTTCTTCTCAGGCTCGTCTTCTCTGTCCTCCTCAGTCGGTCCGAGCGTTTCTCTGTTCTCTGCTCCATTTGGATGCCATTCCACATCTCCTTCAACTTCCTCAGGCCCCATAGCCTGTCGTGTTTCATCAGTCTGATGACAGGCAACTGACAGAATCAAAACAACACGAACACCTTAGTTGACGAGTGAAGTAAGATGCTAATTTGCAGTACTTGTATTTATTAACAGGTTTTAGAAAATGTTAATGTTTGTGCATTCCAGACGGAATTTCTTTAATTTCCAGTAAAAATTTCCTGCAATGAAAGTCAATGGTGACTCAAAACAACCGGTTGCAAACTTTCTTCAAAATATCCTCCTGTGTGGAAAACTAAAGATCTTGAACTAAACGAGGATAAGTAAATGATGACAGAGTTTTCATTCTTGGGTGAACTATTCCTTTAACATGCATGTATGTAATAGGGTGAGTTTTTTTCAGTAAATCACAGGAACTAAATGAGTAAACAAAACATTTTTGTACTTCTAATTTACTTCTAAGTTAATGTAAAAGTAATCTCCTGATTTAAATGCTAAATATAAGATCATGTCACATGATGTAGACCTCATATTAGTAGACTTAAAAAATCTTTATGTTTTGTATAAAGCAGGTCACGTCATATTTCATGTTATTAAAAAAAATCCATCTTTACTAAAAACTCTAGCTGAGGTTAAAAAAACTACACAACCAAATCCAATTACATATGTACATATCTAAAGATTTATGCACCAGTGGTCCATGGCTTGTTCCCTGGAGGTAATTGAGGCACTATTCTCTACTTCAATGTTACCTGACTATCTGTGATTAAAGGCAGCTATACTGGAAACGTGAACAAGATTCAATGGCATTCACATGACGAACCATGAAAAAAATGAACCCTTAACCATTTAATAATTTTATTTCAGATCCAAGAAAAACAACATCACATCCAAACGTTTGTAAGGAACCAGCAGTTCCACAAAATTGGATGCATATGAAAGACTAAAGGACAAGATCCATGTAATTCTTTAAATATGGCAGTAGGAGTACCACATATGGAGTTTATATCACATATTAAAACATCAGAAGGGCATATTGTCAGTGTGCCAAACAGGACGCTGTAAATCAGACGGTAACTTAGACAACAGCCTTACCTTCCTCTAAAGTCCCAGCTGCACCTTGGCTCCCACATGTGTCCACTGAAGGCACCACAGGCGTCTGTATCATTTGTAAATCAAGACCTACATCTTCCTGTTCCAGTCGAGGCAGTTTTGCTGCTGGTGGTGCTTCCTCTTCTCGTTCCACCTCTCCCTGATGATAAGCCTCATGAGGAGGTTCTCCATCAGCTTCTGCGTCCTGTCCTGCACCATCACTGCTCTGAGCTGCACCAGACATCCCGCTTCCAGTGGCCTGAAGAATGTGCACAATTTATATCATTTCAGTCATGGATTTCACATGCAGACTACATACACTAGCACTGAGCATGATCTGACAACATTGTCTTGAAGACCATATCATTTATATTAGAATCAGTAAAAACAGTGATATCTCTTATAATTACACAAAACTCATTAATGAAACATATAAAATCGTTAATAAATTAATAGTTTCTGCAATATCCATATCAAAGTTTCAAAAGAAAATAAGCAGAAAACACTACCTTAAGAATACTTTACCTTTTGATCAACAAAATAATTTAGAATTTATAAACAATAATAAATAGTCATGTGTCAGGGAGGTAATTCTCAGAATTAACTTTTGGTGCTTTTTAGTGTGTGTGTGTGTGTGTGTGTGTGTATAAAATTATGTTTACTTTAAAATGACAAAATTATACAAAACACATTTAATACAAACAATATATAACATTTAACAAATATTTTATTGTACAGAAATATGTATAACGTTAGTTGACTATAATAATGCATCACTTTACACACACACACACACACACACACATATATATATACACACACAAGGTAATTAGTTTTTTACCTCCAGAAACCACAACTACAGGATTACATGGAGCTACTGTTCTAATAAAACTAATACACATATTCTAATATAAAGAATGCTTGCAGGCTTTGCCGTTTCATTCTTAAAATGAGTCCAAAAAGAGTCACTCTAGCTTTACCTGTTGTTTCTTTAATTCCTATCAGTCGTGTCTTGTGCTCTGGATCTTACAAATCAGACACAATTCCTCAGTGTTTGTGTTTTACTAAGTTCAGATGACAGTTTCCGAGCGTCCCAACTAAAAAGGCGTTGCGTTCAACCTACAATACACAAGAACTCGCGCGTCGTGTTTGTAAGCACAGGGCGCCGCCATGCCTGCATAGTATGTACGGGTTGCCAGGTCACCTGACTCTCGCGATATTTGCGTCACACTCCGCTTCTACTCAGGCATGAGGTTTAGTGTTAAAATATATATTTGTGCAATATATTTGTAAAGTGGATTGTAAATTCATTTATTTTTAAATTAATTTATTTGGATGTTTTGATATAATTGTATATTTTTGTTCATTGTTGTAGTTATTTTGTATAAAAAAATAAATAAAACGTTTTGGACAGAAATCTAATTTTTAATGCCAATAATCAGTATTTCACTACTTGTTGCTAAATTCAAGCATTGAATAGTGTTTTTTTTTTTTTAAGAAACACATAAGCTAAGACAAAAGTTACATTTATTTATTACAGTATTTCAAACATATTGAATATCTTATTACATTAATAATTAGCTTTCTGTAACTGTAAACTTTCCTTTGAAAAAGTTGTTACTCTATAAACACTCATGCAGTGCAGACATGCCATATTAGTTGTTATAGTTTATCTAAAGCAGCTTATGGATCTAGCAACCTTTTATATATAACAACCTTTTATTATGTATGTTAAATGCTAAATTGAGAGAAACATCCACACCAGTGCTTCATTCTGAAGTATTTATTGTTTTTCCTCAAACAAACCAGAAACCCCAAAAACTATTTACATATTGAATATTCAAACCTTATTGTCAAAATGGTTTCTTATTACCCTTCTTGAATTGCTGGATCTAGGGAAATTTCAAAAGACATCCACCTCAGATGCGTGTGATAGCATAAGATCTTATGATTTAGAATCAGCCAATGTTATTCAGTTGATCACTTTATAACATGAACACACAGCTCTGTGACAGTCATTACAGTATTGTTGCTTCACACACTGAATCAATAAATATGAGAAGTGTTATTTTTTTCATCACTAACATTTTAAAACATGGATTTTTGCATACCAGTAAAGACATTAGGCATCTCTAGTTTATTCTGACCTGCAACATTACACAATTATTCATCTTAAAAGGGCAATACCGTACTCTGCAGCACCTCCACAAACAAATCACTTCCTTTCTGATCTTTAGCTCGGTAATAGCTGAAGCTGACACTCAAGCGTGTTAGTAAAAGTACTTCTACACAGCCATGTCTATTTTGAGCTCAAAAATGAAGACATTTGACACACAATTCTGACCTGGAAACTAGAGTATTGAAAATGCAAAGACTTAAAAAGTTTTAACTTTTTCGGGGATCATTTGTGATGTTACAGAAATAATTTTGCAATTCTTCAAGGGTTTCTTAAATAAAAATCACACACTATTTTGTCACAGAGCTAGCCTCGCTGACTGTTAACACTTTTTTTACTCATCTTAAGTGTGCCTTAATAGGCAAAACTGAACTGTTAAGGCATGTCAAAAAAAAAAAAAAATCAAAACTGAAACCCAACGGAAAAAGGGAAATGGGTTAGGGTTATATACATTATTTACACGGCAGCCAGAGATGAAGTGTAGTGGAGCTGTGTTAAGCCATGTGAGTGTGTGTGTGAATGATATCAACAATTCATATTTTGAATGTATGTGTGTGTATTTCAGTTATTACTGTGTGTGTGGTGTTTAACCCTGGCTGCACTCGAGCAGAGCTATTCTGTGCAGGTTCGAGATCTCATAGTTCGCTGTTCCAGCATTCACAGTTCACTACCTCCTCCTCCTAGCAAGGAATCATGTTCCTCTGAGTAGTCCGAATATGGTGCAATGTAACTGCAGGCTTCCGCTTCTCTCTGAGGCTTTTAGTTCTGGTCATGCAGTCGTCATTTCACGTGCTGTTTGAAATTCCTGACCTTGAGATCTTTCTCTGAAGGATGAGGACAGGAATTAGGAGGAAGTGGAGATGCAACACGAAGCACTGGAGAGCCTCCGTCTGAAGATCTGGAACAGCAAAGATCTAAATCAAGACGGAGAAAAGGTGGGAGGATTAAAAAGCAGTCCGAGGAACATCACATTATGTAAAAACTTAAAGAAATAAAAAATAATTAAATGCATTTGAATTACATTTATTTCATGCTTAGTATACTACAAATACATTTTCATATTGTGTACATATATGTACTGAATAAAATGCCATGCAATTGTTTTTTTTTTTGTATATTAAACTGGTATACTTTAAGTACAAAATTTATTTATCTGACTTTATGCACATTAATTGTGCATATGTCCAATTGAAGACATACTTGGTGTATTTGATTGTGCTAAAGTGCAAGTATACTTTAAATACACTTTAAATATTTTGCATTTAAAGGGCAATATTACACAATCCTCATTAAAAGTGACAAACACGCATTTTAGGCTTGTGCGGAAGTAATACTCCAAATAAAGTTTAATCAAAATGTCTATATCAGTAGGTCTCACGTTTGTCAGTAAACATGTTAATAGATTTGAACTATACTTAGCATGAAATAAATATATTTGAAATATATTACTTTTTTTTTTACTAGGGTTGCCAAGTCTTTTCTTGTGAGTAGAACAAATCAAAAAATGGGTGAATAAATAAATGTATGAACATATATAACCAAACGAACAAATAGTGTTCATTACCAAACAGACGGTCTTGTAGCACAGTAACTACTTCAAGCCAAAGGTGACCTTCAGCCACGCAGTCAGCAGGTGGCGATAGAGCTGATGGAGCTTATTGGTTCTTTATCTCCAATACAAAAAAAAAACAAAAAAAAAAAAAAAACTGTCCAGTTTGTTTTTTTCAGTCATCAACAAAATATTCCAGTCCACAAAAAAAAAAAAAAGTGTTGGCTAGCACCCTGGACCGAGCAGTTTAATCCTTTTTAGATAACGGAGAACACTGTTGAGTGAAACTATTCTGAACCTCCACATTGTAACCAAGTTTGGAGACCATACGTGTAGTCTTAAATATCAACATTGTTCAGTGAAAATCCTCCATGGGAAAATTCCAAGGATTTTTCCACAAGTCCCAATGTGTCTGAAACTTCCCTTATCCATTTGCGGTAAAGCTTGCACGGTGGCGCTCTCAAGCAGACTGAGAAACAACCACCGTAAGGAGAATGAGTCTCAAAATCTCAAAGCGTCCATCTGCTGAGAGAAAGCGGGCTTCTTGCGATCTGCCTGCGCTCTCCGAGCCCAAGTGAAAGTTCCTCACAGTTTTAAGCAAAGGAAAAGTGCATAGTGAGGGTATCAGGGCAGTGCTAGTCCCTTTATTATCTTTATGAAGATGATGGCCATGACACCCCGTCCCACCTTACAGAGGAGGGGAGAAAAAAAAAACTAAACAAAAAAAAACAACAAAATAATAAAACACGATCACACTGTCCAAGGAATTATCTGGCAGATCTGAGGTCATACATATGTTCTTTTGTTGTTCTTCTCATCAACATCCATCATAGATATGTCCATCCAAAATAATCCACAAGCCAAAAAAAAGAGAGAAGGGGAAAAATGTTAAAGCATTCAATATGCATTTTACAGTACCAAGAGGTCATCTGTGCTGTCTTGATTTTTGCCTTCTTTCCAGGTACATAAAGCATTTCTTCTGTCTCGATAATCAATTTGATTCCATTACAAAGAAAGATTAGTCAAAGGTAAACAAACGAACAGAAGTTCGGTAAACAAATATGGTCGCCTTTATGATTCTTAAAAACACACCCTGTCCATAAGATAAAGGTACATGAAGAAATCTTTGATTTAATTCCGTTACTTGTGTTCCAGCGATCCAAGTTTGTTTCAGTCAGCAAGTTATATAGGCTGCGCTCATATCCACATGCAAAGGAAGGGTCTGACGTCATGCCATTAAAGTCCCCCACCCCCCCTCCCCGACAAAATGATTCTCAACTGCAGAATCGCATATTCAATCACCACAAAAATAAAGGGGGGGGGAAAGCACCCACAAATGTCTGTGCGGTTTGTAAACAACCAAAACTCCAGTATGGAATAGAATATCTTTTAAGTTCTCATTTTCATAGTCAAAGTCTGTATGAACAGGATTGTAGAGGCAGTGTGTTTTTGTGGTAGCCTTTTTTCGATTACGCTCCTGATGATGTCCCACGCTTTAATATCCTGTGTTGAGCAACTCCATCTACACCGTTTCATTTTTGGAATACATTCAACTTTTTTTTTTTTTAAAGAAGGAAAAAAAGTACACAAAATGCACTTCACATGGTGGCAACTAAAAAAAAAAAAAAAAAAATCCAAGGAAATTTTTCAAAACGAACAAAAAAAGTAGCAGCCCCAAGTGCTCTTCCTTTGTAGTCCAATACTTTGTTTATATTCATATATAATCATATATAACATTAAAAGAAAAATAAATCACCATCATTGTCGTCAACAACAACAATAAACAAGTAACAAAATATACAAACATTTTGTGCACTGCTGAGTGCACTTGCACAGTTTGTTGCGATCTTTTTTTTTTCTCTTTTTTTTTTCAGCCAGAAATAGTCAAAACCTCAGTCACTCGAGAGCAAGAGAGTGGACAGAAAGGCAATGTTAGGTCACATCCTCCAAATATCAAACATTTTTTTTCATCCAAGCATCCCCAGGCTACAATAGAACTGTACAGAGATAGGCTCTTGGTTCATAAGCATGGGAGGCATGTGGGGGGCGGAGCCTTCCAAAGGAAACCACGCCCCTTTGCTAAAAAATAATGTCTCAATGGCAGCAATGAAGTCTAATCATTCGCCCTTTAGTTCTTAGGCACACATGTGGGGACAGAAAAACAAATACACACACACACGACGCAACGTACGTACCACAAGTAACCATTTCCTAAAGGTATACAAGATCGAGCTCTTCAATAACACACAAACAAAACAATGATGCTAATGACATGTTCTTAAACCTCACAGAGGCAAAAATGAGGCGGCGGAGGCAGGAAAAGACGTCTCTCGCACTCCCCACCATGAAAACTAAGAGTGCTGGTTGGCGTAAAATGGGCTAAAGCTTTTGTGTTTGAATCTAGAGGTCTTTTTTGTTGGGGAATTGAAGGGCTGGTGAAAGAGGATGTGTTGTGCCGTTGCCCCCCCCTCTCTGTCTGTCTGTCTGTCTTTTATTCATTCATTCGTTCGCTCGCATACTGCACATTTACAAGAGGAGTAATACACACAGTTCCTCTTGTACACATGCATTCACATTCACACATTGGGTTCATAAAAAAAAAAAAAAAAAAAAAAAAATCACTCTGAATGACGAAATGGCCTCTTTTGATCATACGTCTAAGTAAGCGATTAAAAAAAAATACATTGTGCAGACTGGTATGTTTTAAACGTTCACATGTGCACACACACACACACACTCTCATTCATCTCGAACAAACATGCGTGTATATAGACATACACACACAGGCACACAATCACAAAAATATTCATCTCTATTATATCTAACGCATTTTTTTTTTCTTTTTAACTTGCATTTTTATGTGAGTGCAAATCTTCAAGTTTTATAATCAAAGTTTTTTTTTTTATAATAGCTTTACGTTTTTTAATAGAAACTTTATATATATGTATATAAAAAAACAACAGTGTTTGTCTTTAAAGAGAGGATTTGTTTTTCTGATAATGTCTGAACTGAAACACGCAATGGTCCCCCAATCTCCACCATTTCCTCCCAGCACAAACTCCAGTTCTGATTCAACACACACACACACACACACACAGAGTATATATATGTGGTAATATTTCTGAAGCATACCACATAAATATACAAGTAAATCGTCTCAAAAAAGAAAAAAGGAAAAAAACCTCTATCATAATAAAGTGCATTAGTCTGAGTGTAAGGTGCTTAATGCTGTAAGTGCCAGAACTTTATCACCCCCCGTCCCCCAAAAACACACACACACAAAAATAAATTCACACCTGTTCCCTTCCCTGTTGAATTACATTCTTCTATTCCCAGCGCAAAACCCACCCACCCCTAAACTGATACCTTACTCCTGGCTTATCCCCAAACCCCTCTCCCTCAAAGCAGTGCACATTCGACTTGCGGAGTCTGATTAGGTGGACCCGCGGGTTTAAAGGCCTCGTGTAGCTATTGCTGTGGATTCAGTAATCCTCCACCATCTCCATCTCGTTTAGACCATACCGATCAGGGCCACCATGGAATGAGTACCCTACATAGAAAGGGAGAGAAAAATAAATTACATTTCAAATACAGTAGGAAGCTTTTGTAGAGGGTCTCTAGAGCAGTGGTTTTCAAATTTGTTCCTGGGGGCCCACAGCTCTGCACATTTTGCATGTCTCCCTAATTTACACACCTGATTTAGATCATCAGCTCATTAGGAGAGAGCTCCATGAACTCACTTGAGTGTGTCAGATTAGGGAGACATGCAAAATGTGCAGAGCAGTGGGTCCCGAGGACCAGGATTGAAAACCACTGCTCTAGAGGATGCATGGAAAATTATCAACAAATCAATTTTATTCCTGTGATTGCAAAGCTAGGGCTAAGATTTGATTAGATTAAAGCGCAAGTTTGCGATTATATTTGATTACCAATTCGATTCAATATCAATTATTTTATATATTCAGCATTCTTTGATGGAGAGAACGGAAGATTTAATTATTTATTTAATAACCCCAAGCTATTGAATAGTAGTGCAGCTTTTTCATAAAACTCACAGTTAAACAGAGCATTGGTTTCATTGTTGCATCGTGATTTATGGTTGCTTTAATTCAATAAAAACAAGCAGCTAACAAAAGACGACTCTGCTCTTGCATTTACAAGAGGAAAATAGGTTACCTAAGATGCTTGGGTCAGAGTGCAGCATCATGGGCTGTTTCTTCTTCAGCTTTGCTGCCTGATCATAGACCACACCCCCTTTCCCAGAAAGAAACATTGACTGCAGGGCACTGGGGTTCATTCCTCGTACAGTATCCTAACAAGACAAAAAGAATGTGAGAATGACAGGCAACATATGATAAATGACAACCAATACTTGGTTCTGCTCTCTGTGTCAAATAAATCACTGTCGATTTAGAACAGCGCTCATACCTGCAGAGGAAAGTTGTTCATGCTAAGTCCAGCCATCTCTTTGGAGAGCTATAAAAGATAAATAAATAAAAATATTTATTTTTTTTATTAGGAGCAGGCAAAGCCCTAAACAACAACTCTATATCTTGCCATCACACACACACCTGCTGCTGCTGTCTCTGGTGGTTAGCTTTCTGTTTGGCACGGCGCTCCAGGAACTGTCTGGCGAACTCTTTGGCTTCGACAGTGTCGCCCAGGTAGGAGCAGATAAAGTTCAACACCTCATACGGGGACTCCACCTCCTTCAGGTACGCCACAATGGTAGGCACTGAGAACACAAACACATGCTCACAATTTTTGCTTTATAAACCTTCGGGGCCTGCTGGGCTAACAAGTGTGTGTTTACTGTACACATGTCTTCTGTTTGTTTTTACAAACTGAGGGACGAGTCTAAATCACTTTCCATCATAATCGTCAGCTTCAGCAGATGTTGTCAAATAGATTTTGTATGTCAGATTGTTTTTTTTAATACAAAGCGACCCAAATGAGACAAAAGCTGGTACGTGCAAATCCTAAAAGAGAGATGTCTTACCATCCTGGGAAGAGGAGGAGTTATTGGCGGAGGTGTTGAGCGCATGCAGCATCTGTTCACACCAGGTGGTGAAGCCGTCCTGAGACTTCATCCCCTGCAGGAGCTTCAACAGCCGCTCCTCCTCCTCAGTGCGTTTACGGTTTCTCATCATGTACTGCTCACTGCAGAAACACACACACACACAAACGGTTAGGCTAGAACTAACACTTCAGATTGCTTGAGCACGGTTTTAGTAACGCCAAGGTCATGTGTTTGATTACCAGATTGATTTTAAATATAAATCAAGAATATTTTTTCCACTACTTTTCTGGTCATTAAGGCTATGTTCACACAGCAGCAGAATATGGCTGTCAGTCCTGTATTTGGGATTGATAACCATATTTTCTTTACAGGTGTGAGTAGGGCTGGGCGATTTAATCGTTGATTAATGCATGCGCATCACGTTAGTAATGCCGGTTGTTTGATTAGCGGTAAATCTCAATCAGCTGTTTTTAAGACGCGCTGCAGTTGATACATAGAGCCGTAGATCACTGACGAGCTACGCAATTTCGTCTTCAGAATTGGAAGCAATTAATTTCCGATCACCGTCAGTGATCTACGGCTCTCAAAGAACCGGCATTACTAACGTGATGCGCATGCATTAATCGACGATTAAATCGCCCAGCACTAGGTGTGAGTCTCGAAAAGCAGCTTACAATTGTGTTTAGAACTGACCTATCGCTAAGCCTTGCCCCCCTTAGTTAATGTTGCTCAGTTGCTCGCTGTCTTTACAATGACAGCTGCAGTGTGTAAACCTTTTCCCACAAAGTTTTTTCACAGTTATGGACACATAAGGCCACAAAATGTGAATTTGGTTTGTGTTTACCTTAATGAGGGGCTGCTGCGGCTGTTCTTCAGCCCCATGTTGTTGCGAAGTGTGCTCTGGTTCTTGAGGGCCTCGTCCCAGACTCCCATCCCTCCTCCAGAAGGGCTGCCACCACCACTCACCTTTCCATCCAAAGATCCAGCAGCTCCCCACAACGAAGATGCATCACTCCACTGTAGAGCGAGACACCCATAAATCAAATTATTTTGATTTTCAGGACTGTACACCAGTGATGTTTCTGTGTGTGTGCCTCTTACCCTCTGCTGCTGCTGGACTCTGTGCTGTTGTTTGTGCATTCTTTCAGCCTCCTGCTGGACATCCAGGAGGTTGAGGGGCTTGGTCTGCTTTCCCAGCCCAGAGATAGGTCCTCCGCTCCAGCTCGACCCGGAGCCTGAGGAGCCCTGGCGTGGAGCCTGCTGGAGCAACTTCATCAGCAAATCTTGCTGCTGGAAAAAAGAAAAACCAAGATATAAAGAAAGAGAAAGAGTGTAAGAAAGAAAAGCATACAAATAAATAACTATTATAAATAACTATAAATAACTAACAAATTGTACACTACCATTCAAAGGTTTGGAGAATTTTTTGAAAGAAATTTTTAATGCAACTGCATTTATTTAATTAAAAAAAATAAAATAAATAATAAATAAATTATATATATATATATATATATATATATATATTTTTTTTTTTTTTAAATATATAATTTTCATATAAATATATATGTGGAGAATATGTGTGTTCACGGTGTGTGTGTGTGGTTGTTCACTTCTCACTGCTGTGTGTGTGT
>JAUCMS010000127.1:8693651-8718886 GCA_032357445.1 Enteromius radiatus | reverse complement strand
CCCCCCCCCCCCCCCCCTGTTAAAAAATAAATATAAGGGCGGCCATCTTTGTTTCTCTGCCTTGTAGTGTAAAATATTCCAAAACGCCCCCCACTTTTTGTGTGTCGATTTGAATATTAAATAAATATCATAATTCGGAAGGAATACACTTTTAGATCTCGCGGAACGGGGTCACCGACGGGAATATAATGTCCTCTGTTCTCCGTTCTTGTGAGGAAGATGAGGGCACGGCGGTTAATTCCGAGGGAGGAGATTTTGATGAAGAAGAAGAAGACGACGGAGACCTGGACGAGAACGCAAGCGACATAAACTCGCCGGCGGCGCCTAGAGAAACTGCAGCAAGAGCCGCGCCAGGTACCGTACAGTCCGCGGGGCGCGCGTGGGGCGCAGAAACACCTCGAAACAAACGCGAATGCTCCTAAAACTGCCACAGCGACATCTGCGCTAATGCACACTCCAGTCTGCCTCCTCCAAATTGGCGTTTGCTTTATTTATCCGCGTGCGTTTCGGCAGAGAGTTGCATAGAGTTTGGCTAAAGTTGACCGATCCCCCCTCTCTCTGTCCCGTCTGTGTCATTCATCAGGTCTGTCATATGATGGTGCCTTCTCATCTCCAGCTGTGATCCGACAAAGGATCATTAAGCCGCGACTATGCCGTTTTATGTTCGCCCTGAAGGTTACAGACTGAGCAGATAAAGAATAATGTGACAATGCATTGATCTAAAGAGGCGTGAGCGTCAGGTCTACCGCTTTGATTGTGACAATGTAAATAAACTTGACCCGACCCACTGCCGCCTGGTTCAGTACAGGGCAGAGAGATCTGTGTGCTGCGATGCTTTCACTTTGCAGAACGCCAGTTCGTACACTGTCACGAGCCCTCGGGCTGTTTCGAGCTTGGAATAGGTCAATAAAGCGCTAAAACGTTATATACATCTATGGCACAACATCAAAAGATAGTGATGAGTCAAAAGTTTTAGTCGATTAATGCGCCACACAGCACGAAATGCCTCAAAGCTTAGTTAATAATGTTGCTCTGTCATATTAGTTAGTGCTTATGCAATTGCACTGTTTTGTACAACTTAACTGTTAGTTTTAACTTTTCTGTCACTCTCTGCAACTGTGCTGGTGTCTGTGGTCATATTTGGGGCCTCGTTTGGTGCGTAATCGCGGTCTCGCGCTGAATCAATTAGCACGCGCGTCCCTACTCGCCCCCGTGACCTTCAGCTGCGGTTCATCTGGTGGTCTGCTCCCCAGGTGCAGGAGTTCACGACGTGGGGAGCATCAGTTCGGCTCGCGGCCTCTCGATCACCGAAGCCCGAGTGCGCGCTACTGCCGCGCCTGGCTGCAGCGAGCGGGGAAAAAGGGCTCTGCCTGCGAGCTTCAGCAACAAAGACACAATCACATCTAACTCGTTTTTCGCAGCACAGTGGCTCTAGGTCTAAGCCAACATGACATGCTGATATCTGCATTTGTGCAAACAAACTGTATCAGGGTGAATGGTACAGTGTAAAAAGTGAAAACTTGGCACAGTGAGGAATTATTTTATGACTTATTTAATGTAGTCAGGTTGATTTAGTCATGTTAAATTATATTCTGGACTTGGTAATATTATGTCCAAAATGTACTTTTAAATTTAAACAGGCTAAAAAAAAATAGCTGTTCACATGTTTACAAAGGGCTGTTTGCTTTAAATGAAAGAACAGACTGGTTTGGTTTCATCTGAACGATTTTACATGGCTGCTGTAAATAGTCACATGACTGGAGCTATTAAACTCCACTCAGAAAGATGATGTCTGTGTCAAAGCGCCTTTTATGGAAGCATGTCAAACTTGTCATAATACAGGTACCTTATTTGGAGTATGTAAAGTTAACCATTTTTAGCCCTTATTTGGGTGACCTGACTGCATTTTTAAAGAAAAAATATTTTGTGAAAGAAGAAAAGCGAATTGCTGCATCATTTAATTATTCCTTAAATACTTTTACTCACACATTGACCTAAAATTCTCTTCTTACCGAGCGCTGCATACAATATTTATCATCCTCTTAAAATTCACGCCGTAAATAGCTTTCGGAGAGTCGTAATTAGGTCATGTAGATAATCATGTTTGTGAGATTAATTCATTAAGTCCTAAAGCTTAGTTCAAGTCAGAAGTGGAATGACTTCTATTTCCTTTCCTTTCCGTCTCGGGCTCCGCAACGCTCGTGTTGTTCAATAATTGAAGTGGGAAATGATTTGAAGGATACCTCGGAGGGTTTGCAAAGAATTATGGTCACTTTCATTTCGTCAGTGCTCCCATGTTCCCTCATTTCCCTGCATCTCTCTCACTTAGATGATGGAGACGACATTGGTGAGACATCGGACAGGGACAACCTGGGGAAAAAGAAACGAGGCCCTAAAAAAAAGAAAGAGACGAAAAAGAAAGACAAGGACAAGGAGGGGAAGATGGCCAAAGCACGCAAGCGCAAAAAAATAGTACGTTGTTGATGCGTTATTTTAAATTAAGCCTTAATTTAATATTAATTTGCAAACTGTCAAATTATTATTAAGCTACAAATGTAATTGCAATTAGTCATATATGTCTATATTTACCTTCAGTGGAGATAATTATTAAGATAATTGCACTCATTTAAATGACTTCACTTATTTGTATGGTGCATATAGTGACAGCTCTAATTATTTGTTCTGAAGCTTTGTTTTGTTTCTCTGCCTCTTGCAGGACAGTGATGTAGAAAGGGACTCGGAGCCGGACTATGCCATGAACTCTGACAGTGCTGCCAGCGATTATGGAGGAGAGAAGAAAAAGAAGAAGAAACACAAGGACAAAAAAGAGAAGAAAACCAAGAAAAAGAAGAAAGAGGATGAAGACAGCACGCATGAAGAGACCGCAAAGGTCATTCTTTTGCACTTTCTATGCGTGCTATGTTTCATCCAGTTTGCTTCTGTTATTCTCCTCTGTATCCAAATCAAACACGGTCAGGTCATTACCAATGTAAAGCTGAATTAGTTTACCTAACTTATAGAGGGAAAATGGTTTTGCTCTAGTTCGTTTAGACCCTGTAAAAAGTTTTTCCATGCAAATCAGTATTTAAAATAATTACATAAAATTATACATTAATCGTGCATATGAGTTAATGGGTACTAGGTCATTTTATTGAGTGTATTCATTAAAGAAATAGTATTGCTGAAACTTGACTTGAAATTTACACCACGTCTCACCAATGGAGTCTAAACAGCTGATACAAACATAATATTCAAAACCCCCTTTTTATTACTCAGTTAACAACAATTCAATCAAATATAGTTTTACTGAAAAGTTTTTAGCGAAAATAAATAGTGATATAGTTTTTAATTGTAATGAAAATAGCCACAGAAACAAACAACAAACAAAAAAAAAATCGAATACCACAATAATCTGCATTTAATGTTCCTGTCTATCTTTTAACATACTGTAAAGTGAAAATCTGTGTTTGTAATAAATTCATAGTTATTTATTTTTTTAACATGAATAAAATAGGAGTCCTCTATCCATAATATTGCTTTTGTCCAGTGAAAAAGATAAATCTACATCATGAATGAACTGATGGTCAGAACATACGTTTTCATTTTTGGGTGAATGATTCTTTTGAAGAGCTAACTCACATTAACCCAGATCTAGGATTAAAGTATAATGTTTTTATGAAATTATGAAAAAAAAATACATACATGTATATATATTTGTATTGAAGGAACATGCTTAAATTCAGCAGGGTCCAAGTTCACCCGAGGAAAATTAATCACCTTAACACTAACACCGACAAAACACCAATACCAGCTGCAGCATAACAACGAGTTCAAACCCATGATAGATTCCCTCGATTTGACCGAGCATTCATAATTAAATTATTCAAGTACAAGGGCCAGTGGATGTTGCCCACTGCCTCAATTTTGATCATTTTAAACTATATATACTTAAGAATTATTCAATTTTAAATTAATTAGCAAAATATTAGCAATAACTGAAAATTTAATTTAATGTCAAGTTATTTCAGACATATTCTGCTGATCATAAAAGAAGATATTTTAAAGACTGTAATTAAACAGTTTCTGGTCCTCATTGACTTCCACATTATGTTAAAGACAGTGAGGACCAATAATTATTTGTCAACTCGCATTCTTCAAAATAGCTTCTTATATGTTCAATAGAAGAAAGAAATCATACAGGTTTGTAGCAACTTGAGAGAAGTTAAATGAGGACAGAAATGACTTTTTCAGGTGAACTATCCGTTTAACACATTTAAAAATAGCGGTTAGTATTTACAGTGTATCAAAAGATGAATCATTTTTATCTGCTGAGCTAGTGTTAGTGCTGTATATGCAAGAAATGTCCCTCAATGTAATGTGTTTGCAGACAAATAGCTCACACGTTCCCGAATACATGTGCAAACGCATCATCAGAGGTTCTTCTCGCACTTGCACCCAGAAATGATGAAAAACTGACAAAACTGTAGAAACTGTGACATGGTGTTTCTAGCTGTTGCATGTCCACGATAATGTACACCACACATAATTACTGATCTAGTTAACATACAGTGGAGGGCACAGATGTTTCCAGATACTTATTACTCATCAACACTGTGACAGCCATATGATGAAGCCTTTCTTCCAGCCGGTAGAGATGAAAACATCAGCCCAGCTGGCTCGGGAGTGGGGACTGGAGGATGTGGATCACACATTTACTGAAGAAGATTACCGCACACTAACCAACTACAAAGCCTTCAGCCAGTTCATGAGGTACTTTCCTGCACCAGAGGTTCGGCACATTGTAGTTACTTTGCAGCAACATTTCTGTAAACATATGATCCTCTGCAGACCCATGATTGCTAAGAAGAACCCTAAAATCCCCATGTCCAAAATGATGACCATTCTGGGGGCCAAATGGAGGGAGTTCAGCTCCAATAATCCATTCAAAGGCTCGGCAGCCGCCGTCGCTGCCGCTGCAGCCGCTGCCGCAGCAGCCGTTGCTGAGCAGGTCTCCGCAGCAACAGCCTCCCCTGAACCTCCACCTCAGCCACCACCGCTTCGCAAAGCCAAGACCAAAGAGGGCAAAGGTAAGAGGACACAGAGCTGTATGGGTTTCAGCACAGGACTTGTTAATTCACTGTATAAACACACAGCATCAAAATAGCAGCTGATGGTGATAAAGGAGAAAATGTAATTAATAGATATCACTATACTTATAATGTGCGTTAAGAGAATTTTTTTGTGTTTTACAGGTTCATTAAAATGTTACTTTAAATATGCAAATTAGTCACTGACATATGCACATATTTGTAATAATAATAATTTTTGTAATAACACAAAATCCCATGGGTAACAAACCACAAAAACAATAACTGTATTATTTAATTTGTCTGTATTATTTAATTTCTGCCTATGTCGTACATTGACCAGCCACGAACAAACACTTTTTTTCCTGATTTTACTGACGACTGCTGTACATTTTAGACCAATCACAACAAACTGGCCCATCTGACCAATCAGAGCAGAGTAGGACCATGGAAAGGAGGGGTTCAGAGAGACTGAATCTCGAACTAATCATTTGAGAATGATGGGTGAAACGAGGCGTTATTTCAACTTGCATGCATGTAAACATATTGCAGGAGACTCCCAAAACAATATTAATAAATGGAATAATTAGGGCACTTTGAGGTTGCCATTGCCTTCATTTAAAGTTTATGGTTTTAGCATAGTTTTACACAAATCTCTAAATATATGTTTATAATGTCTAAATTCACCTAAAAGGAAGTTTTTAGTGTTTACATATAGACAAAACATTTCATTTTAGTATTGCCTATTAATTTTCGTCAGGTCCTGGCTACAAAAAACGCAGTAAGAGTCCTCGTGTCTCGGATAAGAAGAAGCCAAAGCCCAAGAAAATGGCTCCTCTGCGTATTAAACTGGGAGCTCTTGGTAACAAGAGAAAGAAGAGCAGTTCGGTGAGAGTTTGTGTGTAGTTTGTGTGCATATAAATGTGTGTTGGGTGCAGTGGTTGTGTTTGATCTTGTGTGTGGTTGTAATGCAGAGTGAGGAGGTTGATGAGGACGATTCTGAACAGGAGAACTCCAGTGTTCACAGTTCTTCAGTCCGCTCTGACAGCTCGGGACGGGTCAAGAAGAACAAAAGGGGTCGCCCGGCAAAGAAGAAGAAAAAGGGTAAGATGTTTACTTTTCCTTATTATATTGGATGTTGTATTGGTCTTCTAACCATCTGATGTATGAACTAAATAAAAAAACTCCTTTTTACATGAAAAAAGAGTGTAATCTTGCCCGCTCTTGCCTGCTTGCCCGCTCATGGGTAACAAACCACAAAAACAATAACTGATAATAACAATAATTTGTCTTTAATTTGTATATTCATAATTATTAAAAAATATTCAGTGCAATTAAAGTCTCTAGAGAAGTTATACGCAAGTACAAAAAAAATGGTTTTGGTTTGGATGCACACCCCAATATAGAGTTAGTTCTTTTTTTTTTTGCTTAGAGGTAAGAGGTTGTTTAAATACCCAAGCAGCCAAATACCAATTCTGCCTACGTTACTGAGAGCAAAGTTTAGATGAATATGTAAATATGTGCTGCACACTTTCTGTTCACGTGATCTTTGCTTCACAACAAATGCGAATTTGCGTCATGGGGTCCAGTCTCTGTAGTGGTTAAACATGAGGTAAAATTCATTTTGGGTGTATCTAATCTAGTAATTATTTCCTTTTTATTCCTGTTTCTATTAAAGTACGAAGATGTATCATACAGCACCTCCACATACAGCCACGATGATTTTGTCCTTCATAGTTTCGGAATTCTGCCTCTGCTTGCTAGTAATCACATCACTACTAGAGCAAACTCCTGATTTAATTAAGCGCCGCTTAATTTGCCCGAATCACGCCGCAGGATGTCTAATCGCGTCTTTGCATTGACTTAACATGTAAATCACTTGCGCTTAACGGTTCATTCACGTCTGGTGTGAATGCATCTTTACTCAGGATAATTGCGAAGTCTTGATTTGTTACTACTGTCATTACTGAGTGTTCTTTCCGTGCCCTGATCTGATTGTGATTGTTTGCTGGTTGCCACGATATTTGCCTGTGTACTCTGACTTCAATTCTGCCTTGCCTTCACTGCTCTGTTTGCCTGTGTCTTGACCCTGCCCTTTGACTCTGATTAAAGAAATTTGCACATGGATCTGCACGCCTCAGTTTCAGTCATTACACTTTCCTCTCAAAAGCAAAATAAACACAAAAATGACAGTGGTTAAGAAAGCATCTGATCATAGCAATGTGTAAATGTTATGTAATTGTCACTAACCAATAGTAGAGTAGATGTGTTTCCCAGCAAGAGTGAATTTTTCACTTAAGTTTGCTTTGGCAAGCTATTTTGAATTCCAGAAATGAAGTATGTCTGTGCCTTTAATGGTTAAAAACCACCTTTGAATATATTGGATATTAAGTATTAGAGGGTTAAAATGATTTTTGTGAAATGAATCCGTCTGTGTTTCTCTCAGTGCTGGGGGATGAGGATGGCGATGGCTATGAGACTGACCATCAGGACTACTGCGAGGTGTGTCAGCAGGGAGGAGAGATCATTCTGTGCGATACCTGTCCTCGAGCGTATCACCTGGTGTGCCTTGAGCCTGAGCTTGAGAAAGCCCCCGAGGGCAAGTGGAGCTGCCCTCACTGCGTGAGTCACATTCACCCAAACATACAGAACTGATTTTAAACCACCATCTGAAACTTTTTGCACATTGTTATATGGGAAGGTGCTCAAAAACATCAAATATAATAGGAGATGAAATTCTGATGAAGATGAAGAATTTTTCAGTTTGTTGCTCTTGTATTTATTCATAGGACCTTCGTTGTAATGAAAGTGCATGTTTTTATTTTCAGGAGAAAGAAGGAATCCAGTGGGAAGCAAAGGAAGAAGACTTTGAGGACTTTGAAGAAGAGTGTGACGATGTTCGGGATGTGGAGGTAGGGCTGGGAGGAGAAGAAGAAGAGGATGATCACATGGAGTTCTGTCGTGTGTGTAAAGATGGAGGAGAGCTGCTGTGCTGTGACTCCTGCCCGTCGTCTTATCACATTCACTGCCTGAACCCCCCACTGCCCGAAATCCCCAACGGAGAGTGGCTCTGTCCACGCTGCACTGTGAGTCTTTTTATCTCACAGGGCTTAATATTTATTTCTTTTTGTTGTATTGAAGGGGTCATCGGATGCCTATTTTCCATAATATAAGTCTATAACATTCTTTGTTTAAAATTTCTCAATGGTAGTGTAAAAAAAAAACCCTGTCAAGATCAGCTCTGTTTTCAGAACACCATTCTAGTCCATGTCGCTTTAAATGCTAATGAGCTCTGCTAACCACGCCCCTCTCTTACGTGGTCTCGACTTTAAACTTTAGCCTCAAAACTGGCTAATTAGCACATTATTAGGAAAGGAGTTTTGCACCAATCCATTAAAAAGCCTTCTTCTGTAGATGAAGCTGGATCATGAATGATTCTCGTGAACATAGGTGCATTTAGGCAGATCAGAGATTGGCACATTCCCTTAAAAACAAAAGTAATTTTAATCCTATGCGTCTTCAGGTCTTCATTCAATATAACATTTAACAATAAAATCTCAGTCGCTTAAACGGAGACATGTTGCCTTCCCCTGCACTGGAGTCGACACAATGGCTGACTGACAGCTCACTCAGAGCAAGTCTAAGGTAAGATGCCTTGCCAATCAACTATCGTGGGAGTAGCCTGTGCAGAACTACGTCATTCTGACAGGAATCTCAGAACAGCCTGATTTGAGAAAGGGCATTTTAAAAAACCACTGGGTGGATTTTTATCATTATAGGATGGATGTGTACACGCACTGCCAACGCACATTTATATTTAAACTTGTAAAGTGAATTTTGCGTCCGATGACCCCTTTAAAAACAATGAATTCATCACCTTGTTTTCAAGTTTGTTATATGCGGTTTATTGTTTTTCCATGTGTCAGACCCAAACATTTAAATCTAAAAACTTAAAACCATGCTAATAGAAACATAAACAATATCAATATTTATTGTGACTTACCGACCTATAGTTGTGGAGTCACCACAACAAACAGTTTTGGCCCTAATAAAGTTTTTCCAAAAGTTAGTGTACTTGGTTACCATGGAGACAACACTGTCAGTGAAGAGCATGCTTGAGATGAAATATGAGGCATGTGATGTGTGAAGAAAAGAAGGAAATTCAAGGTAAATATCACTTGTTGTGAACAGAATGTCTGTAATTTTATTTTCAGTCAAGCTGGAGTTATGATTGTTAAATTATGCAAAAATGTGTGCAAATAATACTTTATTGTGGGTATTTAGATAAACAGCATCTATATGCATACATTTTTATGTGCGTGTGTGTGTAGCCGTTTATGTATTTGTAACACACAAACTAAATAATACGTAAAGTATATAAATAGAAGGGTTAATTTGAGGTGAGGTAAGTGAGTTGAGTTTACTTGGTCTGTTGCAAAATTATTGCCGTCACCTTTGGCTTGAGAAATAGTTTTGAGCAGAATTTATTAGGTTGCTTAAGGAAACTAGACTTGCAAATTTTAATTTGTAATTAATGCATTACAAATGTATCAGCGTAGTGGAAATATTTCATATGATCTGCAACTTCTGTTGTTTGTTTTTCAGTGTCCGGCAATCAAAGGGCGAGTGCAAAAAATTCTGCACTGGCGATGGGGTGATCCCCCACCTCCTGTTCCTGTCCCACCACCCCCAGACGCACCCCCCGATGCACCGCCCCCTCCACCTATGAAGGGTCGTCCAGAGAGAGAGTTCTTTGTGAAGCTCGCGGCACAGTCCTACTGGCACTGCACCTGGATCACAGAGCTACAGGTGCGTGTGTAAGACAGCGTGAGACAGACGTTTCCCAGACTTTTCCCTTAATCATATCTATCCTTTCTTAGCTCGAGATCTTCCATTCTGTGATGTTCCGGAACTATCAGAGGAAAACGGACATGGATGAGCCACCCAGTCTGGACTACGGCTCTGGGGGAGAAGAGGATTCTGGGAAAAGTGAGAAGCGGAGGGCCAAAGACCCTCAATACGCCATTCTAGAGGAGAAGTACTACAGATATGGCATCAAGCCTGAGTGGATGATGGTGCACAGGATAATCAATCACAGGTGTGTGTTTTCTGTGTTGATCTACCACGTATTGTGTATACTAATAATTTGAATATTCATTATATATGTTTGTATGTGTGTGCACAGCGTGGATAAGAAGGGCAACTACCACTACCTGGTTAAATGGAGAGATCTGACCTATGACCAGTGCACCTGGGAGAGAGATGAGCTGGACATCCCTGAGTTCAGTGCACACAAAACGGCCTACTGGAGTCACAGGTGCAGTTATGGCACGAGTATCACACAAGTTTGATTTCTCACAGAGAATATTGGATTTTTGCATTTTGGATAGTAGAATTAGCAGTGTTTTCTTGTTGTTTTTCTCTCGCAGGGAAGAAGTGATGAAGGAGGACCCAGAGAAGCCAAGGAAGATGAGGAGGAGAGAGGAGAATGATGATGCTCCAAGCACGCCTGTTAATGATGTTGGTGTCACCCTTTTCTTTTATTCCAGTGGTTCAGGAATAATGTTTTTACTGCAGTGTGTGATTGTCAAACAGAATGGTGTTCTCTAATCCTTCTATTTAAACATATACGCCCGCAAAAATTTGGGGTCAGTAAGATATTTAATGGTTTTTAAAGATGGTTCTTCTGCTCGTCAAGGCTGCATTTATTAGATTAAAAATCCAGAAAAAACTGTAATATTGTAAAATATTATTTCAATTTAAAATAACTGTTTTCTGTGTGAATATATTTTAAAATGTAATTTATTCCTTTGATACAAAGCATCATTACTCCAGTCTTCAGGGTCACATGATCAGAAATCATTCTAATCTGCTGATTTATTACTAGAAATGTCAATGTTGGAAACAGTTGTGCAGCCAAATATATTTTTTGGAACCTGTGATTTTTTTTTTCTTTTTTTTTCCTCAGGATTCTTTGATGAATAACAAGTAAAAACAACATAATTTTTTTACCAAATATAAAACATTTCTAAAATGTAAACTTTTTTGTTTATTTAATAGATCCTTGGTTAATAAAAGTATTCATTTCTTTCAAAAAAAGAATAAAAATGTACTGATCCCAAACCTTTGAACAGTAGTGAAACGGTAAACTACTGTGCCAGTAGTTTTTAACATTATTATCCATTTTCAAGAAATGCTTCTCTTTTTAATATTTTAAAGATCAAAGAATCCTAAAAAAAACTATTAAGCAGCTCAACTGTTTCCAACACTGATAATAAAACATCAGCATATTACAATGATTTCTGAAAGGATCATGTGACAATGAAGACTGGAGTAATGATGCTTTGTGTCACAGGAATAAATTACATTTTAAAATATATTCACTCAGAAAACAGTTATTTTAAATAAAAATAATATTTCACAGTATTACAGTTTTTTCTGGATTATTAATCTAATAAATGCAGCCTTGATGAGCAGAAGAACCATCTTTAAAAAACCTTTCACAACATTTTTGAACGGTAGTGTATGTATAATGTTATTTTTAAAATACTATTGGTAATATCCTGTAGTTAAGATGAATCATCGTCCTTCTCAGCCAGGGAATGAGGATATGATGAAGTGTTTAATTATGAATAATATTTTAATGTTAGTAAAACATTTTATTAAATAAAATGAACATTTATGTTAATGTAAAAAGAAAACACAACAAATGATGATTTGACGTTTAACCCCCCCCCATTTGTAATTTTATATATATATATATATATATATATATAAATACACACACACGCACACATATATATACAGTATATAACTGAAATCGAAATGTTTCCTTTTGTCATGAATATATCCACTGCTGCGTTAAATCATAAATAAATACATAAATTGCTTATATTGAAGAACAAAGTTTTTTAACTCATGTAATCACAAAATGAGTTGGGGTTAATTCATTAAATGTATCATTAACAGGAAACTTTAACAGGAAAAAACGAAGCATCCAAAAAGAAAAAAAGGATCGTATTTAGAAAGAATTACACTGTCACAATGTAGCACATCAATATGCACAATACAGTTCAAACCTGCCCTCATGAAAACAAGCATCTAGTTGCTTACATAATTTGAGGCCAGGCATAACAATAACTCGGCGTCGTTGATCGCTTCAGTTGTCTGCTGCTTTCTTATCAGTATTAATTATGTAATAAATTGTGACATGCGATGCTGTGCCTGCATAACAGACAATGCTCAGCATCTCAGATACGCATGTCCTGTATTGCAGAATACTGTAGGCTATTCATTACAGAGACACAAAGCTATATAAAATTCCTAAATATACTAGAAAAAAATAAATATAAAACCTCAGACTGAATGCAAGGTTATTATTGTTTTGTATGATAGTCTGTCTACATTTTAAAAGAGGGTGGCCAATCCTGCTCCTGAAAGGCTATCATCCAGCAAACCCGACCTGGACATTTCCAAAGATTTTGACTAGCTGGGTTTTATCAGAGTTGGAGCTAAACTGTACATTGGCCTTCCTGGAGCGGGACTGAGCCCCATACCACAGTCACTCAATAGTCCACTCAATAGCCCAGTTGGGTCCTCCCACTTTTTTAAATACTTCTCTTAAATCTACTTCATAGCACAATGTCCTCAGTTCATTCAAGCTGTTAGGCTATGTAGGTCTGTTTCTAAACCTAAACTCTCTTCTCTCAGCCTACAATCAAGTACGAGGAGCAGCCGGACTTTGTGACGGAGACTGGAGGGACGCTGCATCTCTATCAGCTGGAGGGGCTAAACTGGCTGCGGTTCTCCTGGGCACAGGGAACAGATACCATCCTGGCTGATGAAATGGGCTTGGGCAAGACCATCCAGACTATTGTTTTCCTCTACTCGCTATTTAAAGAGGTCTGTGACGGACAGATTACAAAAGTGCATTTTAAATGACATGTTAACTTTTAAACGTCATGTTAAATTTCTCTTTCCAATACTGTTCCTCTCTGTGCATCCTTCCATTTCTCTCTCCAGGGACACACTAAAGGGCCGTTCCTGGTAAGCGCTCCATTGTCCACTATCATTAACTGGGAGAGGGAGTTTGAGATGTGGGCTCCTGACTTCTACGTTGTCACTTATACTGGAGACAAGGACAGCCGAGCCATCATCCGTGAGAACGAATTCACCTTTGACGACACGGCGGTGAAGGGAGGAAAGAAAGCCTTCAAATTACGGGTGAGGAGGAGAGGAGATGAGTGCTGGAAGGGGAAGGAATGACTGCTGATTGGAGAGGTGAAATGCAAATATGGACAATGTGAGAAGGAAAACGATGAGAAGTGTGGCAGAAAGAGAGGAGCCATAGTATGACAGAAGAGGGAAAGGATGTCGTTTTGGTTCTATAGGAAGAAGTAATTTTACTCTAACCATTATTTTCATTTTCTACCCATCATCCTTTTAGAGAGAAGCAACCATTAAGTTCCACGTGTTGTTGACGTCGTATGAGCTTGTGACCATAGACCAGAACGTTCTCAAGTCCATTGAATGGGCCTGTCTTGTAGTGGATGAAGCCCACCGCCTCAAAAACAACCAGTCCAAGGTACGCCGACTTAGTTAGGTTTTTTCAGTTTGTGTTTCAGTGATTCGTTCTAATTTAACACAGCACAGGAAATTACTTCTTGGAGGTCTTTGCAACATGGTAGATTGAGAATGACAGAAATAAACCAGCAATAAACCATCATAATAAAGCCATTACATGTTTTCATTCGGTGTCTAAGAGAGAGCTTGGGGTTATTAGAAAAAAAGAAACCTCTTAGACACACATCAACTTGCATTCATTTGATCAAATGCAGTAATACAAAATATATATTTGAATGGTAAACTTAACATGTTTTATAATATATTTTTATAAAAAAGCTTAATTTTCAACATCCATCACTCCACCCTTCAGTGTCATGTGATCTTTTAAAAGGAGTGGGTGAGATGATGATTTTTGATTGTGGACTATAAAGAGCGTGCTGCTCTTAAAGGGACAGAACTAAACATGCCACCGCTTGTCATTAAAGGGATAGTTCACTCAAAAATTATAATTGTGTCATTATTTACTCACTTACATGTTGTCCCAAACCTGTATTAATTTCTTTCTTGTGCTAAACACAAAATAAGATATTTTAAGTAACCAAACAGTAGCTGGTCCTCATTGAATTTAATACAATGTTCAACAGAAAAAAGAAACTCATTCAGATTAAAACGACCTGAGAGTGAGTAAATGATGTATGTAGTGTTTCACCTTTTCATGTTTGTTAATTCAATACTGCTGAATACATTTACTCTTCCTGAAAAATAAAAGCACTCTTTGTTTTATTCATATTATGTTTATTGTAATGTGTATCTATTCGAATAACAAAGATAAAATGACAACATTTTTATCTTTGCTTATTTTGGTCTAAATATCTGCAATACCTTCTTTATTTTATACTTTGTTACCTTGAAAGGCTTTGTATTTATAAAAAAGGCAAAATTAGTTTGTCTGTACTTCTCAGACACCTTTCAAAATAGTAAAATCAATGACAAAGAATCATGATAAAATCCTGATATTTTTGAAAAAAATCGTAATATGATATTTTTGCCATATTGCCCACCCCGACTGAAAACTGTTATACTTTACTGTTAACTGTGATACAAGAGTAAAATGTTAATATTAATCAAATTCTTACTGACCCCAAGCTTTTGAAGTGATTGGATGATCTATTAAAGAATAATCTACACATTCATAAATTACAGTTCAAACTTCATAACTAATGTTACTCCTGATTGTACACTTTTTGCAAAAAGATAATGATTGGCAAGTCCTGCTCTTCATGTTTTAATAATAAATCTTAAGCACATCGTATATTTCCAATGAAGTGAAATACAGATTTTTAATATGTGTTTTATTAACTGAAGACGGTTGTTGTGGTGTGTTAGTTCTTCAGGAGACTCAACGACTACAAAATAGACCATAAGCTGCTGCTAACAGGAACTCCTCTCCAGAACAATCTAGAAGAACTTTTCCATCTTCTGAACTTCCTGACGCCCAACCGCTTCAAGTACGACCATACACATAAACAACATATTTAGACTTTAGTATTTTTTTATTATATAACGCAATTATCTTTTGCTATCTGTCTTTTTGTCTATCTGAACTGTCTAGATACTTTTTGAGGCCACTGTATGTATGCAACAGACACATATCAATACTCAAAATGAGTTTCACTACTTCGCTTCATTTCTGTCATTCAGTAATCTAGAGGGTTTTCTGGAGGAGTTTGCGGACATCTCTAAAGAGGACCAGATTAAGAAACTGCACGACCTGCTCGGCCCACACATGCTCCGGAGACTCAAAGCTGATGTGTTTAAGAACATGCCGGCTAAAACTGAGCTGATTGTCCGAGTGGAGCTCAGCCCCATGCAGAAGTAAGTCCTCAACATTAATTTCACAAACAAAACGTGTTGACATGTATTTGGTCTCTCAAGATAATCAGCAGTAGGAAGTAATAAAAATATTTCATTTGTTTAAATACAATTCAAACTATGCGCACTAGCCTTTTTATGTTTTTCTTTTTTTGTGTGCACACTGTGTATAAACAGAAAATACTACAAATTCATTCTGACGCGTAATTTCGAGGCGCTGAATTCTAAGGGAGGAGGGAACCAGGTGTCTCTGCTCAACATTATGATGGACCTAAAAAAGTGCTGCAACCACCCCTACCTCTTCCCCGTCGCTTCTGCTGTAAGAGCACACACTTTATTTCTGACAGCAACAAAAAAACTTGGTGCTTTTTTTAGATTTAGAACTCAAGTAGTGTGAAATACTGCCACCTGCTGTCAGAAGATTTGATTTGAATGCTGACAAAGTTTAATATAATAGTTAATATGTTTGAAAAGTTTTTTTTATTGTGCACATGGGTATCATTGGCTGTATTGTTGTGTTCCAGGAAGCTCCCAAAACACCAAGTGGAGCGTATGAAGGTGCGGGTCTCACAAAGGCTTCTGGGAAACTCATGCTGCTGCAGAAAATGCTCAGAAAACTGAAAGAGCAAGGCCACCGAGTGCTTGTGTTCTCTCAGGTACAAACACATATGTAGATACTTTCACTCAGCTTGTATTTTACACAGAAGAGGCTGCGGTGTACACAAGCTCCCAAATTGTGGTTGTTTAGTGCCCCCAGGTGGCGCAGAGCACATCTCTGGAAATGTGAAAAGTGGTTACACATTATTTTAATGTGTACTTGTTGCAAATGTGTCATGTATTAACTGGGTCATTCCTGTTGTGCTCATATTTTCTCTTAAATAGTCACATATTTATTAGAAAATTGCCGCAATTATTCAATTGTTAGGTCTAATTTATCACTTAAACAGAGATAATAGACATTAAAAATGTTATTGAGTTTTTTACTAATCTTTTAATTGATATATGCGTACAATTTTATCATGTCCTCAGTGCAAAGTAATCAACTTATAAACATACAAAATATAAACCATGAAATGATAAAAACTTCAAAATATTTTACAGTTATGTTATGGACTAGGTTAAACTTCTTCAAGCATATAAATTTATGTGAAAATATATTTATTTTTGTAAAATTTTCTTCATTTACCGTGTCTCTAAACTTATTTTCCACCCTGTTAGGATATACTTCCTCGCTTTACAATATGGACTGAGATTCCACTGAGATCATTTTCAAGAAGTGATATTGTTTATGTTTTTCAGCTGGAATTTAACTGTACAAATGGAGGTCAACGTCACCTTTTTGAAATGTTTTCATGCTTGTCCCACTCTAAAAGTTCCACCCTGTTAAGCTATATTATAGAGAATGTTGGTCCCATCAAAAAATATAAAAAACATATCTGACATAGTTATAAACATTATGTTTATCGGTAGAAGGTTAGGGAGCTAAATGTTGATCAATGAAAAAACTACAGCTAATTTAGCAAAAAAAATTTCCACCCTGTTTTTATAGACTGTGGAATGTGAAACTAATAGGGCGGAAATTCTAATAGAATACTGAGCTTGGCCTACAAAAGATACTACAAAGATAACGACACTAGTCTCCTGCTTCAAAATTCTCCTGCTCATTATAGCAGGATAGATTCTGATTGGCTGTCCTTGTTGGTAAAAAGATTTCTAAAAGTGATTCCAGCAATATTGTTTCTTTCAGCCTTAATCATTATAGTTGTGGTGGTGCTTTTCTTTAATATTGAGAAGATTATTAGAACTATATATCATTAACTTTATAGTTATCATGCTTGGTGTGAACAGGCCTCAAGACAAACCCTAATCCTAACATTTACCATATAATAAGTACATGTAGTTATTTAATATCATTCTGTGCATAAATGTGTAATTGCACTATAACAAGGATACCTTAAAGTGTAACCCAACATATATAGCCTAGGGTCAACGCTTTTTGTTTCTAATTATTAATAATTAATTTGGAGTTCATGGCAAGCTAGGTGTTACTTGAATGGTCTGATTTGATCAGAGTTTGTATTTTGCAGTTATTTTGTCTTACTATATCTTATTTGAACTTGATCTGTTTGCCCCGCAGATGACCAAGATGCTGGATTTGCTGGAGGATTTCCTGGATTATGAGGGTTATAAATATGAGCGAATTGATGGAGGCATCACTGGAGCTCTCCGACAGGAAGCCATCGACAGATTCAACGGTAAGAGCAGCACATACATATTTTGTACATAAATTATCTAAGTAAATATTACCGTAGTGTGTTTTGGATAAAGCTAGAGCAGTAATCTTGTGGTGCTTCCGGGTGCTATGTGAAAAAGTATATTATAACGTTAAACGTTAGCTTGTACTTAGACGGTCTGATTTGAAGAAAGATGGTCTATGAGGTTTGAGAACCACTCAGCTAGCTATTCAGATGTCATCACAAAGTCTTCTTCACTTATTCCTCTCTCTTCCCAGTCCAAATCTTGATGAGAAATGTGAATTTAGACTATTTTTTATTGTTTGTAAGACTTTATCCATTCTTGGATCTGTTGAGTCAGGATAGTTTATGCCAGATGCCGAATGTCTTATCTTGAAATGGCAGTTGATTTATTTTATTGTCGTGTAAGCAAAATTGCCATTTACAATAGCCAAATGAGAACAGACACGGTCGGGATGTCATATCTCTGTTTAAAGCATTTATAAAGTCTAGAATCATTGTTGAATTTGAATGTTACACAGTTTTGAAAGATATATAAACATTCGAACAACAGTGGTGCTATAATTATATCTTTTGCATTGTGCTTTGGTGGGAGAGTTTATTTTGCAGTTTTGTGGTGCTGAGGTGGATTTATTGTTTTTTTCTTTTAATCACTGTGTTATTTGTTATAATGACTTGATGACTTTTTGGGTGGCCAAAATTCATGAGCAAATCTTCTATCACACCGTGAACAAATTCATATAACTTTAAGGAATTTTTTAAATTAAAACAGCAATAGTCAAACACTAGTGAAAAATAAATATACTTAAATGTATTTGATGCTCAGTATACTACATTTTCATATTTATGTACTTATGTACTTATAAAATGCCATGCAATTGTACTTTTAGTACTTAATGCACTGTGTGGAAGTAGTGCTGAAGTCCAGTTAAAGACATACTTAGTATATTTAATTGTGCTTAAGTGGAACTACTGCAAGTATACTTTAGGTACACTTTATATATTTTGCATTTATAAGAATATTGATTGCAAAGAAGTAATGCTCCAAATAAAGTTTAATAAAAAAATTATATCAGTAGGTTATCTCGAGTTATCTGTCAATAAATATGTTAATAGGTTTGAACTATACTTAGTGTGAAATAAATATATTTTACTGGGGAACCCATTTTGACACCAAGTTTTTCCTCATCTTGATTTGTTTGGGACACATCCCCCATGCTTATTCATCATGTGTATACAGTGTCATCTTGCTCATTTACATAGTGGTATTTACAATTAATAATAAACCATATTATCGGCTTAGCAAAATCTCTACTGGTGGACAGCCCATTGTTACCACATAATATTTTCATTAAAAATCTAAATCAGATTTCTCTCTCTGGCGATCTCACAGCTCCTGGGGCGTGTCAGTTTTGTTTTCTTCTCTCTACCCGAGCGGGCGGCCTGGGAATCAACTTGGCCACTGCAGACACTGTCATCATCTTTGACTCTGACTGGAATCCTCACAATGACATTCAGGTGAATATAAAAAAGAGGATTGTCCCATACAGTCCAAGCCAATGCTCATACACTCTCACTGGTTCTGGTGTTTTTTTAGTCATGTGCCACCAAGTGGACAGTTTGAGTACAAACTTAAAATGCCCCAATTATGTATAATGTTCACATTTTGGTTTTGGGAGTCCCCAACAACAGGTTGAGATGCATGGTGAAAAACCACTTACATTTTAATGCATTTATTTTTACCTTATTTGTTAAAGCGATTCGTTTAACGATTCATTTTTCCAATTCATTTTTCAGAGTTTGTGAGCTTTTAACGCTTCAAAAGCAGCATCTAGTTGCAAAGAATGAATTTGGATTTTCATTCAGATCAACAAGTGGGTGGGCAATATGCTAATATGAAACAGCTTGGGACTCGTTTTAAAAATGACTCGTTTCAATAATTCAGAGTTGACTCTTTTTTTGAGAGACAATAACTTTATACAAGGTACGCTTTCAGATTTAAAACTTTGCAGGATGTTTTCATTCACTTAGAGCTGTGTTACACACTGAAAGGTCATTTTCAACTTTAATATAGTGTCTGTGAGATGTCTTATTTTTGAATTGTACCTCTCTCTCTCAGGCCTTCAGCCGAGCTCACCGTATTGGTCAGGCCAATAAGGTGATGATCTATCGGTTTGTGACTCGAGCCTCGGTGGAGGAACGAATCACTCAGGTGGCCAAAAGGAAGATGATGCTCACACACCTGGTGGTGCGGCCCGGTCTGGGATCAAAAGCTGGATCCATGTCTAAACAAGAGCTGGACGACATCCTCAAGTTTGGCACAGAGGAGCTTTTCAAGGATGAGATTGAGGGTGGGATTGATGAGTTGAATTGATTAATGTATAAAAGTAAATGAACCTGAAAATCGTTTGGTAGTATAGTCGACTAATGTACATCTTTGCATACAAGTTATGGAAAAGCTTGTTCATTTAACCTTTATTTAACTAGGCAAGTTAATTAAGAACAAGTTCCTATTTTCAGTCACAGCCTGGCAGGAGAAGTACTATCTCCTGATAGCTCTGTAAATCTCTGTTGTACTGAAGGTTCACCTGTTTGATTCTTGTTTTCAGCAGGGGACAATAAGGATGATGACAGCAGCGTAATTCACTACGACAATGCCGCCATTGAGCGTTTGCTAGACCGCAGCCAGGACGCCACAGACGACTCTGACATGCAGAACATGAACGAGTATCTGAGCTCCTTCAAGGTGGCCCAGTACACTGTCAAAGAAGATGACAAGGTGGGAGATGTTTTTGTAGCGTTTCCAAGAGGGAGGCTTTTGAGGAATTTGACTAGCATTTAATCACCTCATTAATATTTCCTGAAATAATCCTGAAAAAATAGAGCCATAAAGCATATTTTGATTTAACAGTTATTTCAGGACTTAATGGAGGCCTCGGAAAAAGTCACACAAAAAATAATTATATCTGTGATCTCCTACAATAATTAGCAAGGATGCTTTAGAATCAAAAGTGACAGTAGATACAGAAGATTTATAATGCTGCAAAGTACTTTATTTAAATAAATGCTGTTCTTTTGAACTTCAATCAGCAGGTCTGAAGTTTGTCAATGATATCTAAAGGATCATGTGACACTGAAGACTGGAATACATTACAGTATATTTGGAAACACATTTATGTATAAAAGAGTTTTTTAAATTGTAAAAAGTTTTTCACAATACTACTAGTTTTACTGTAAATATAAAAATATATTCAAATGTCACGGTGCACAAGCAGAGATTCGACTTCACAAAATAACAACACGGGCAAACAGGCAGGCAGGGTAGCACACACACATAGTAACCTTAAAGCCGGACAACACATATTGAACTTATAAAGGTGAGGAAATGAAAGCAAACGAGCAAGACACCTGAATACCTGAATTACACAATTAACAGAAGACAGAAACTAGGTCAAACATAGACAGAGCACATGAGACCGAGGCAGAGACGGAGAGCTGATGAGCCAGGCTGACGCTGAGGATCTGGAGGGCCAAGGCGGAGCAGATAGCGCCGGTGACCGATGCGGAGATGTGGGTCCTCCAGCCACGACGCCAATGGTGATGGAGTCTCCTCTGGGTTTGATTCTGGAGGACATTCTTGAGAAACAAGTACTGGCAAGTATCTATGAGTCGCGGGCACTGGAGAGTGCTGTTGCGGTCCCTGATGCACATTTAGCTCACCCTCAGCCGTGGTGCTGGAGGCGGAGCTCCACTCCGCAATCCCACTCCGCTCCGAGGCGATCCTCAGCTCTGCTGCTCCTTGAAGCGATGGCTTTTCAGTCACGTCATGCCCTGGCTCTCCAACATCAGGACACCAGCACCCACTCGATGTAGGCTAGCGAGGCTCTCCCGAGAACCATCCCCAGACAGCTGCGCTTGGGTAGCCCTGTTTAGTCCCTAGAAGTACATAGTACAGAGGCAGCTGTCTGGGTAACGCGTGTGGTTTGCGAGGAACACAAAGTTGTCTGTGTGGTCCTCGAGAGAGCAATCCCCTTAAAGCCGGACAACATATACTGAACTCAAGAGCACTTATAAAGTTTGAGGAAATGAAAGCAAACGAGCAATACACACCTGAAAATAATTACACAATTAACAGAAGACATAAACTAGGTCAAACATAGACAGAGCACATGGGGAATGAAAACAATAACAAATAGTCCAGGGGCGTTACATCAGACTTGGTGAGTATAAGAAACATAAACTGTTTATGTTTACATATAGATCTTTTCTGAAACTCTATAGGATATCGGAGATACTGGGGTCTTTTTTTTTTCAGGAGAAACATCTGTATCTCTCAAGTAGACTTGGTTTCTGTTTCCCCTCTTTATGAAATATTATTGGTGTCTTTGAGGAACAGATGAGATAGTAAGGAGATGTCATTTGTTGTTGTGTCCAGATTGAGGAGATCGAGAGAGAGATCATTAAGCAGGAAGAGAATGTGGATCCTGATTACTGGGAGAAACTCTTGAGGCATCACTATGAACAGCAGCAGGAAGATCTGGCCCGCAATCTCGGCAAAGGAAAGAGAGTCCGCAAACAGGTCAACTACAACGACGCGGCTCAGGAGGACCAAGGTACAGTACTTTCTACCGAAGTTTTCTTCTCGGTGTAACAGTTTGAGTGAAAAGTTCTCACTCAATTCGCTCCTCGGCTATCAATGAGAGGAATATCTGTACTTCCTAACAGACCACAAAACAGTTTTTGGTTGTTAAGGAAAACGCCACCGTTTTTCCATATTCCAATATGTTCTTCCATCAACTTGAAACGAGCTGATACATATCTCTCCTGTCTCAGTGCGTGCAGTTAATCGCTGTAGCGCGCGGCGCCACTATGTTAGCATTTAGCTTAGCTACATGCATTCCTTAGGATCCAAACAGGGCTGAATTTATAAACCACCAAACACTTCCACGTTTTCCCTATTTAAATACGGTTACATGACTAGTTACACGAGTAAGTATGGTGACACAAGATAAAACGTGGCTATTTTGTAAGCGTATAAAAAAGATAATTATGATGTATGGAGTAAGAGCACTTCACAGCACTTCGACCTTGGTGGAGTAATATCATCAATCCTCGGTTGTATTGATGGAGCGATTAAGTGCATGCACTGAGATGGGAGAGATATGTATGAACTCATCTAATTTAAGTGGAAAATTAAAGAACTGCCATTTTCCTTTAAAAGGTGGTGCGCTTCTTCATAACGGTTGTTCGTTCCTCTGCTGGCT
The DNA here is from genome assembly GCA_032357445.1 of Enteromius radiatus. NCBI lineage: Eukaryota > Metazoa > Chordata > Actinopteri > Cypriniformes > Cyprinidae > Enteromius > Enteromius radiatus. Next base: position 8,695,843 of record JAUCMS010000127.1, on the reverse strand, counting down.
GTGCTGATTTAAATCAAGTGGGTCAGTGTGTGTCTCACGAAAGTTGACGCAGGTAGCGATAATTCTCTCCAGCCAATCATTGTTTAGCAGAGTGTACACGTCACGTTTTGGTAACATACGGTATGCTTGGAACCTCAGTTGAGGTGGTACTAAAAACTGTACCCAGTGAAAAAAACAAAACAAAGTGTGAACCGTACCAAACTGTACAAAGCCGTACCATGCAGTGGAAAAGCGCCATTTGTTTCAGTAACAGCAGCAGTTGAACTCCATGAACTTCTTGAAGGTTTTTTGTTTTTGATTTTTGTAAAACCTGAAGATCATGTTCTCCTGCATTATTTGAGAACAAATAGCATAAACAGAAGAACATCTGACTTTCTGTACAAAGGATGATCTATGTAACAATTTCCATCATTTGATTAGTGACCTAAAAAGAGTCATTCTTCTGAAATATTTCAAAAGGTTTCTTTGTTTTAAGTTAGTCAAATTGAATTTTGAATCCTGGATTTTCAGTGTGGTCTCAGACTTTTGGAGCCCGATGAATTTTAATTAGCCCATCTTTCTTTCCTTTTATTACAATAAACCATGTTTGTGCTTGTCATATAAATGCAGCGTATTATCTCATATAAATCTCTGAAATTACATCTTGTAACAGCTTCATTTTTGGCATGCGGTTTACTACGTTACATTTGATTGAGTGGGACAGAAAGGCTGCATCCCACACACTGCTGTTTTGGTCAGGTTAGAACAGCCACATGCAGTTAACTCAAAAATGGCTACATCCACAACACCCAGGGGATGCCGGAGTGTGGCAGCTTTTCATTTATGTGTCAAAAAGAGAAAAACAAAATGGTCAGGAAAAAGACAAATAACAGAAATGAGAAAGGAGGTTTTCTCCAGAAAGGAACAATATAGAAATGTTGGTTTTCTGATGGCGCTTACGGCTGCATAATTACAGTAATAACTGAGATAAACTCTAGGTGCACATACTTTTGTGTACACATACCCCTGCAGCCTGACTTGCAGGGTCATAATACTGCAGCATCTCCTCTGCAGAATATATTACATACGCACAGAAAACAATCTGCTGGCCTTTTTAAACGTTCGACAGCAGCCGTGCTTCAATAATTGACATTTGTGGGTTTTCTTTTTGGTTTAAACAGTCCTGTGTTTTCCTGCAGGACTAAATCATACTCTCTGACAGCTGAATTTGAGCAGAATGCCTGTGCAGGGTTAGATAAGTGGAGATACAGAACATTTTGTCACAAAAGAGCCAAATTTGAAACAGTCACATCTGTCTTTTTCCACTGTTGGAGAAGGTTGCCAAACTGATATATAAGATTTTGGTTGGGCTTCATTTGAAGGTTCTAGCGAATGGAAATTGTTTGACCGCTGCTAAACATATTTTGTACTGTGGTTTGTTTATTACTGACAGTGCTCTTTTCTATATTTTGTTACAGAGTGGCATGCTGACATTTCAGATAACCAATCAGAATACTCCGTGGGCTCAGAGGAGGAAGATGAGGACTTTGATGAGAGACCTGAGGGTGAGGAGCAAACAGACACACTCACAATTAATATTAACATATTGTTCTTAATATAAACAAAAATAGACATAATACAATGTTATAACTAATAATAAAATATAATATAGTTATTAGAAATCAACCAAACTAAATAATGAATAAATAATATGTTTACAGTGTTAATTAGTTTATATTATTGTTATTTCTACATATAAATGATAAACTTTTAGCTTACAATTTGATATTAGTTAATGTATTATGAATAAATAAGAATAACATTAGATTTATACAATATTACATTTATATATTTATTTACATAATATTAATGTTAATGCTGTCCACTATATATATATATATATATATATATATATATATATATATAAATAAACCCTCCTAACCAAAGTATTAAACTATTCAAACAATTTCTGCATTTATTAATATCTATTTATAAATATACTGTTGATTTATTAAGTATTCAAATATTAAATTATATATTATAATTAATTAGGTACTGCTTTATTTTAGGGTCTCCTAACTAGTTGCTTATTAGCATGCATAATACTAGAATATTAGCCATTTATTAATAGTAATTATTCATTCATTCATTCAACTTTATTTATAAAGCACTTTACAACCACCCAGCAGTGGACCAAAGTGCTGAACAGAGAA
>JAUCMS010000127.1:8656129-8684207 GCA_032357445.1 Enteromius radiatus | reverse complement strand
TGTAATTTATTCCTGTGATACAAAGCATCATTACTCCAGTCTTCAGTGTCACATGATCCTTTCAGAAATCATTCTATCGCCATTAATTGCATCCAAAATAAGTTTTTATATTTACACATTTATATATTTAAATATTCATATTCTTATATAAATAAATATATAATATATGAAAATAACAGATTTTTCAAAAATATACATTAATGTGTTTTAATATATATATATATATATATATATATATATATACACACAAAGTATACACTATTTTGGATGCAATTAATAGTTTGACAGCACTAATTTATATATATATATATAAATATATATATGTTTATAATAACAAGTGATTTCTTAAGGATTATATAGAACTGAAGACCGGAGTAATGGAATATAATGCATATATAATTACATTTATTACATTGCATTACATCGATCTCACTAATATATAATGGAATAATATAGTAATATAAAATACCTATAAAATATAAGAATAATTGGTAACACTTTAAAATAAGTTTTATTAGTTAACAACATTAGATAAGATGAACCAAGAGTGAACAACACTTCTACAGCGTTTATTAATCTTAGTTAATGCTAATTTCAGTATTTACTAATGCATTATTAAAATCATTGTGAAAGCAGAGTTTGTTAACATTAGTTAATGCACTGTGAGCTAACATGAACTAACAATGAATTATTGTATTTTTATTAACAAATAATAAATACTATAATGTATTGTTCATTGTTTGTTCATGGTAGTTAGTACACCAAGTAACAAATGACACCTTATTGTTAAGTGTTGCCAAATCTCGCTCTCTTCCTCTCTCTGTCAGTTACTAGAGCAGGCCTTGGTGATAGAGGAGCAGCTGCGTCGGGCTGCGTACCTCAACATGACCCAGGACCCGACTCACCCGGCCATGGCGCTGAACGCTCGCTTTGCTGAGGTTGAATGTCTAGCCGAGTCCCATCAACATCTCAGCAAGGAGTCACTCGCAGGAAACAAACCTGCCAATGCTGTCTTGCATAAGGGTGAGTTTGTGTGTGTGTGTTTGTTTGTTTGTGTGGGATTTGTCTCATAAATACATTTTAAATGAAAAATGAGAGGGAATATGTTTGTGTGTAACTCAGACAAAGTTTGCTGGCGTCTTGAGGGTCTGATAAAAGGCTTCTGGATAGATCCAGTGGGACCAGTGCTCTTGCCAGCTCTGATATGGAACAGTTCAAGAACACAAGGCACTTTAAACGTCCTGGAGTTTTCTCAAGCGTGTTGTTTAATCTGTGCCGATAAACCATTTATTGGATACCAGTTCACTTGGCTTGTCACTCTTATTATTGTCTAAGAGTGCTGAGAGAACTGCCAATAAATTTCACTTTTGACAATCAGAATTTACTATGTCGCTTTCTGAACTGTTGATTGGCTTTCAAAGCTGATATTGATAAAAAGGTGCCACTTAGATATGCTTCAAAACAAGTGCTAATTTAGTGCTATTTATACACTTTTTAAAAAAAAAAAAAAATCTAGTATATATAATAGTTGGTAAAATAATATAATTAAGCTTCAAGCTCTTTTAGTTGAAAACTCCTGCTCCTGAAGTCTTCAGCTTGAAGCAGAGATTCTATTACAACCAAATCCTGTCTGCTTCTGTTACTTTCTACGACCTGGCATGTTGTAATGATGGACATTTTTGTAGTTCTTAACCAACTGGAGGAGCTTCTGAGTGACATGAAGGCTGATGTAATGCGGCTCCCGGCCACACTCTCTAGAGTCCCGCCAATCACGGCCCGCCTGCAGATGTCAGAGAGAAGCATCCTCAGCAGATTGGCCAACAAAGGCAACGAGACACACACACCGCCGGTAAACACACGTACACAAATGAATGTACCTGTACTAAGTACACAACTGCTCAAGAGATAGTCATTTTTCAGCAAGGATGCATTAAATTGATCAAATAAACTTTTTAGTCAGCAAAGAATCCTAAAACAAATATCATGGTTTCCACAAAAATAAGAATTGATAATAAGAAATGTTTCTTGAGAAGCTAATCAGCCTATTATAATGATTTCTGAAGGATCGTGTGATTGGGAAGTCTGGAGTAAACTCGGGAATAAATTACACTTTAAAATGGACTAAAATAGAAAATGGTAATTTGTAAATTGAATAATATTTTGCATTTTTACTGTATTTTTGATTTTAAAAAAACATGGCCTTGGTGAGCATATGAAAGATGTTGGAAAAAAACATGAAAAATACATAGACATTTCACAAGGGATAAATTCACACCCTAGTAAAGAAAAGTAATATATTTAAAATACATTTATTTCATATCAAGTATAGTTCCAATCTTTTAGCGCAATTACTGACAGGTAACTCGAAACTTAACTCGAAAGGTTTAATTAAACTTTATTTGGAGTATTGCTTTTGTGCAAGGCCTATTTCTTATTAATAAGCCTAAAATGTGTGTTTATGTCAGCTTTAATGAGGATTGTGTAATATTGCCTTTTAAATGCAAAATATTTAAAGTGTATCTAAAGTATAGTTCCACTTTAGCACAATCAAATATACTAAGTATGTCTTTAAATGGACTTCAGCATTACTTCCACACAATTAAAGTGCATTAAGTGCTAAATTAGTTATTCCACTTTAGCAGACTTTAAGTATACCAGTTTAGTACACTAAAAGTACAACTGCAGGGTACTTTATTAAGTACATAGATATGAAAATGTATTTGTATTATACTTAGCATGAAATAAATGTATATTTATTTTATTTATTTTGGCTGCTTAAAACTAAATCATTTGGCATATTAAGGTTTATAACACACACTCTCTCTCTTTCTCTCTTTATCTAGCCTATTCCTCCAGGCCCATATGCTACCCCACAGAACTACGGCCCTCCCTTCACACCTGCACCTTCAGCGGCTCTCACTCTGGCTGGGGCCAACTACAGCCAGATGCCACCTGGCGCTTTCATATCAGGTCAGTTTTGCTGATCCGTCCCCAGAAAGGTACCCCAAAACCGCCTCCAGTGATCTCGTACCAGGGTAACTCTGAACCATTATAAAGGCTTTTCGTTTACACTAATGAAAAAGGAGATCAGCGTTGGCCAACTGCTCATATTTAAAAATGGATGTTTTTTACGCAAAAGCATGTCAAGGTAGTGATTTTAGAAACTGTGTGTGTGTGTTGTGCTGCCTGTGTGTATATATGATATATGAAATAGAAAGGACAATGCTGGAAGTGATGTGGAAGTCTAAACATTAAGTTCTTAAACGACAAGTTTAATTGAAATCTGTAGTGACCAGCTGGAGGTACTGTGTTTGTTTGGTTGGTTTAAATTTGAAAGGCAGATTTGATCGTGGCAGTCTCAAAATGTGAAAACAAAGTGCTTCTTGTAAGCAGCTCTGGATTAGAGCATCTGCTAGTAGATGGTGAAATGGTACATTTTTTTGGGATGTTAAATTCTCCTGTCGCAGCTTAATAAGCAGAGACAGCTATAAGTAGGCCATTCATAGGTTGATTCTACCTAAAAAAGTAAACACCATGGCTCTGTGGTGCTATCAAAACATTACTCTACAAGTTTGAGCATACAATGATATGAGTTAGGGGCGGAGCCACCTGTTTGGCCGGCCAATGACAGATGGAGAGGGGAATGTTGTGAAAACCTGTTTGCAAACAATTATTATTTCTGCAGTTCCTTTTGCTGACACAGGTGGTGTAGAATGTGCTTTATCTTTAATAGCTGAGGAATTCTTGGTAGCATTAGTAAAATGTAAGCAGATTTGTAAATAAATGCAAACACCAGTGAATTTGGTTTTAGCAGCCAAAATTAATTAATGATTTTGTAACCTTTCCCATAAAGAAGTGTAAAAAAAGCAATACTGAGTTTTTTAATTAGTTCATTAAAATAATCAGTTCAAAAGAGTCATTTGTGAATCAAACTGCACCAGAGTTCATTTAGTATTTTATATATATATATATATATATATATATATATATATATATAGTTATTGTTATATATTGTTAAAATTAACAATAGAATAATTGTAACTTCATGTAAAATACTAAAATATTACTATTTAGGTTTCATTTATTGTTATTTGAGTTTTAAATGATTTCCAGTTACTAATCCTAGCGATTCATCCTATTTCTGGTAATTGCTAAGGCAGCATTTCTAATAGTTATACTTTTTCAGTTTAAGTTTTTCATCCAATATTGATATTTTATTTCAATTAACAAATGCATTTTTAATATTTTTAGCAAGTACTACATGTAGGACAGGCTACAACTTTAATCTCATGATTAACGTGGCAAAATCCACACGATTCAGCTTCCCTGTTTTTCTCCCTCATGCTCTTTCTCGCTCAGTCTATTTGTGTTTATGTGGGCGTATATGTGGGTGTACGAATGCACTATTTCACAATAATTTGTGAGGTCAGTGTATGAGAGGCTGGATTTGACATTTGGTATGTACTTTCTCTGTAAAGCACTGAAAAAGTTTAATCAGTTATCAGACTTTTGTTTTGATTTGTGTTCCACAGATTTACTGATTTAGTCGTTTAGTATTTAATACTTAAATTGTAAAACACGGTTACAGATTTAATCCTTGCTCAGTATGTCACTGTTCAGAAATGCAAAAAAAAAAAACTACACTGACACAAGTCACATTTCGTGTATTCATATTTCTGCAAAAATATGATTCTGGTTAGCACACTTAATTAAGTTTTAATTTGAGAGGGCCCCCGTGGAATTTTGGCAAAATAATTTCACGTTCTCCATCTTTGGTCCAAGAGAACAGATTAGCCCTGCCAGTGAGTTTATTGTTTCAATATTAGCTCTGTAACAGCATATGTGTGCAGGAAGCACTGAGAAGAACAAATGTAGTTGTTTTTGTTTGCCATTTTCTGTTTATTCTATCAGAGGCCAAACTCTGAGTGTTTTTACCCGTACAGAGTGGATTGAGTGTCCTGATACCAATCTTTCTACCACAGCGTCTAAGGGAGGCATATTTTCTTGCCATGGTGCTTTTTCTGAAAATGTCATTACAGTTATCCAGAACCTTAGCCGTGCCAGGAATCGCTCAGCCGAGGGAACATTTTTTTTGCTTTTCTACTCAGATATTTTTAAGAGAGAGAGAGAAAAAAACCATAAAGAAACACAAATGTGCTTGTGCCTGTACGGCGTTTTTTTAAACCCCCTGGAGGGAGAACTAGACTCTCGCTCGCTCGCTCACTTACTCACTCTTTGTCTGTCTCTCTCTTTCTCAGTCTCTGTCTGTCACTGAAATAGCCCCAGACTTCAGATCCTGGTGGGTGTAGAGGCTGATTGGGTTTGTTGAGGCTGTACATGCTGAACCCTCGCCTGGCTAAAAATATGCCCCACTTGGGGCCCGTTTGAACCCTCTGGTCCCTGATTAAGACAACTGCGGTGACCCCAGTTTAAACCAAGCCAGGGAGCGAGATGAAAACAGCATGCCAGACTAAACAAAAAAAAAAAAAAAAAAACGAGAGAGAAAAAGAGATATAAAAGAAAAGAGAAAAATGAAGGACAGACTGTGTTGATCTGTTTAACGTACTCCATAATAGGAGATTTTTTGGACCCGGTCAGACATCTCTCTAAAAGACAGAGGAAGAAGTGAGAGGGAGGAGGGAGACAAAATGGAGTGTGAGCTCCGCTTTGCCTCTCTAAAAATCCTAGCGGACCCCGTAACATCTCGCTCAATCATTCTTAAAGTTGTCAAAAATAAAGACCTTGGCGAGCACGTCTTGTTTTCTTTTTTAAGTCATTGCCACTTAAACTCTTAGCGTTTTACATGTCATGAACTTTATAGAGCAAAAAGTTTTAGACCCATTATGTCAACACAGATTTCTTTGGCAAAAAATGCCCGAACGTCTTATTTTTTTGTACTTCATCACTGCTCTCACAGCCAGTGGATGTCCTGAGTCTGGCTCTCGGGATTATTTGTAAGAGCAGGAGACACAAACTGGGAGACTTTATGCTTTTTCTTTGTTCGAGAGAAGGCCTCCTTCCAGCCTCCTGCCTACAGTTATGGGTTTTTCTCTGTTTTCTCAATATTGAGGACTGATACTATGCCACTGATTGACCGCTCCCTACCCCCCCAGTGTCTACAGTCTGCCCCCTTTCTGCCTCCACAGAAGCGCCGTCCTGCCTGAAGACCAAGGAGCATGACGTGCTGCAGCGCCAGAGGGTGGTGGACCTGTGGAAGGACGGCAAGTCGGAAGGGTCAATCGGGCAGGAGCTTCGCATGCCCAAATCCACCGTGCACAGCATCATCGTCAAGTACCGCCTCAGCAACACGGTGGAGAACCTGCCACGCAACGGACGGCCCAAAAAACCCTGACCTGGAAGAGCTATTGATGGAGGACGAGCGCAGAATTTGAGGGGCAGAAAGGCTAGGAAAAAAAAAAAAAAGGATAAATAAATTAGACAGGATTGTACTGTAGCTGAAAACATATTGTAGCAGGCTGCTGGACTTCTTGAGAAAAGATACCCCTTCGGTCCAAATGGTTAATAACAGAGCAAATGCAGAAGAGAGAAATGAAGTAGGGAAAAGGGAGCCATTTTGGACGACGAAAACACAGACCTCTTCTTCCACTTCTGCCCTTTCCAGCACTTTTTTTCTCTCTCTATCTCTCTTCCACTCTCACTCTCGCTCTCCTTGCCCCCTCCGTTCCCTTTCTTTCATCTGTCGGTCCGAGTGAAGTCCCAGTAGATTAATTTTTCATTTGGCCGAAGGAGCGAGAGCGTTCGTTTAAGTGCCCGAAACCTTCCCTCCCTAATTCCACCACAAATCACTATTTCTCTGCATCCCTTTATACAGTATCTGACTTTCTTCTATCATTTATCCACTCCGCTTCTGTCGTTCTCTCTCACACGCACATACAGCCTCACAGTGTCAGAAGTGAAGGATTCCAAAGACGGCAGTTTTTCCAAAATACCACAAGTTTGTTTTCTGTCATTAAAACCCCTGACCCAATCAAAACAGTTTTGGAGCTGAGGCACAGTGGAGTGGAACTATCTTTTTTTCCTGGAAACTGCGGACCTCTCTCAAAAAAAAAACCCCTCCAGCCACGGACTCTGCGTTGCTAAACCAGGACTGTGAAATGTTAAAATGGCATGAAATCGCTGCATAAATATATATGAAGACTGACTTTTCATCACTGCAACCCTGTGGAGAGATGCAGACAGATATATATCTGCACCTGATCTGAGATCAGTTGCACGATTTTCCAGCTCTAACTCTTTGAAGGAATGCACTGATCACGGGTCAGAAGACCTTCATGCTGAGCACACACACGATTCAACCTGTCCGACCGAATTCCTGCGCCGTGCTAGAGCCAGATTCAATCCCCAGCAGGACGTTTATACAGTACAAGACTGTTGTATGAGAACTCCCTGCATTCTCCAAAAATGCACAAACACACCCACATGTGCACACTCATGCACGCTTGAGAGCCACTTAAGTAGCTCTGTATTTTCCACCACATGGTGTGTTTTATTGTAGTGGCTGAGTGTGCGTGTGTGTGCATGCAGTATCAATGCACTGAAGCTAATTGTGCGTATGTTTGCGTTCAGTTCGGGGTTTATACTGTACAAGAGAAGATTCAGGGCTGCTGGTGTGTGGGTTCCTCTGTGTGAGTGATTAATTGTGTCAGCGCGCTGGTTGTTTGAATAGGCTGTTTGAATCTCTGCATGTTTTTCTGGTTTACTGAGACGTAGAGGCAGGCTGGTGCACAGAAGCAAAACTTGATGCCCTCAGATAATGTTCAGCCGGAGAAAGTGGCATACAGAGAAAGATGGTGGAAAGGAGACAGTCTGAGAAAGACGTCGGAATAACAGTTTTTATGGGTGACTATTTTGGATATTAACTGATTGTTTTGATAATTTCCTTTATCCACATTTATTTTCTGTATTTTATATAAAGCAGGTTAATTAACATGTTCTCTTCCAAACACTGCAAATCGAAGGCTGTAAAAACAAATGTAGGTGTATAAAAGTGGGCTTTACTAAACACTATGGCCAATAATGATTTGTTTACAGGAACACAAACATTCCCAGACTTGAAGTTCAGGGTTTGTAGGAATTGTTTAATGTTTAGTAAGACATCTCTGATATTCACCAAGAATGTCACCAAGAATTTAACATCCAACAGATTTATTATTAAATGTCATTTTCTCTGTTAATTTCTCACAAGGTTAACTCTTAAGTAAATCACGGCCCAATTAATAGTTGTTATTTAATTAGTTTTTATTATTATTATTCATTATTATTGATTTGATCCATTAATCAGCTATAAGTACAAGTGACAAACAACCTGGGAAGAGAGACAAATCTAAAAGAAAGAATCAGTCAGAAAAGGACGGAAAGGCAGAAAGACACAGTCAGAGAGAGAGAGATTTTGGAATAGAGAGAAAGTCTGAGTAAAAGTGGTGATCAGAGAGAGACAGTCTGGGAAAAAGAGCAGCCTGAAAGACAGTGAGACAGAGTCTGAGTGAGAAAGCCAGATAGTTCCAAGATTGTTGATTGTAGAAGCAGAGAGTCAAGTCACTCCGAGATCTGCATCTGAGTAATGAATTATTTTCCTTGGCTCGCGTTGCAGGAGTATGCAGTACAACGTTCAGAGATATGAAAGTCACCCGGCGGGTTTCTAGCTCAGCATTTCCCCCTTATAAAGGAGCCCCAATGCATTCCAGGCTCTCTCCAGACGCGTTCCCATCTGAAGGCCATGCATTCTTCTTCTCTTATTGCATGTTTACGAAACGGTGCCAGTCTTAATCAGATAATTGAACTCAAGCATTACCATTAGCCTGTTCCAGCGCACACATTTCTTTTTTTGCGCACTCCAGAACGCTAATCTCAGCTAAAACCTGTAGCACAACAAACGACTCTAGCATTATTATCCTTGGAAAAACTTTGGTTGTGTAATTTTGAGGAACACATGCCAAGAGGGATTGTTCCTTAGAAGATCTTGCAACTGTTCCTCAGTTCCCTGCATGTTTAGGCCTGAGATAAAACAGGTACCCTGAGTGCAAAGTCAATGTGGCTGTCAATCTCCTGTTCAGGATATTGTGCAACCAATAAATTACATTTGGACATATAAAAAGGTCTTGAATTAAAGATGCAGATCTTCAAACCAAAGGTATTACGTGCTATAACCCCATTTACAAAACAGAACAGAATAGAATAGCATAGAATAGTCACATTGTGGTCGCAATTTCATGGGCAAAAAGTCTTTTCTGTTGGTCAACGCAACATATTCGCATTTCCATCTTGAACATGAGCAAATATGCTAATTTCACACAGATTTGAAATGACTGGATTGCACCCGTGTAATTTTGCTGAGCAGTGGTAGGCTAAATGTAACCATAACTTTATATTGTAGGCCATTTGTAGTCATTTCACGTGTTCACTAGAACGCGTAAGGTACTGTAGGATGTTCCCGGCAGGACAGTTAGACGTGACTCAGAAGTTTATATGTGACTCAACTGATGGCAGCTATCATATCTGTCTGAGTCATACTGTGATTTTACAAAAAAACTACAAGTACAGCAAATTAAGCTAAAGAATTTCAAACACTATACACTCACTATGTGCTTGTGTGTAGTGAACTAAAATGCTCAGTACTGTTGTCCTCACATACATTTCTTTATAGAAGACAAGGTTTTGTATTATTATTATTATTATTATTACTGTGTATGGTATATAGTATACTCTGATTGTATGCAAGTTTACCCATTAAAAAATGTCCATAATGGAGCTCAATGTGGTTGTGTATATTTTTTTTTGTCTGTGGCTACTAGGTAGGGTTGACAATATATTGGTACGGTATCAGTTAATAGCAGTTATTAATCTTCATTGGTTAATTTAGATATTCAATTGTGCATGTTCATTTCCCCAATTCTGTTAATTACCCGTAAGACCTTTGTTCATCTTCAAAACGCAACATCCCGGAGCTTTCTGACCCTCTATAGACAGCAACACAACTGACACATTTAAGGCCCAGAAAGGTAAGGACATCATTAAAATAGTCCCATGTGACTCATGTGGTTCATGTGGTTCAACCTTAATTTTATGGAGCTACAAGGATACTTTTTGAAAACAAAACTGGATGTGTCAGTCCTGCTGATGCAGGTTCAGAAAGCTGCCGGGATTTCATTGAAATATTGTACTTTGTGTTCCAAAGATGAACGAAATTTTAGAGGTTTGGAAAGACACGAGGGTGAGTAATTAATAACAGAATTTTCAATTTTAGGGTGGACCGACCATTTGCAGTATGCTGTCAATTTCAATTTAATCTTTAGAAACAATTAAGATTTGTCTATGAAATGTAAATAGCAAATTTTGTCCCATATTGTTACTTGCATCCAAAGACAAAAACACTGTGAAAAAAGAAACAAAAGGAAGAAAAATAAAATAAAATAAAATGTATGATGGGACTTTCCATTAGTTGTTGATGAGTGGTTCACAATAAGATCAATAACATGCATTTACAAAATTAATGAATTTTTCATTTCATGCCAAATTAAAATGTAATATTTATCTCAAAATATCTCGAAAATGTAACATTTAAAATGATTGAAATCCACATGGTTTCTAATCAGGGTATCTTCTGTCCATTTTATATCCGTTTTTCAAACTACAAAATGGAAAACGACAAACTATTTTTTTTTGGTAAAAACAAAAAAATAGATTTTGTTTGGGCTTCGTTCTTTGGTTCACGGGTAGAAAACTGATAAGCAACTTGAAACTTCGTTTTCCACTTGTGGGTGGTCATGACACGTCCCTTACCGCCGATTGGTCAACCCAATCTGAGCTCGTGACGTCGTCACCAGTTCATTCAGCTAAATAAAAGTCTTCTGCTGCTCAGTATATATCAATATATCGGCTTTCTGTGCAGCCTAAACGCGCTTCACAGAAATATTTATTTCACAAATATTAACCCAGGTTCGAAATCTCAGCAGAAATCACGATTGCGTTCCATGTAAAAACACCCAGTAATAACAGTGATGCGGTCAGAACGCGCCGCTTCCCTTAAATATGATTAATGATTGTGCCTGTGCCTGCTTTGTCCCGAGAGTGACAGATATGCTGACTTTAAGTAAGCACTCTTTAATAACAGAAATGTGCCACTTGACACTCCGGTACACACTTTTAGATTTTAATCTATTGCGTTCAAACTCTGAGTATTATCTGGGTAATCAGTGACACTATAAAAAATAAAAAAATGACACTATAAAAATGGATGCAGGATTGTCAAGTCCATGTCTATTTCCACTGAATTTTCCCCCACTGGGTTAAATTGAATATAAATTAAATTTTACTGAAATATTTAGCATTGTACTATTTTCTATGAAACTGAGCTCGGGCCACTGGTAGGAAGCTTTTAAGTTTCTATTAAGCATAACAGCACAACAGTGACTGTAAAATATGTATTAGGCATGGTTTTGATGCTGCTTTTCACTGGTCATAGGGCTAATTTTGTCATCTGGCACCCTGTTGTAGAGCTGATAGCGTAAGTTGAGAATTGTACATTTTCCAACTAAACTAAATTATTTTTAATTTAATTTATGCTCAGTTGCAGAATCACATTACTCCGTGCTTCTGTTGTATGTTTATAAAGATAAATGAAAGCAGTGCAGTAGTAGTTATCTTTCTCTGTGTTAGCTATTTACATTTTATGTAAACTCTGAATATTATAAGCCTATTAATAATAATAAGCCTATTATTGCACGGCCTCAGACTTAGGCCTTAGCCTGAAATCGTTTGGATTTGTGTGTAATAGCAAAATAATTATATTTATAAAATAATTATATATATTAAATAATTAAATAAATTAAATATAATTATTTTGCTATTTTTAGAAAAAAAAAATGTTTGGAGCCGTTTTATTCATTCAAATATAAGTTTTTGTTTTTTAAAGTAATGACCAAGCAGTCAGCTCCAGACAGAGCTGATCATAAACTATGTTTGATCAATTTAGCCTTCTCATCACGACTTGCCTAAAATAAAATCTATATAGAATTACTAAAATAATGTTTAATCTATCATAATACATTTATAAAAAAAAAATAGATGTGGTGGTATATCCACGTTTTTGAGGAGAATCTAAAGGACTTGGAGGCACCAGCACTATCACTTTTTTTTTTTTAGTGGAAACAAAATAGCCTATATGCCGTCATTTTTACAGATTATTCATCATTATTAATATTTGAGAAATAAATATTTCTGTAAATAAATATTTTCTGTGAAACGTGTTTAGGCTGCACAGAAGAAAGCTGACTTTTATTTAGCTGAATGAACTGATGATGATGTCACAAGCTCAGATTGAGTTGACCAATCCGCAGTAAGGGGCGTGTCATGACCGCCCACAAATGGAAAAGGAAATTTCAAGTCGTTTATCCGTTTTCTACCCGTGAACCAAAGAACGAAATCCAGCCTAAACGACGTTTTTTGGGGGTTTTTGAACTCGTTTTCCATTTTTTTGTTTGGAAACGGATATAAAATGGACGGAAGATACCCTGACTGTTTCTTATTCCTTAGTCTGGTAATCAGTGAGCCATCTTAATTGTGCTCTTGATCATCGCTTTGGATAGAGGCTAAATGGCCTTTTAAACAAAGTTAGTAATTTCCACACATATGTGCCCCTGAATAGTGTATGCTTGATATAATAGACATGAAAGGCGTGATACCCTGCAGTGGCAGCACTGATCATCATGATGACTTGTTTTTTTTTATCAAATTTAAAATCGAGGAACAACTTCAACCTAAAATTTGAAAAAACAAGCATATGGATGAATCACGCTTTCTGTGTGAAAACGTTCACACATGGTTTTTTCCCACACAAATATGTGCATATTCCTGGTTAGTGAATGAAAGCTTATGAAACAGAAAGATAAGAGAAAGGAGAAGTCAGCCAGTGAGAAATGGAAAATGTGATAGAAT
Source organism: Enteromius radiatus (assembly GCA_032357445.1). NCBI lineage: Eukaryota > Metazoa > Chordata > Actinopteri > Cypriniformes > Cyprinidae > Enteromius > Enteromius radiatus. The sequence continues at coordinate 8,671,253 of JAUCMS010000127.1, read as the reverse complement.
AAAGATTAGAAGGTCAGATTTCAACTGTGTGCTGTTTTGATAAAACAAAAAATGCTCACTCTAATTAGTGTACAGATCATTAACATCCCTTTCTTTGTGTTTCCCTAAAGTGTTGAACGGACCCCCCATGTCGGTAAAGAAAGAGAGGGAGGCAGAGCTTCTTATGGCACGGAGGGAACAGCGCAGCGGGGAGGTGATCTGCATCGACGACTGAATTCATCTCCTCCCCACACACACACACACACACACATGCGCTGACTCAGTCGAAGGACATCTGCATGCAAACGTAAACACAACTATTCCTCAACACATACACGCACACATGCACCTGCACCTGCAGTTGACGAATGAACAGACTACCCTCAGTATCACGGCAGCACTTTCACGACACCTCGAGTTACAGCTACTCAGAATTCAACAGAGCTTTGGCTCGCCTTTGGTTATTTCCTCCCTTACACATACCGTATGTGCACACACACAAATATTTTATTTCCTTTCCTCTCATAACTATCTGTCCCAAATCAGCCTCGCATTTCAAACCAATCTCACCTTCATTCTCTCGCTATCGCCCCTCGACACAGACATGAAGCTGCATGTATGTGGAATAGCTTCACATCATGATTTGTTTTTTTCGACAGCATGCACCTAACAGTCCACGGTTGCATTTAGCTGTGCAGACAAAACCTCATCTTAAACTAGCCGCCTTGTACCATCAGCAAGCTTCAATCTTAAAGCAATCTATAATCTTAATGCTTTAAAGGGATTGAAAGTCCTGTCATCATTTACGTTCCAAGCCTGTTTGACTTTCTTTCTTCCATGAAACGCAAGGTATTTTTTTTTTGGTCCATACAATGGAACTCAATGAGGTCCAAAACAACACTGGACCCCTTTGAGTTTCATTGCATGGTCACATTTTTCAGAGTATATCTTCTATTACATAGAAGAATGAAGGTCAAACAGATTTGGGAGAGTAAATAACGGTAGATATTTCATTTTGGAATGAACTCCCCCTTTAAGATGATTTGGTTTGTTTGAGAGCATATACATATATTTTAAGTTAAAAAAAAGAAGGAAAAAATTTACAATGTCCTAGTCTATTTTCCTCATTTTTTTTTGAAAAAACAAAACAAAACACGAGGTAAAGTTTATATCCTACCACGACAGTTAGGAAGTAATGTATTATGTTTGATTAAAACAGTATTGGCTGCAGTATTGTCTTGGGATAAAAAGACATGTTTGTTATGAAGTTTTATTTAGCTTTATATTGGGACATCAAGCATTGACCCTTTTTAAGTTCCCTGCCTTTTTAAGAATTGACCTTTAATCTTGTTACGGTGAGGTGAAGAGGGTTCAACAGCACCTCCCTAATAGTGTTACTGAAGCACGTTTGTCAGTCCTACACTTCTTTCTCTGTCATCCCTCCCCATCCCTTCACCCTCACCTTCTTTCATTCAAACAAATCTCTCGCATCTCAGTCCTATCCTTTCTTCACATTTCTACTTGTTTTTACGAGCTCTTTGATATCGTTTGCATATTTAAACTCGGTTTTATTGTGTTCTCCTGTTTTTAATCCTTGTTATTACAACTAAGATTATTGTTGTTGCTCTTGATGTTGTCCTTGATGTTACGATTGCGAAGCTTCTACCAAATGAAAATAATAATAATTTTAAAAAAACATTTTATGTTTGGTCCATGACATTTCTCTATAACGGACCTCTTGTAATAATATTCCACAAAGAGGTCAAAAGGACTTTGGGATGATTGATATCATTGCTATCTAACGGACATCGCTTATATCTAGATTTGGGCCTTGCAAACGAATAACTTGTATGCAGTGGATCAAGTGTAACCATGAAATTGAAAACATATGAATGCATATATTCAAATCAGCAAATGAAATTCCTTCCGCAGTGTTTCTTTATGATCTTTGGCTCCTACAAATACAAGCCTTGTAATGTAATTGCCTTAAATGGTAATACAACTGTAAAGGGTTAATCAGCAGATGTGAACTCTTGTATATGGCTGCAGTTGTACTATTCCTAGCTAGGCCTCGACTCAGACAGATCAGAGTTGAAATGTTAATTTATATGCCCTGGTCCCCAGTATAGATCCTTTGTTGAAACTGAAATTTTGTTAGTTTCAGTGCTTGCTGTTATTTGGGAGAGTTGTGTCAAGTCAAGCACTTTCTGTCCATTTTTCATTCTGTCTTTTTGTTGTTGTTGTTGTTGTCATTTTCTTTGTTTCCTGCTAAGAGTCACTGTGTAAGTTGTGATTCCAGAAAGTCAGTGACATTGTTGTGATCGAAATTCGGCTCACCGAACGGAACATGTTAATAATGCATCTTTCTCTCTTTTGTTTTGTTTTGTTTTGTTTGTAATAAAATAACCCACTATTGAATGTTTTGTGAACGTCCATTTTGCTTTCACCAGAAATCATCTGGTTAAAAAATAACAAAAAATGTCTCGTAAATGTTCTTATGCTGAAATAGTGTTACAATCACTTTATCAGTGGTTACAACTGTTTATTATTATTATTATTATTATGCGCATTAGTCTCAGCCAGTGTTGCAATACGTACGATAATTATCATATTTGTACGATAATTCAGACCTTTATACGATCAATAATAATAATAACATGTACGACCATTTCAATAGTTGGGCGTTTTAATCATAGGGATTCTATATTAATTAATTTAGCTGTGGATCCGACGTCTATACTGTGTTTTGAAGCAGCGCTACTTTTGGCGCTCTAGCGGTTAATAAACAGATTTGCACGCATCCCGCGGAAGAACAATCTAACCGGAGCTACTTCTCCAAGTTTATGTCTATGCCGATTCACGCAGGCAGCTGCAGTGACGCGATGATTTGACCAATATTGGCGGTTGCATGGCTCTTTTATTGAGAAGAAGGGACTATCCGCCATTTTGCCCGTTACACTTTCTCCCGTTTATAAGGAGTGCAACGTCTTTGCTCGAAGTCGCTGGAGGTTTGAATAATTTTGGACCGTTAATGAATTTCCATCGGATCCACAAGTCAAGGAACCGTTATTTTGATGATTAACGTTACTTGAGGTTTGTATTTTTGTCTGGAGCCTTTTATGGTCAAAACTACACCAAAAAGAACACCTGACTCCGAACGGAACATGTTAATAAACTAATTGATTTGGCACATTCATACTTAAATGTTTAAGTAAAACTTGCTAGGCAAATGTTTAAACGTTTTTTAAAGTCGTAATATTTAGTCCTATTAGACTACGATTATTTAATATTACAACATAATTTATGGCAGCTGAATTGCCTTTTGCAGGCTTGTAATATAACTTCTTTATCAGTTTTACAGGTCTTTTGACTTTGAAAATCTACTGAGAACAAGATTACATTTCTTGATACCTTCTCAATACCCATAAATGCAGCAGGAACCTCATGTCTTCAACCCAATTAACAGGTAAATTAAATTTTTCAAATAATCTAAAAATGCCCATGAAAACAAAGAAACACCTGTGCATATTTTCAAATCCAATCTGCCTCCAGCATCTGAAATTCACACATTTGCTCTCGCAGAATCTGACAGTACTTCATCTTGACCCAGTCAAGGCTTATCTTGGATGTTTTAAAAGCAGAAACGGTGCCCCTAGCCAAATGTGGATTTTATGCGAGGAGTGAACCTAAACACATGAAAAAAACATATAGTGTGTAGACAATGGGGAAGCAATGGGGCTAAAGATCAGGGGGGAATAAGCACATGTTTTTCCTCAAAGGTTTTCAGCTATTTGCTGCAGATTGAGATACAGGAAGTGAGAGTCCAGAAGCAAGTGGAAATGAGAAGGTTTGCTGGGGTCCACATGAGGCTTCGGAAAATACAAAGAGGAAGCCAGCTAGCATTATTAGGAAACCCATTTGGGGCAAAGTGCATGGTTGTAATTTCCATTTCAGATTTAATTGACAGTATTGACAAGATTTACAAAAGGCTTCAGGAGCGGTAGATCAGGTAGACATTGACAGATTCGAGTCACCAGTGGTTTCATACATTTCTAATTTGTGAGATTAAATGAAATTACGATGGTGTAAAAATCTGTAACTTTTTAAAAAAATATGACATGAAATTGCACTATATAAAAACAAAAGGCATACTGTGACTTTTTTTAAAGGTTTGTGCCATCCATGCCATCAACCTTCATGCCATATGTACACATAGTCTACTTTCAGTGACACAGTACAGTACACAAGATACATCATCTGCTTTGAAGTCACGGCCTTTTCATCGATAAATATTAATATATGTTTCATATGTCACAGTGAAAGTGTATTTGGAAATTAACATGTGGCTTGTTGTTTCAAATCGATGCAACAACAGAAGTAACGTTTTTTTGTTTTATTTGATGCATATTTAGTCATTCTGAGTTTTCTTAACGACCAACCAAAACCTTCATTTTTCTGCACTGAACCCATCCAGTGGTAAGGCAGTTCAGGAACTGGGGCAACTCTGTTTTGGTCCAGCCAAGTAACCAGTGGTGAAACCTCTCATGCTTGTAGTGGCCTGCAACGCTGCTGAAAATCGTCCTTCTGGTCAAACTGGTTATGCCAGTATATAAGCCAACCACGCTGCTGGAGCAATGTCTCTGGTATGCTGTAATTAAATGCTATATTTATATAGTAGAAATTGTGCTGGTTTGTGTTTAATAAGGCATTTGCAGCCAAACCAACAGAGTACCAAATGATTCTCCATAAATTGGTTCAGCAAGGCAAGATGTGCATTCATTAACATCCCGATGACATCTCCATGAAAGGGCACTTGCATTCATAAAGGGGTCATCCGTGACCACAGTCAGCTGGTTATAGAAACGTTCCTTGCCGAGTCAAAATTTCCTCTTTTAAGGCAACGCCAGGTTCAAAGAGACAGGTTTAGGTTAGGTACTTTTGGGCCAGTGATCTGTGGAAAACTATAAAACTATTTTGTCCATACAGCTGAGGTGTCTGGAAAACCGTCTGTGCCTCTAGTTGACTTTGAAGAGGCCGAAGTAGTGTTTGCCCGACGTTTGCAGACTGAAGGAACTTCCGGTGACAGCCTTCAGCTCAGCGCCCTTGTTAAGGCGTAGGAGGCCGGAGACCTGGCAAGGCTTTAGGAAGTGAAACCTGTGGGAGCCAGACGCTGGTGTGGTTCCATACCCCTCGATGCACTGAAGCAAAGGGCCCTTAGGGACGGACACCTCCAGCTTCACATACTGACTCTGGTTCTCATTGAAGTGTACCTAGGGGGTGGAAATGCAGATGTGCCAAGGGCAGGAGACAGAGAACAAGTCAATCAGGAATCTTATGACAAAACCAGAAGCCTTTTGGTTAGATTTAACAGGGACCACAGAAAGTTGAATCTGAATTTGTTTTTGAAAGTTTTCTGTCTATGTATCTATCTATCTGTCTATATCATTTTGTTTGTCTGTAATATCTCTATCTATCTATCTTCCTTCAGGCTTCAAGGCTTTTGAAATATACACTACCGTTAAAAAATTTGGTGTCAATAAGATATTTAATGGTTTTTAAAGAGGTTTCTTCTGCTCATCAAGGCTGCATTTATTAGATTAAAAATCCAGAAAAAAAAAACTGTAATATTGTGAAATATTATTTCAATTTAATATAACTGTTTTCTGTGTGAATATATTTTAAAATGTAATTTATTCCTGTGATACAACGCATCATTACTCCAGTCTTCAGTGTCACATGATCCTTTCAGAAATCATTCTAATCTGCTGATTTATTACTAGAATTGTCAATGTTGAAAAGAGTTTTGCAGCCAAATATATTTTTTGGAACCTGTGTTTTTTTTTTTTTTTGATGAATAACAAGTAAAAAACAACATTTTTTTTTTTTTTTACCAAATATAAAACATTTCTAAAATGTAAATCTATGCTGTGACTTTTTTGTTAATTTAATAGATCCTTGGTTGATAAAAGTATTAATTTCTTTCAAAGAAGAAAGAATACAAATGTACTGAAAAATGTTTTTAACATTATTATTCATTTTAAATAAATGCTTCTCTTTTTAATAATTTAATGATCAAAGAATCCTAAAAAAAACTATTAAGCAGCTCAACTGTTTCCAAATGCAGCCTTGATGAGCAGAAGAAACATCTTTAAAAACGTAAAAAAAATATCTTACTGACCCCAAATTTCTGAACGGTATTGTATATCTACAGTATATGTTTTATATATTTATATTCAAATTCAAATTGCAATTCAACCCAATTAAAATTCTGTTTAAATACAGTAATTTAACTTTAGATTTTATATATATATATATGCATACACACACATCTTTACACTGCTGACGATGTGACTGGAAAGTTTGCAGAAAACTGGTTTAACTCACTTGACAGTACAGGAAGTAGACTCCGCTGCGCTCCACTTTGAAGGTGCCAGTCTCTGCATTATAATGCACTGCCCTGCTCATATTCAACTGCTCCTCAGTCCATCCTTTAATGACTCCCTCATTCCCCACTAGGACGCATACATTTTTAGAGAATATTCCATAAGACACATACAGTTAGAGAATATTCCACATAAATATATATATATTCACAAATAACTCACCTTTTTGGAAGGAATCGTTGGTTACTGTTAAAAATTAAATATATATTAGTCTGGAGGAAAAAACAACAGTTGGGTTTGTCATTGTAAAAATAAAAGGACTTGCAATACTGTCCACTTACTCTCAAAATGAGAGGCCACTTTTCGTCCATTTCCTTTCTTCACTCCCGCTTGCAAGATAAAGACAAAAGAAAGGCATGTTTTGGAAAAAGACAAAACTCTCTGGGATGCAGATAAGAGTCATCCATGAGGAGTTCCTGCAACTTCCAGCATTAAACAGCTGTGCAGATGCAAACATCATGGATTAATCTAGAATAATTTATACACCAGCTGAAGTCCTGATTGTCAAAGCAGATGGTGAAATATTTCCTTTCAGCTCTGTTCTACACTTCTCTTAGCCTTTGTCTTCAGTAACAGGCACCATGCACAGTATTTTTTACTTTCACCCCACCAGCTGGTTCCAGTCAACAAAGAGGCAAAACTTAGAAGAAAAAATCAGACACATCAAGAAAAATGAATTTTTGGCTCTTTCTTAGAAAATAATCTTCCTATGAAATGAGATAGATTAACAGCTATGGCTACCGTTCAACTTAATGCAATAATTCAAACAAACCACCTTAAGAAATCTGTGTGGTTTTTTTTTTTCTTTGCCCCTCTCTAAAGGCTCTCGAATCTCGCCTCAGGGGAGCTGCCTGAACTCCCGCTAGTCCGTCAAAATTGTGCACTGACTGATTACCTAAGTCTCAGACTTCAAAAGGAGCTCCATAGAAATGGTTAAAACGACTGTTATTCCTGGCTGACCGTTTCAACTTGAAGCCGTGACCGTCCCTAAGGGGCACTATTCTGGGCTAGGAAAACAATATTTTTTGAGGAATGATTGTGGATAAGCATTTTGGCTCTGAAATCAGACAGCCGTCAGGTGTCAGCTGAAGACTCACGGCTGCTCATTAGACTTCTGAAGGTCCATCTGTTTCTACATTGATGTTTATTTTGTTGATCTTTTTGGCCGTAGCTCCTTACCTTTTGTTGTTTTTACCCTGTTGGCACAGCTTTTTCCACCGTGTACTCAGGAGACCAACCAACCTCAAGATGCCTTATCGCATAATTGCAAGAAAACTCAAGGCAGACCTAAAGTAAGTCTATTGCTAATTAAAGCTATTTCAGGCTTCAGTGCAAGGGGTCACTTGTTTTAGAAGGTTGCTAAAACCACTATGCCCTTGCGGTCCTCATGCCAGTTGGTTTTTGCCGGGTGCGTGTCCATCCAGCTCAAACCTGTAATTTCTGCTGTCATTCAGCCTGCTGCCTACTGTTTCCTGTTGCAGCTTTTGGAAACATATGCCCAATGGTTTACCCAAGGTGCCGCGGTGTCCAAAACAGTCTGGTCTCTGTAAATATTGCGTGCGTGCGACGACCAGAGATCATCCCTCTGCAGCTGCAAAGACTGCAGGTGATCCAAGTCTTTCTGACAACAGCTGTCGTGTGTCAGTTTTACAGCTATGTGTTTAATAGTGTTTTTATACATCCCCTGCATTTTTGTAATCTCTATGGTTTTATTCAATTTCCTTGAAAGAGTAACGTGTGATCGCTATAATGGATAGTCTGCATTTGAAGCTGTCACAATCGCAAATCATTTGTTCAGTGTTTACTAGTCAAGTGCTTTGAATGGATTTCAATAACTGGCTTCATGCCTGACATTATGACATATGAAGTCCTTCAGTACCATCTCTGCGGAACCTCTGACTCTCCAGCAGTTCGCGTTTTTCCAGGATGAGCTGGAAGATGGCCTTGCGCTGCATATTCACCTGCAAGAGAGAGAGAGAAATAACGAGCGAGGGAAAAAAAGGAGAATAGTATTTTTCAACAGCTTTTTCAGACAGATATGGGAGACAGACGCGACCAGCGTGACTGGGCCAGGAATGGAACCTAAATATGTGTGTCAAGTACGAGCAGACCACTGGGGGAGAAAAACTGCTGGCTTCTATTAACTGGCGTTTTGCGGGTAACCCATGCAGTAGTCATAGCTTTTGAAATAATCAAACCCAAGCTGGAGGCGTTTCTGAGCGAGACACAAACAAACAGTCACCAGAAGACTGGCAAACACTGACACTCAGATTTTAATAGGCCAACCACTTCCTCTAAATGAAAACCGGTAACAACACCTTGTGTGTTTTTCAATGCAATACATTCAGGGAATGCTTCTCTGTTAAAAGAAAACTTTAAGTAGAAAAGAAAAGGCTGACAAACAATGTGACAAGCATGTGAATGCTTTGTCAGCAGTTTAACATATGTCTGGCAACCGAAACCGTGGTTGTGCCTATAAGTGAAGTGAGTACCTGTCCATCTGGACTTTCAATCTACTCCATGCAAAGTGGATCTACACCTACAATATACAGTTATGGAGTGCAAAAACTACTGTGCTGCAAGTTGTAGTCATATGCTGAGTTGTAACCATTTTTTTGTGCCTTTTAAGGGTGAAATATTGCCAGATGGGTGAACTCTTGCCAGATATTGACTGCAGAATATCACATAAATGCAGCTGCTGCCAAACCATAGCTGTATATTTCTAAGATTTTCTCAAACTAAACAGTTTCTGAAAATCCATGGAAAACATTCCCTACATTTTTAACATACCTAGCCATATCGTAGCTATTGTTTGGCAACAAGGATGCTTGCAGCCTAGCTAACATTAGTTACATGTCGCTGGTTAAGCCATTCACAAAGAAGCATCAGAGAATAAATGTTGTATTTTTAAATAAGGTACTTTTAAATCTACACGTGCCAATGTTTTTGTTTTACCTTTTCCAATTTCGGCATGTGTGTTTAAATTTGTCCTACTAGTGATGTAACGTTTGTGAATGAATCGCTTTCGGATGGATTCAGTAAGTTTAGTGAGACCGATTTATAATTGTTTTGAAATCATTATCCAGCAGGTAGGCATCTTGATGTTAAATTTGGCATCAAATATTAGTCAAGATGTTGTATAGCATCATTTTAAAGTTTAGATGCTAATTTCGTCCTGGGCTTGATTGAGTAAAAATAAGAAGTTTTATCAATAATTAGTATGTTTATCTAAATTTATGATGTAATATGAATTTAGAATTATTTTATTAACTGAAAGCTCGAAACACATTTGGCAGATCTTTTAAACTGATGTGCAGCCATTGAATTTGTACATTGAGCTGCTGTAGATGGACTTAAAAAAAAAAATTGTACATCGCCCATCCTAAAATTAAAGGTAAACAGTGGAGTGATTATTATATTTATTACATCTACCAAAAATACCGATTTTCTGCTACATAAAGATATTGTTAAAATAATTGAACTTCAGAAATATGTATTTTATTGAATATGTGGGCTTTTATAGTAATTTTATTACTTTTAAAATAGTAATTTTTTCAGTGAAACCAAGCTAAGATAACCAACTCAGGAGAATCCCGCTGTAATTTGATTCCCTAAAAAGAACCGGATCTTACGAGTCATTTTTTCTAGAACCGCTCTACACCGGTCGCGCTAAATAGTTTGATTCCTTAAAAAGAACCGAGTCATAAGAGTCATTCGTTCTGGATTCGCAGACTGGTCGCTGTGTGTTTAGTGTTGCGTGCTGTGCTGTATTCAGTAGCGGTGCAGGGCGCTTGGACAGCTGTGCAGGAAACCTTTCAGAACACTTTAATACGACGTTTGTACCGTCCACATTATCGAAAGAACTGTTGTTAGAGCACAGTCAGCAGAACCGAACGTTAAGAAACAATAGTAATCCTGTAGTAATTACAGCAATGCTTATAATGACAACAACATACTCACGACAAAGTTACCCATCTGCATCTGAGGGCAAGCTAAAACTCTAAATGGTAGCTTACGAGTTGCAAATCATTTAACCATAATTACACAAACGCTTTTACGAGACGCGATGCTTAAAAGGCAATGTCAATTGCCTTCGAAACGCCCTCGTGCCAAGTAGTCTAAGATTTCCAGTAAATTGCCCTAAACATGGAGCAAAATTGGCAACAGAAGCATAACACTTGGCAGCGACTTTAGAAACTAAATAGGCCATAACTCACAGCACCCCGCGCGCAAAGTCTGGAAGGGTCATAAAAACGCGTCCCGCAGACCCCCAGCGGTGCAGCAACTGTATGTTTGTATAATCAAGTGCCTCGAAATTATACGATTACATTCTTCACGATAGCCTATACCTAGCGAAAAGGGCTTTCAAGCTCAGGACCACAATTACCTACCTCGTGATTAAAGAAAGAAAAGGCATAATTGCAAAATACTGCTCTGACAAATGTGCTTGGGAATGCATGCATGCATCTGACGTGCACTTAAAATACATCGCGTTTACCTGCTCCAAGCGCTCCTGCAGAGTTTGGAAAGACCTCGACAGGTCCCGCGTTTGTCGCATTGTCCACACTGTAAATATGGCACTGCACACAGCCAGGGACAGCGCGAGCACGGCCATGAGCGACCAAACCAAGCGCAGTGTGCGGATCCGTCTCCTCTGAAGAATTCGCTGCATTGTTGCGCACACGGATCGTTTACCGTTCTGGAGCTTCCACATCAATCATTCTGTCCGTATTCCACGAGAACATCCCTGAGCCTCTCTGGTAGGTCCCATGCGCGAGAGCTTCTCCAACTCCAGAGAGCGCAAATGCAGCTGTTGCAGCGCGGTCAATGCAAACCTGGTTGCAATCGTTGCGAGATTGAACCAGCAGATCAGTCGCCGCTGGCAATGCTTTGGTATACGGACAACTGTCTGCGTTTATTGCATAAACTGGCACGAATGGAATAGCTATATTCCTCTCATTCCAGTGCAGAGAGTTGACAGTAGCGCAGCAACACTGTGGGGCTTGGATTTTACTCGCATCTTACGGAGACCTGACTCTTTGGCATGACTTCCTCGTGTTCTCTTAGACAAATAGATCACGGTCTAGTCCATAAGAGGTGTCATTTCAAAGCACTTCTGCGTCCATGTGCTCAAGTATGCACTGCAGGGAAGTGAGTCCTGCACAGCAGTGGAAAACAGATTTCCTTCCCCCCTCGTGCGGTGCCAAGTATTCTTATTCTGTAGCGAAATACTATTTAGCTCTGTCCTGCCTCAAATCAACAAGTGCGCTTGTCCGCGAGTCTTTTTCTAGAAGGCTGGTCGAACTGGTTGTTCTCTAGAGGTTTCGTAGATTAATATTGTAAAGAGGGCTGATTAAATTATCACTCACCGAAATGCTAAGAGAACATTTATTATAAGAAAGAAAATAGCCTGCATAAAAGCAAGAGACAGTACAACCTAAGTTTTTATGTAAACGACTTAATGGCCAGTTTTTTAAAAATTGATGACTATCTTTTAACACTAAGCATTTATGCAATCGACCGCATGCACTAGGCCATTTCATAAGAAAAAACTTAAGCAATGTACATTCATATATTTTTGTAACATGAATCAGCTCATAAAACCATGCGCTTATTTTATATAGCAAGCCTATAAATACACGTTATGTGCATCCCATTAGCATGGCTTCTTTAAATATTAACCTGTACTAAATTTAAATCTTTAAATAGTGTAATATTTTGTATAGACTTTTTCCTAGTGTCTTTTTTTATCTCCTCTTTGGTTTCTAAAATGACAAACAGCGCAGTCTAATCATTGCTTAAATAAACCATAAATGTCAATATTGTGAAGATGTGTCTTATTTTGCTCCCCCTTTTCCCTTCCAAAAATGCCAAACAACTGGATGGTTTCCTGGCAGCGAGTCAGAAAACGAGCCTGGGTCTGATTCACAGCGTTTTGACTTATTTAATTTGCTACTAAACGTCGTCCTGTCAATCGCGTGAGCATTTAAAGTATTAAATGATACACCATATGTACGTCACAACTGTTGTCCAGGTGGTTTTTAACACTGAAATACTACTTGAATTCCTCAGTGAAGTGCACTGGAAGAAGTCCTAAATGTGGTATATATAGTTAATCCCCGGGTGACCACTTGATGTCGCTGTTGCCTAAGGTGTGGTAAGCGCATCAGCAGTTTGGAAATGCAGTGATCTGCTGGCCGAATGTGAACCCTGCTTCCACTTACGATTCGTCTTATAGTCATTGATTCAGAAGTGAGCTTTGATGGCATTTACTGTGTTTATTTTATGAGTACTTATGCATAGTTTTGTTAAACACTAATCTAGATCACAATGTTTAAAAAGCTTTTAGTCAAGTGAAAACACGTGTAGCAAAACCAAGGACAAATGTACTTTTATCAATGGCCGACAGAACAACAGATTCCACAGTACATTGGATACAGCAGCTTGTAACAATGTAGCTTTTTTTTTGCCATCATCTTTGCAATGAGGCTACACAGATCTCTAAAGTACTACAAAATAACAGTTCCCTCCTAACAGGTCATAAAAGGTTTAACATTTTACATAAAGACTGAGGTACTTATGGGTTGTATGTTGTTCACGTAACAGAACACAAAAATTACCTACAAGGCAAAGTAAACAATTCAGAAAAGCTAAATCCAAGCATAGTTTCCCAAATTAATAACGGGATTTAGCTAATTTAGTGCATTTTTCTACTTTAAGCAAGATTATTCTATTATGACTGGTGATAATCACCAAAAGTTAGTAAAAGTATGTGCTTATATCTGTGCATGTACAGTCTAAGCGGACACGTCTTCATCTTCAAGGTGGCTGTGACTCTTGTGTACCAATCAGTTATTTATTACAATATAGTTTAAGAACACTACTTGTGTACAAGTTTAGATCAAGTGGTTTTGTGAGCGAGATCGACTACATGTTCAAACGTACAAATAAATATTCAAATGTAGTAATAAAACGGCATGTGGTAAGATACTAAAAGAGCAACAGTTCTAAATTCTAAATACAAACATTGTAACAGCACCAACTGTAACAATTTCACTTCCACTTTTCCACTGGTAGAAAAATGATGTCATAATATGCCCAATATAGATGTGATTCCTAATAACGCAACAGTGCACTTCTGGATCTTTGGTCAGGCCAGACTTCACAATTTAAATGTGTAGAATGAATCAATATGTAATGCACTTTTTGAGGCAAGATAAATAAGCAGCATCTTCTGTCTGTTGTTCTCTGTAATAATGCTTGTCTATATCGCCTCATGAAGTTGCAGAAAAAGTATGTAGGATATGACTATGGTACTTAATCCATTTGAACTATCAGTCTACCGTCTTCCTGTGCTTTACAAACAACTTCTTACTTGTAGCTCTGTTCAGGGGTTGACAAGGGAATAATCTATGTGCTTCAAAATTTAAAGGTCCCCCTGGGCCAAGTGTTCAAGGGCATCGCCCTCACAGCGCATGCAGTGATAGCCGAGGTCAGAGGTCACATCGAAGCAGCCCTGCTTTAGGTAGAAGTCAAGAGATGATTTGTTCCAGTCCAGCACTGTGAAATTCAGCTGGGTGCAACCAGCAGCCAGACCAAGCTGAGGGTGATCATAATCACAAACATGTCAAATCGTACACAATCAACAATAATCTAATTCTTAATTTGTTAACAACGGATTCCTTGCTAATGCATGATGATCGTGTGCCATATGCTGCTATTATCAAGTATAAATAAACACCTCTCACCTGGGAAACTTTGGACATCAGAGCCTTGCCAATGCCTTTCCCTGGAAAAATGCACAGAAAATCATTAATCAGTCAAAGGGCTTACAATTTATTTTCAATTTAAATAAACAAAAGCACACAGTGTGGTTTCATTACCTCTGAACTCTGGCATCACATACAGGTCCTCCATGTACACCGCCCGACCTTTCCATGAACTGTATGTGTAGAAGTACAGCGAGTAACCAACCTTGGTATGACCTGTAAAGAGATATACATACATGAATCACTTCTGTCAACTTGATGGCTAAAAAGAAGGGGAAAAAAAACACTAATGTTAACACCAAGGTAAACAAAACTCCGGGCTAACAATATCAAGTTGTAAAACATACACTAACCACAATTAGCACATTTGGCAGACATTTGACTTAAAAGAATAGTTCACTAAAATATTTTATTTTACCCTGCAGGCCATCCAAGATTGAGATGAGTTTATTTCTTCATTGGAACAGATTTAGAGATTTGCATCACTTGCTCAATGGATCCTCTGCAGTGAATGGGTGCCGCACGACTGAGAGTACAAACAGCTGATAAACTCATTAAAATAATACACAAGTAACACACACGTCTCAAGTCCATCAATTAATGTTCTCTATTTTTAATTTTGCTTTCTCCTGTAAAACAAAATTATCTGAATCACAAGAGAAATACGCACAGACCCGCCTTAAACAGTTTACTGTGAAATGACAGGTGATGGACTTTTTCACTGAAGGAAGCATTATGGATTAGGCTGGAAACAACACTTTCAAGTTAAAACATCTTCCTGAAGATCTAAAGACTTTAATTGATGGATCGGACTCTTGTGCATTACTTGTGGAATATATATATATATATATATATACACTGCTCAAAAAAATAAAGGGAACACTTAAACAACACAATGCAACTCCAAGACATTCACACTTCTGTGAAATCAAA
>JAUCMS010000127.1:8629928-8644157 GCA_032357445.1 Enteromius radiatus | reverse complement strand
CAAACATATGCGAAAGACATCCCATATTCTTCCATTAGAGACACTAGTTTAGAAAAACTGAGATTTACTATTTAGTTCACAAACCTAGACTGCTGGAAATGGTGCTTACTAGTGTGTAGTGGAGTATTCAGCACTCATACAATACAACACACTAACAGTAGCATTGCATTGAGAGAGCGTAGCGTAAGCATCAGTGCAGGAAAGTAAATGAAGAACAAATTACAGCCCGTTTTAAAAATGTGTGAGTAGCAGTTTGATTAGGCATCAGCAAGTGGAAAAGATGTGGGACTTCCTGTATAGTTCACTAAAAGAAACAGTTGGTGTCTTCTGCCCTTACTGAGGTTAAGTGCTTTGCTCAATAGAAAGGATGCCTTAGTGATTCATCACCTCCGTATATGGGAGTCAACAGGCGAAGTTGGCATTAATTGATTATTAGATTTGCTATGCATTGTTGTTAATTCGCTAAATTAATTAGATAAACCCATGTTAGTCAAATAAAGGTACAAAAGCTGTCACTGGGGTGGTACCTTTTCATTTTGTATCTATCAAGTGCAAATATGTACACTTTTAGTACCTTTACTGTACCAAAATGAACTCTTTAGGTAGAAACATGTACATTTTTAAGAGGTACTGCCCTAGTGACAGCTTTGTACCTTTATTTCTGAGAGTGTACCATCATTAACATGACTACTTTTTTTAAACATACGGAATGAAAACTTGTGTTTATTTCATACATTAAAAACAGAACCGATACAATACATCTATAAACATGATGAATGGTATATTATAAGCTCATTCTTGAATAGGCTATATGAATGTTTTTGTCAGTCACCTGTACTTGCAGGTAAACTTGTACCAGTCAATAGTGAACGTGCAAATAATTACTAAATTATTATTATTATTATTATAGTTACAAACACAGACAGGTGTTTTGTTTCCTTATACATCAAGCTCGTCATCATTCGATGCTATCTGTACCTGTGCATTTACATATCCACTTGACAACCAGATGCATTTATTTTCTCTCTCTCCGCCGACCGTGCGCAAAGATACATTGTCTTTGTCCCTGGTGAATCTTATTTTGGGTACATCGCTGACGCTTTCTTGAGGGCTGAACTTTGCCCACACCCTCCTCATACACTTCCAGCACTCGTTAACGCCGAGTCCTCATGGTTGTCTCACATCTTCCCGCGGAGGCGTGCCCATGCCGCTCAAATACAACGCTGCAGACGCGCGCCTGACTCATTGGGTTTGTCAGAGCGCACAGTGAGGTAAGCAGAGCCGCGTTGCCCACGCCGAGGAGAACATGCGATTGTCTTCAACCATTTCCACCGCCGACATTGAGAAACAGCGCGATTGTCTCAGCGTATGCTGAAGCGCATTTGCCGATTTAGTTGAGAAAAATTTTACGAGGTGATAAAAGCTACGAGGGTTTGGACTTTGCATTCAGCTGTTTGTGGAGGACGCATGATTTACTTGTGCCGGACCAAAAGCGAAGATTGCATGAAAGGTGAGAGTCTTTCACGGACAAATCTTGATATTAATAAAGCTGTACAAGTTTAAGGTCGTCTTTCAGCCTGAATCACTGAAACGTGGCTACTGGTTTCAGCCTGTTTTTATTAGTTTTTTTTGCTGGAATATTTAATAGATATGTGTAGCTATATAACTTTCCTAATGGAATGTGAACTAGTGATGGATGTCTGCCTGGGCTCATTAGTCAATTGAAGAAATAGCCTACTGTGTAAGATGAGTGTTTATGTTAATGTCATTTACCGCTATTTAACGGTTTACCTGACTAGAACGCCATTAAAACTAAGGTAGGAAAAAAAACAGGCATTTTTTGGCTGATTTAAGTTTGTTTTATACTGATTTAAGTAAGCAGTATCAATACTGGCATCAGTTAGTAAAAAGCAGTATCAGTGAACCACTATGAAGTAATTGCACTGGTTTGTAATAATTAACTCTTGAGGAGTTGAAAACGTCCACGTAAGGACCTCTGCTCTGAGTAAAGTTAAAACTGTGCTTTTTGCTTTGTTGAATGCAACTAAAAAAAAGTGTGTATATACGTTTATTATTATTAGACTGTGGCTGTGAGATAATCATCAGAATTGCTTTACATTTACGCAGCTGTATTTGACTATGAATGTTCTTATCGTGAGTATATCTAAGTGTCTCTTTCTACTGCCATTTCTGAGAGAGTTCACAAAGGCATTCTAAAGAAACAGTCATTTCCTTACAGATGTGCTTGGTTGTGTGTGTGTGATAAAATCGGTCTATATTATTTCATGTTTGCATTTCTCACATGACACGCTATTACACACCATTGTCTTTGGGACAAGAAATATTTTTAAGGTGGCGGGATGTCGTCTAAAGCTGTTTCCTGTAGAAAGTTTCTCCTCAACAATAGGCATCGGGGCTAAAAACAGTTGGAGGTCTGAGTGGTTACCAACATCAGAAGGATCTGAGGATGCTGAAATAATGGGCCAGAAAAAAAAGAGAGCGGAAAAAATAAAATGCAGCACAATGGTATCAGCCACATGGCCAGCACAATGTGGGAATAAAAGTGAGATGTTTTTGGGAACACGAGACAAAAGAAAAACCAGCTGCCAGTGTTGCATAACTTCTGCAAGGCAGAACTACATCACCCCTCTGTGCTTTTAGACTTGACCTAATGAGGCTCTCAAGGGCATGTCATCACGGGTTGGTGCAAATACATGTTTGAAAAGGGTGATGTGCATGTTTCAAAACACTAAGTACATAATTTAGGGTATGCATGCACTGGGCTGTGAGAGAAGCAGGGTAAGATAGGAACTTGCCATAGATGAGGGTCATCAGTTTCTTGGTCAGTTGCTTGAAACTCAGGACGCATGATATATTAGTACCATAATGACTTTCAGCTGATATTAGAGATTTATTTTTCAGTATCAGTATTGAGTAATTACTTGTGTACATGCTCATCTTTGACAGAATTTGTGTTAGTCCATCCACTTTTTAAAACACAAACACAATCTTGCGAATAAGCGCCTTTAAAATGGTGTAAAGTTAAACATTGCTCATTTGAAGTAAACAATTTCTCAGTGTCCACACACAAACACACACGTTTGTTTTCCTCCTTTTTTTTTAGCAGAGTGTCTTAGATGACTCACAGGTGACAGACCTTCTTCCACTCTTGCTAGACGCAAATGTGGCCTGTTTAATATTTGAAGCTCCTGTGCTGCACGCAGGAGGAGACAATGCATAAGAGCGTTAATGCTTGACTGAAACCGATCCTATCCTGGGTGTGGGTTTATTTGTAGTCATTTTTCCATGAGCTGACAGATGGTTGCAGTTGGGTTGCCACATAAGAACTTAATGTTCTAGGTCATCTTATGCTTAAACAGAAAGGTAGTGTGTGGCTAAATATATGCAGAGAAAAGCATGGTTGAGAAAAGTAACAATTGGCCCACATGCATCAATATCTCTTTGGCATGTTAAATTAAGATTTCCACCTCATGAGCATGAAAACATCTTTCTCTTCCTTCTTTGTTTCAGATTTCAAGGCTATCCTGAGCTGCGCCACACTGGGAGGCTTACTGGATAAGCAGGAGAAGCATCCCTGTGACTCTAAAAAACTGTCTCCGCTTCTGTCGTCTCCCACGATGGCCCTGGCCTCCTTTCATCTGATGCAAACTCTAAGGAACTCTCCGGCGGCTCTGCGTAGACGATTCCGTCGCGACCGAACGGAGAGCCTGTCTCACGGCGATCCCCTCTTCAAGGTGCACTACTTGGGCACCAAGAAGATCTTCTCCCTGGACTTGGAGCAGGCGGAGGATGCCATCGATCGACTCCTGGATGGAGTGCCTGGGAAGCTTTCTAAAGATCACGCCCTAGTAGTGCGACCCCGATACGTCGAGGTTAAAGAACTGAGCACCGGAAGGCAGCTCACCAAGACCTACTTGCAGGATATCGCGTACTGCGCCTCGCACACGGCCAGACCCAATGTGTTTCTGTACATCTGCAGGCAGCCCGGTCAGCAGCTGCAATGCAGAGTGTTCTGGTGCAGTCGGGCAGAAAGGGCGAAGGACATGACGGCCTGCTTGGCGATGTCGTTTCAGCGAGCGCTAAATGACTGGCAGGGTGGATGTGCCACGTTGCCGCAAGTGGAAGGGATCGCTAAAGAGCCAGAGATTTCTGGTACACCCACTGCACCAAAAGGGTCAACGCTGCCAGCTAGTCTGGGAAAAGGTGAGCTAAAGCAGGACAAAGTGGAGAGAGATGAATTGATAAAATGTGTGCTTTGAAGGAATAGTTGAAAATGAAATATTTTACTCACCCCCAAGCCATCCTAGGTGTATATAACGTTTTTTCTTTCAGACGAACAGAGTTCAAAATTCATCCTGGCTTTTCCAAGCTTGTAATGTTGGTGGATAGAGCCTATCATTTTGAAGCTCCAAAAATCAAATATATCCATAGCCTAACCCAGGGTTTCTCAAATCTCACCATGGAGGTCCGATGCACTGTAGAGTTTAGCTCAAACCCTAATCAAACATACCGGAGCCTGCTAATCGGTGTCATTAGAAAATCCCAGGTAGGTGAGTTTTATCAGGGTTAGAGCTAAACTCTGCAGTGCATCGGACCTCCAGGGTAAGATTTGAGAAACCCTATAGGTTAGTTAGCCAGGATACATTTTTTGAAAAACTCTGTGTTCATCTGAAAGAAGAAAGTTGCATACACCTGGTTTGGGGGTGAGTAAATTATGGGGTAATTTTTTTTTCTTTTGGGTGAACTATTCCTTTAAATGTAATGCAAGTCACTTTGGATAAAAGCATCTGCCAAATGCATTAGTGTGATGAATGCAACCAAAAAAATGCATTTGCTCAGCGTTCTATTTTTCTGTTCCAAAGTTCTAACTGTTTTGTTTTGAATTTTGTTACAGTCCGTTGGAAGAAGAGGGGGTCGGTGTCCCGCAGTCCCCTCCGTGCCATTTCCAGAAGAGGTTCTGCCAGTGACAACTGGCATTGATGGTCCCTGTCCCACCCTGAACCTTGACCACATAAATTTTTTGATGCTTGGGAATTTCCAGCATGGAATGTGAGAGAGGGGGAAAAGGACAACCACGCCTACAACGGGTGGAACTTTTGAGCTTTGATGGAGTTTGCAACTCAAGTTCAGAGTCTGTATTCTAAACAGCAACTGCATTTGAGTTTACAGAATTACAGTGCTAAAATGGTTCGTTAAAAAAATGGATGGCTTCAGTCATGCTGGTTTAAAATTTCACCTGTTTGCTTATGGACTTTGAGACACGAAACGAGTGTAGTTTTAAAGCCATGTATTTATCGCAGAGTTGAGTTTTTCTAGTCCGCCTCCTCCTGTGTGTACACTACATGTCTGGGTAGTGATGAGCAGTCAGACAGGCTTTGTTTGTATTAGAGGTGTCAGGTGAGGACCTGTGTGGGAAGTGGGTGGACGCATGATAGTAAACAGTAACTGGACCAGGACTCTTTGGAAAAAAAAAAAAAAGTGTTTTTATACCAAATGCACAAAGCATGCAATGCTTTTTTATGCTTTAAATGGGCGATTTATTTAGTTTATTTTTCAATTAGATATGCTTTCCAGTGCTCAACACATTATTACCAATGATTGAATTATTATTACACCCTCAATTTGACCATCATTCATATGGTGTATTGCGTACTGCATAATTGTATACCGGCTTGACAATCAGGGCTGCTTGTAATTGGGCGTTTTGGTACCGAGATTCTTGTTTTTGGTTGTCTATCATAGCCATATCCTGCTTTTCCTGGTTCTACCTCACTTTTTAACTTAAAGCATAGGATTTAATTCCAAACAGATAATGAAGAATAGATTTAAAATGAGAATATTCTTTCTATGCACCTGCGTTTCAGCAGTTTTTGAGGCCATAATGGCTCACCCTCTCGCAATTTATGTAAATGCAAGTTGTTTTACTACATCAGCCCATTTTTCTGTGAGAAAAAAAAGCCCAGGGAACAGCTTATGCCATCAGAATGCTGATTCAAAGGTATGCTTGCATAGAGAGTCATGTCCTTGAAAAAGTAGCATCTTTGCACTGCAGTTATATGTAATTAGAAATCGCAAGGAAGTATTTTTAAGTGGCCTGGTTACATAAACCAAGTATTTTACAGGATAACACCCTGCTTCGTATGACTGGAACAATCAACATTTCTTAGTACAAAAGATTGTCCAGCATTATAAAGTAGCTATTTTCTTAACACTGTTACATACGCTCACTAAGAATATATCGGTAGTATACAGTCAGTGCCTCACGGTATTAGAAATTCTGCCTCATGTGTTAGACCAATCACATCAAAGGATTTCTTTTTTCATTTTATCCTTATGGATTTTATTTAAAGTCATATTAAACTGTATCTCGCATTACAATGACCTCAGATCTGTTGTTGGATCTGTTCTGTCTGCTCTATGAGGTGTTTAATGTTCTATGAATGTTCTTGTACCTTATTTTAAAACTATTTTTGTGTAGATATTTAAATATTAAATGTATTTTATGGAATATTAAACTTTTTATACATGAAACATTTGTGTCTTGTGTTCTACTCCTTTATTAAACGCATAAAAAAAAAAAACAAGAGCTTTTAAGAAGCCAGTTGTAACTCGAATTTCAGGACAGATTAGGTCCTTAAAGAGGGAGCAGTTTCTGTGTAAGTCATGGTGGGGCGCAAATCTTTTAATGCAAGGGATTAAAATACTCTCGTCTGATGTAGTAACTTTTCAAAGACGTACATAGTTCACAAAAACATGCCATGGCTGACATTTAGAAACTTACAGTGGCTAAAGCTGTCAATAATAAACCTCTTTGTTTATGCATAAATATTAATGGTCTTTAATATCAAAAGTACTGTAAATAAATAAAAGATGTTAGTTCATGGTTCACATTATTCACAAGAGTTTTAGGCCAAATATTAAAAACGTTGATCCTTTGGAGTTTAATACCCTTCAGAAGTACCCATCTTCATTTGCCGGGTAAAGGACTTGAAGTCCTTTGGACCTCAGAGAGGCTTTGGAAATGAAGTCGTCTCAGTGGCTTCAACTCTTCCACAACTAAGAAATAAGGTAGAGGAAATGCGTATTAGAGGAAGTTGGTCAAATCTAGCCGAAGAGCTGTTTCACGCTAACCGCTGCGGCTCTACGCAGAAAATTAAGTCACAACAAGAAGAATATATGACACAGAATGTATGAAGCAGGCCAAAGACTTTGCTATGTTTAGATTTTTGTATTGTTTTTCTTGCTCACACCCCTTATCGCATCAGCACAATCACAAAAGAACACTCCAAATATTTGGATTCAATATTTCCCGGACTCCTATCTTTCAAAGTAACTGGAGCTCTGTGCTCACCCAGATTATAGAACGGTTCCTCTCGGTTTCCCTGAACCACAATCATCTCCAGGAAATTCAGGAGGGCCCCAGTGACCAGGAAGCGCTCTGGGAGGGACAGGGTTTGGAGGTAGCGCATGTCCAAAGAGAAGGGGTTGTCGGGAGGAGGCATGGTGCACAATCCCACCAACTCACTCACTATATCCCATACATGAGTACCTACAGGGCAGGAGAAAGGTTTGTGTGTTATGTAAGATCCTTGTAAAATGAAAAGTACAGATGTTTGATTACTATCCTTCCGGTGCACTTGATCTTTAGTAAGTAAGTTATATGTATATTTATACATAATCTTTAACCTTGTTTAATTTCCCAAACTTTGATCCAGGGACATAAAGAAATATTGTATATAATAAAATTATGAAAACATGGCCAGTAAAAGTTGAAGATGGTGAAATAAAGAAGATCTTAAAACCTTGGGATGTTGAAACCCAGTCTGTGATGGACTTCAGCTTCATTGGTGTATCTTTGACTAGCGTTTCCGTTCCTCCGACGTTTACTAGGCGCTCGTGATTGGATCGAATCCAGGCGTAAGGTTGCCCATACTTAGCATAGCCGGCTAACAGGAACAGGGTGCAGTTCATTTCCTGCAATGCAAAAAAAATAATAATATTTTGAGAGCCTTGACCACTGCAAGACAATTAGAAATCTTGTCTTGATAACTTACAGAAAACTTAAAAGTTAAAGGCTAAGTATTGAATATAGAAAATTTTATTAAATAGCAAGAGTGCATCCTGCAGCATATATTGTATTTAATCTTTAATCTCATTAATTGATATGTTCAACACTGTTCAAATACTTAAAGTAAAGTAAAGTAAAAAAAATATATGTATCACTACACACACACACACACACACACATATATATAATATTTCATAATACTCTTTTTACTGTATTTTTAAACAAATAAATGCAGCCTTAAGCATTTATTTCAAAAACATAAAATATTTGAACTGTAGTGATTATTTTTTTCAAACCTAAATGAATTGCAAGTGTATTTTTTTTTTAAATATTAGTAATGTTGTTAATATGTGACATTGTGACATTGGCAATGATACTCACAGGAACAGCGATCTCTCTCTCACTGGGTGAGGCTGGGAGAAGATGAGAGTCAACATACCTGTGTGTGAGTAATGAAAATAATTAATATACAGCTCTTAAGTTTATAATTGCTACTGTCCTAGGATATTTTTTCCTCCACCTGCTGGGAGTTTGCTGCTGTGAGGTGTCTGGTGTCTCTGGTTTGGACTGTGGAAGTGGTTCTTCCCCTGCTAAAGGCGAGCTAGCGTAGTCGCTGTCCAGACTGTAACTGCTACTGCAGGTCGAGCTGGTTAAGTCGGAGGCCACAGACACGGCAAACCCAGGAGAACGCCATCTCTGTGAGCAAAGAGTTTAAAGATGCGCTTTACATAAAAGAGAAAATAAAAAGGGAGAAACAGAGACCCACCAAGTCATCATTGACCACAGTCAGAAGAAGCTCCTCTCTCCCCCTCAGCCAGGGCTGAAAATAATGGAAGCCCTACAGACAAGAGTGAAAACAGCGACATGAGCTTTAATTGCTTCAGAAAGTAGTGTAGTTTTCATTTAATACAAAACTGTAAATAGCATTGATTCAGGAAAAGCCCACCTGTAAAGAACCCAGTATTGCAAGCTCTGACAGGAAGTGCTTGAGTCTCGCCCTTTGTTCATGTTCCTGCATCTTTTACAAAGACAAAACGGTTTATATAATTGGTTGTTCTTATAACCTACACAGTGCACACTTATATAACAAATTGCTTTTAACCTAATGTTAAATGAACAGGATTTGATGAACCCCTTATCTCCTAAGGGCTCATCGCTTCGTTACTAGGCAACGGCAACCAAGCCTGTCTTTGCCAGCGATGGATTGAGAAAATAAAACCTTGTGCATTTATTGTGCGTATTTACATTTTTTTTTGTTCACTATCATCACCATCATCACCATACTAGCTCTGCAACGCCGTTTATAGCTGCCAAACAAAATCTAGTTACCACATAACTGCAAAATTTGAGTATAAGCGCATAAGCAAGCATGCAAACAAAAGACACTTTCATATACTTACACCAGAACTCATGTGTGCACGTACACTGATGCACAGTCAAACCAATTTGCTGTAAATTAGATGCATTTACATTAAGCAAATTAATGCAAGCACACTGTCACGCCTATTTCTACATCCATCTCTTCGTCTTCCCTCTGCAATGCATTGTATCATTTTTTGTGTAAATTAATAATAAATGCAACAAGCTCTTTCTCCACGGTTTTATGTGTTTCGGATTTTAGGTCTTATTTGTTATTTCTCGCGCTGATCATTGTGCAGATGCTTCTGTCGCGCGCAAGGGATCGTCTGCGTGTTGTGCTCTTAAAGAAAAACGAAAAATGATCACATAACACCTGTGCGTGTAATACTTTGATGTATAAATTTGAGGAATCCAATCTAATTAATTATGAGTTAATATAAGACAATAAGTACCTGTAAGGTATTTTATAGTCTAATCTAGAATATATTTTCATATGATTTTATAACCAAACGATACACTCTCATTTTGTATTCGGTTAAGAATTATTCATTGTTTATGTAGCTAAATATAATAGCGATGTCGTCAGTTATTAGTTATTATTTGCATTATCCACAGTGCCAGATCATCATTTACCCTATTGCATAATATCCAAAGTAAATAAAGAAATTATGCAGTATTAATGCTTAGGAATATTTTAAAAGGGTTAAAGTTTGGGGTTTAGATGGTTGACCTGATGGTCTCCTAACCTGGCCAGCTAATAAGTGCCCTAAAACCATCAAACCGGACTTGAAAGTTTTCTCAAGTCATATAATCATCTGTCTTCCACTAATGATATTGCCTGTGTCAATAAATCAGTCACATGCACATCAGTATGTGTATGTTTCATGTTCTTTCACATGATTACCATAAAAGGTCAATAGTTTCTTCATGTTTAATTTCAGCACATGAATCAACACACATAGGCCTACTATAAAAGACAGGTTCACAAAAAGGACACAATCTATAGCTGGTGTATTCTGTGTTGACTAGAAATCAGCAGTAGACAGTGAAATGACTCACTTCATATATCAAGCGAAATGATGTCACGCCACCCTGTTGCCCACAACAGGAAGTGAACACAATAGCAGCTGTACAATACTGCCAGAAGAGATTCAGTGGAATGTGTATCGTCTACTAGCTGCAAAAACACTCAAGGCCAGAATGTGTTATGAACGTTCTGTTTTAATCAGTTAACGATCTTATTATTTGTTAAACCCAATGCTTTGCCAGCATACTGATGTCACTGTTTCACTTTTAGTCACTTCTCAGAATAAAATAAAGTATGATATGAGATCACTGTTTCTCATTATAGTTTTTGATAGTTTCCTCTTCCTCTTTCTCACAAGTCAGCCATCATTCCTAAATGATACTTTCAGTTTTAAATAAAACATGCATTTCTAAGTTGGATGCCAAAAGCTTCAACTTCTGATATTTTTGTGTGAAAGGTATTTCAAATATGAAATTACATACTTTTATAGCTTTACATCTGTTCAAGTGGTTCAACTCTTTAGGTGGTATGGTATTATTGTATATATTCTGCATAAGGCTGGTGAATATATATATTTCAGGGGACCTTTAAAAGAAGAGCAAAATGAGTGGGGAGAAAAAAAAAGATGATGAAACAAGCTTTTTAATGTAATTGAATAGAACAGACATACTGAAGGTCCAGATGTGAATTATTTACGATGACTGATAAGTGTTTAGCTCTTTTCAAGCTATGCAACCTTTACAGGATGTCTATAAATAGTGTTTTAAAGTCACACAGGAAAATAATGATGTCAGGTAAACTGTCAGACAGGAAGTGAGGTCAGTCTTTACATACCATACCACAATAAGTTAGGGATATTGTGAGAGACTTAGTGGATGTCATACATACAGTGTTTGTTTCACTTCAGACATTTTTGGGATAGGGAGGCAAATACCATACCAAAAGACAACCTTTTTCAATGTGACAGAAGACCACGTGACCTGGACAATGCAGCAGTGGTCTACCGTCCTGTTCACTGATGAGTGTCAGGTCACGTTGCACAGAAATGATGGTCATCAGTGAGATGAGCGATATGCTGGGGTGGGTTTGCTTTGGTGGAGGAGGTGCAACAGTCTGGGCAGGCATCACCAGTCAGCGCAAAACAGATTTGGTTATTGTACATGGCTCAGTCACTGCACTTTCTTACCTCAGAGACATCACAGAGCCCATCAGCACACCCCCAACTTTCTGTTCATGGATGATAACGCTCCACCAAATCGTGGCAGAACTGTCCCAGTGCCTCATGGCCATCAATGTCCCCTGACCTGAACCCCATAGAGCACATCTGGGACCAGTTGAAGCAGAGACTGGATGATCGTACCCCACCCCCACGTGACCTGGCAGAACTGTGTGTAGCATTTGTGGAAGAATGGAACGCATTGAGACTAGTGAGATGATGGTGGAAACACCCTCTACTGACATTGTCAATTTTTGTATATATATATATATATATATATATATATATATATATATAGACTGTGGTGCAGGTTGTCAGTTCATTTATTTGGTTTTAGGTTAAAAGTTTGTTGATTCCATGTCTGCTCAAGGCTTTATGTTCTGTCCCTGACTGAATTGTTCTTGTCCTTTTTTATTATTTCTCACCTTTCCACCAGTCTAGTTTAACTTTATTCTACACTCTCAGAAATAAAAGTTACCTTTAAGGTACCTAAATGAACACTTTAGATACAAACATGTACCTTTTGAAAAGGTACCGCCCAGTGACAGCTTTTGTACCTTCGTTTCTGAAAGTGTATTGGTCATATAGAAATCTGCCAGTAAAATTCTCAAGATTCCTTTCATTGTTTTTATGAGAGGAAAATTGTAATCTTGTTATTTCATCATGTTAGTCTTGTCGTAATGAAATCTTTATGGAGGGGAAAAACAGAGCACTAACTGTGACTGATCATGAGCTGCTTTGTCATGCTGAGTGCATTTTCTGCAAGCATATGATGTCATTGTACATGTGACCGTGACATTCTCATGCCTGGCTGTGAAATATATTCAAATTCCCTCGCATATGTTTTTTACATTTTTATTTCATATGGTTCTGTCCTTCTTATTGTAAAATTAATGATCTCCCATTAACTTTAAGTTGGTGGCAAAGAATACAAATATTAATATCCGGTGACATTTTAAATTTTATTTTACATTTGCGCAGAAGGTCATTGGTTCATCTCAAGTAATTATGACAACATGCACAGGGAAAAGCCTCTATTTAGCATTATATATTTAATAGGCCTAGTGTAATGTGTTAATATATTATATGCTTAGTTAGTATAATAATCCTCATGTAGTAATTTCAGCAGTTGTTGACTCAAATACATTCTGGTACAGACTTATGTGCCTTTTCTCCCACCTTGTGGACAGAAACAGTATTACATTGGTTCAATAATTTCTCTTTAGGCAGATTTATAGCCAAAAGTAATTGAGAATGAGTAATTTTGTACTGCTCAAATTGCCAAATAAGAATAAACTAATCTACATAAGACTGAAAATAATGGGCTGTTGGAACAATTTAATCCAGACTTTATTAATTATAAATTAATTTAGCAAACAACAACGAATACAGATTTTATGTTTTATTATGATTTTTAAAGAACAACAACAACAACAACAACAACAAAAAACCTAGCGACTGCAACAAGTTAATCAACCAGAGTTAATTATGACTAACGTTTGTCCTAATAAACACAGGTGTGCTGTTGAAGCAGCCAATCAACCCAACCAACTGCTAACAAGTCAATCAACATCACACATTTAAAATCTATCCGTCAGTACGTGCTCTCATTCTTAGCTGCATAGGTTAGGACTGTGTTTTAGTGTTAATGTAGTGTTTTGGGCTAACATACTACAGAACATTAAGTCAATCAGTGGCTATGGCTTTTCGATTTGTTTTAAGGTAATTGTTTTGTTTTTTTTCTTTTTCCCTCCTTTTTTTGTATTTGAAGTGAATCCAACGGCATTTGTCTGTTGTCCCCCCCTTTTGTCACTAGTGGGTTTCTACTTCTATGTGCAGTAACTTGTGCTCTTTGTGACTCTAAAAATGCATTGCAACAGTCCTTCAGAACACCACAAGGTAAGGACTTTGTACCTTGGTGGGGGGAGGTGTATCTCATCTCCCTGAAATGAGTTTTTGCAAGTTATGATGTCTGGTTTAATGTGTTTGCTTATCTCAAACTGTATTTTTGTCTTGCTCAGTTCCCATTGAGGTCGACTGCAAGGCCAATTCCCTGTTCATCTCGCTAGACATGTCTCCTTCTGGTGGTCAGCCTCGTTTTGAGGCAGTTGGTGTGTTTGAAACCCATGTTTCAGTGTTGCTTACTAGAGTAAAAGTGTTGTGTGTGTGGGGTGTGTGTTTTTTTTTTTTCTTTTTTTTTCTTTTTTTTTTTTCCCCTCAACTTTTATCTGGTCTTTTAGATGTCACCGGTGCATATCCTATCACCGAGAGCTATGGGCTTCAGTGTGGTTATACTTACTCTGTCCAGCCTCTGTGGGGTCGTGTTGTTCTCAGAGCCTCATACTTCTCCTGCCACACAGGAAATCAGGTACAGAACACTGTCCAGAATGATGGATCACTTTCAGGAACATGTGACTTACACCAATGGCCATTAAGGTTGTGTGGGGTGTTTGTGTGTGTGTGTGTGTGTGGTTTTTTTTTTTTTTTTTTTTTTTTTTAACAAAAAAAAAAAAAAAAAAAAAAAAAATTTAAATTAAA
>JAUCMS010000127.1:8604350-8629896 GCA_032357445.1 Enteromius radiatus | reverse complement strand
GGCTTACTTGTGTGGTTGGTGTTTTTTTTTTTTTTTTTTTTTTTTTTTTTTTTTCTCTCTTTTTTTCTGGAAAGTACTTTCAAATTATTGTTCCTTCCAGAATGATGAGGTCTTCACCTTCATGTTTGGCGTATTCATTACGGATCAGCTTGGGGAAGAGTCACTTTTCAATGTCTCCAAGACTTGCTCTGTTCCTCCTTTCTCTCCAAGAGTGGTTACTTGTGAGGAGAACTACGTAGAGGTATGGGTATGACTTTCATGTGGTGTCTGAGCCTGGTTTTATCTATTAAATGACCTCCCTTCCACCCCCTTTAGGTGTCTGTGAGAACTGACCTATCTTGCCCTACAGATGGCAGTATTAAAGATTTATCTGCAGCTTTCTCTGTGGTAAGTGGCTAGCTCTTGTTCATGAGGGTTCATTTTTAAGTCCTGGGTTTTTTTTTTTTTTTTTTTTTTCTTTCCAATCTTAGGGCCATAGCTCAGCAGTTGAGGCCTGGCAGGTGATGCTACAACAAGATGGACAGCAACCTGAGGTCATGTCAGTTGAAGATGCTGCTGTTCTGGGCTACTTCATAATGGTCACACCTGGCAGACTTGTATTTCGGACAACCTTTGGACAACCTCATGCTTCCCTTAAAATGGTGTGGTGGTTAATGTCACTTCCGCTTAAGCCACTTGATTTTTCAAGTGTTTTACAAAATTTAGAACCGTCTTCACTTTATCCACTGCATGTAACTTTTTTTTTTTTTTAGGTCAATGGTGTTACTGTTGAAGTGATCCAAGCCACAGTGTTTTTCAGACAGAACTGGATGGTGGTCACGGTGGACCTGGTTGCTGCCTGTTCACTGGGTAAGGGTTTTAGTTAACACTGGTAAGAACACTTGACTGGAAAAACTGCTGGGTATTGTAACGGTGAGTGTGAACTGGAAAAGTCTGGCATGTGAACGAGACCGCAGCAGTCACCTTCACATCTTCATACTCTTCAGATGAAGGGATTTTTGATGGCTACAGTCTTCACTGGAGGACCCCTGCAGTAATGACTCTCCTGGCTGTTGGAACATCTGAGTTGAGTAGTGCGTACATGGGCATAGGAGTTGATGGTGATGTCCTAGATGGGCAGGCTGCAGCAGACCGAGGCTACTCTGTGGTGGTCAGTGATGGGACCATAGACTGCAGCATCCCCTTTGCTGCTGAGGGAGTGATCAGAAAGGTATGGTCCTAGCAGGTTCCTTTTCATGCACTCCAAGGTCATTTCATTAGGAGTGAAGTCTGACGTTAACTTGTGCCCACAGAGCTTTGTGACCGACAATGTGTATAATGTGCTATATGCAGTCCAGCTGACATACCAGCAAGTGTTTGTGGACCAGCGCGGTGTGAAGACTGAGTACAACGTGGTCCGGCAAATAGCTTCTCCACCAATTCCTTATCCTCATTTTTCAGTTAACCGTGAGTTGGAACTGTTCTGGGCACATAATGTCTTGTTCTTTGTGATACAACTGGATCTGTCACTATGCTACTGACTCTTCCAGAAACCATACCTGAGGATAGAGTCTTCACAGTCTACCTGGGTAATATGCCTTCTGATGTGGAACTGGTGTCAGTGGAGCTGAATGGGCAGGAGATCTCTGTATTGTCAGCCACACAGATGGGATTCTCAATCACCAGAGTCCCTGAAGACATTACTTTTGCGTACATCATTAGGGTGCCATTTGATGACCAGTTTGTCCTGAAGCAGGTGAGTTTGTTTTAACCGCATTCTTCAGACCAGGACTGAAATTGAGGCTACAGTAGGGTACTAGGAGGGTATGCATAAAAGTTAACTAGAATGTCAGAGTGGTTTCTATTTGTCTCTTCTAGTCCATTTCAGACGGCCTCTTTGAGTACTCCTTGGAAATTAAATGGACTTTGTACATCATGCCTCAAATGGAGGCCTATTACCACTTTTCTTCTGTGGCTGCTCTTGTCCAGGAGGCCCATGATGCCGTGGTTGCCTGTAAGTTCTTAAATCTTCAGTATCTTTAAGGGTTAAGGTTTTGCACTTGGGGTACTAGCCATCTAAGACCACTTTGACACTGACAACTAAAACAACTTTATTGGTATAGTAATGTCATGCATTTAAGAGGGTGTGTTTCTTTCTCCAGTCCCACCGGTCTTTGACAGTGTGTGTGCTGACAGTGGCATAAGCTTCATGAAGGACAATAAGGAATCTGACTACTTGTGGGACATAACCATTGGGTCCTACACCCTGACCCCACAACTGGCATCTGAGCGTGGCTATATCCTGACCAATGACAGCAACACCTTCTCATTGGATGTCCCTCTCTTTACCATTGGATATGTCTATGAGGTTAGACTAGCAGGACCCAGTTCAAGAGCCCATTTAAGGTTCTCCGTTAACGTTTTGTCTGTGTGGCTGACATCTACCATTTGTTTATAGAATATTACTCTGCAGCAGTTCAATGGAACTTTTGAACTTCTCTCCAGAAATGCTCAGACCCTGAAGATTGAGCAGTCCTCTGCTAAAAGCTGCCTCTTCCAAACCACTGAGCTCTTGGGTAAGGTAGCTGCTCTTACTGGCTTCACCCAAATCAATGGCATTTGTATGAGAGTGCATTTCTATTTGAAAACTTGTTTCTCTGGAGGCTGGCTGGCTGGCTCCATCCAATGTGTATAGGGATTGAGTGGTAAAGGAGTGTGTAAAATGGCAAATGCAATGGTATGTTTGCTTGCCATAAAGTTTCCTCCTTTTGCAGTGTGCTCTACTGAGGGTGTGATGACTGTAGTGAGTGACATCACTAAAGCGGTACCTTCTGCTGACCCTGCCAGGACTACACTATTGGACACAAACTGCAGACCTCAAGAAACTGACGAGACCAGAGTACTCTTCTCTTTTGGTCTCAATACCTGTGGCACTAGATTTCAGGTGTGTAGCTAAATGGTAAATCATCATATCTGACCTAATGAGGACCGGCCAGGGTTGCCAGGTCTGCATAACCGCAAAACTAGTTTTCCAGTGCAAACTGGGGTTAGTTTTGCATTTTAGCTTTCAACCATGGACCATAAACAACCCACAGCAACCGTTTAAAAGAATCTTAGTTTTGTGGGAAAACTGGGGACTTTGCAACACTAGGACTGGGCAGTGGTCCTCACGAGGGAGATAAGTCACTTTAATTTATGTAATGATGCGAAAAACCTCTGTGAGGGTTATGTTTGGGGAAAGGGCAGTGTGGGTGTTTTTAAAATGTGACCTTTATTCAACTCCTTATTCAGATTAATCAGCAGTATGTGACTTATGAAAATGACATCATATTTCATGAGTTGTATTCAACGGACAGTAGGCCTGTCATCACCAGAGATGCTGCATACAGGTATTTAAGTTGTTGGTTCCTTATAAAATTTCCTCCTGTCAGACCCCAACCCCCCCCCCCATTCCCCAGCTACACTGCTCCTAACTATTTATTTATTTATTTTTTCTTTGTTTCAAATCAGGATGACTGTGAGATGCATCTATCCAGTATATGGCCTTGAAAGCCTTCTTGTGAACCGGCAGTTCAGAGCTCAGAGTCCTGGAATTGGACAAATCAAGGACCCTGTGAAGGGCAAGTTAACCTACTTAATTACTTAGAACTACTAGTTTTAGTGCCTACAATCTTGTGCCTTCTATCTACAGTTCCTCCCCAAATGACTAAACCCATGCAACAGCAGAAACAACCCGTTATGAACCCTCCTCTTCAGCCATCTGACCCAAGGAAACCAGTGGTGTATGTACGAGTGTTTAGTGGTGGGTTCCTCTAAGACAACTCTGCCCAGTGGTCGTTAAGTGATATAATTGACACTTATTTCTATACTGTTTACAAGAAATCCATGTCCTGGAAAATATAACCTTTTTTTTTTTTTTTTTTTCTCCTTTCCCCAGGACATAAAGGCTTTTAGATTTGACGTGGTATTTTAATAAACATGTGGTTTTTGTCTTGTGACGTGTAAAATAAAAATACTTCTCAAGGATTTTTGCTTGGCTTATATTTTATACACTTACAAAAAAAATATAAATTTTCAAACTGAAGCTGTCGTAAACCCACTTAATTTTTTTTTTTTTTTTCCTCCAGTAGAATTGATAGAATGAACTGTGCAAGTCAGTTATTGGGTATCAGCCCATGGCTTACTGACAGTGTCCTGTATGCTCAAATGGAGCCCATTTACCATGGAGCCCCTGTTATAGAGCAGGTTTCCCATGTCTACACCGTGCATGGAGCCCCATGTCTGCTGATGTCCCGTATGGAGTGTTAAGGGAGGTTTGGCCACAATCTGTGGGTTCTGGGTGGGAGCCATGCAACTTGTACTGCTGGGGGGGCATGCACTCTGAGTCTTTGTGCTCGGAAGAAAAGTCAGCTGGGTCTGTGACTGCACCAAGTTCTGAATCAGGCTTTTGGTCAGTATGTGATTCTGATGGTGGGTCTGGGTTAGGATTTGCTGGTTCGGATGAGCCAGTGCTCTGCTCAAGTTAAGGTTGTGGTGCTGGTTTGGGTGCATCTGTAGTTTTTCCCTCCAGTCCTCTTGTTGCTGCCGATGGATCTTCATGTGAGCATTTCTACTTTTAATTTTGTAGAACATCCTAAAAGGAGAATTTGCAAGAAGAAAGGGAAGATGCCATTTAAATATCCAAGCATGTATCTGCTATTGACCGTGACTTTCAGACCTATCAAGTACTACAACAACACAGGCAAATTTTGACTGTACTTACTTTCCACACTGTTTACAGGGAAAGCTTGTAGGAAGTGGTGGGGTATGAATCAGTCTGTCAATACTGGCTTGGTTAACCAATATCTTCGGGGCTGAAGGAACCTGTGGAAAAGTAAGATTTTTCAAATAGCCTGCCTGCTGACTTTTAACCCATCCAAGTGGACACACAGTAGTGAGAAGTGATCAAACACACACCCCCCGTGAACACACCCGGAGCAGTGGGCAGCCATATCGCTATTGCTGTGGCGCCCGGGGAGCAGTTCTATATGGTGCCTGGCTCAAGGGTCTCACCTCAGTCATGGTATTGAGGGTGGAGACCGCGCTGGTTATTCAGTTGTTATAACATCTTGTGACAACTAAAAATGACTTTTTGAAAATTGTATTCTGCATGTCCTCCAGAAAATGTTAATGTTGAAGCCATCATTTCCTTTCCTAACCTCAATATTTTTTTCAGTTCACTAGCCCCTGTGATTAGTGGTTTTCCAAAATTACTAGCCACTCAGCATTTTCATTGGTCATAACTTTGGTGGGAAATTTCCATTTTATGACTAAAGGTTTAAACTTTTTTTTTGGTAATTAACCTTATTTAACGTATGCACAAATTCATTGGTAAAATGTAACTCTTTGTGAGACTTTATATCATGGTTACCAAAAAAAAAATTAAATCAGTCTTTCCACTGCAGAATAACGTGAAGCAACTAAAGTGGTATTTGGGGTCTAGATGTGTTTTTGGTTTTTTTACACAGAGCAGATGTAGTGACGCTCAGCTATAGCATGCAATGCATGCATAATTTCGACTGCATAAATGTTTTAAACCTTTCTCAAATGCATTTTGCTTTTGACCACCTGCTGGTCAAAGTAAAACTCAAATTCATGTTTGACACATTTTGCAAATCTAGTGTAATGTGATTTAAAAATAATGAAATGCCATTAAACAAACAGGTTCTGTACAGATTGTGTTCAATGCACAGTGCTTGTTTTGTGTGCTTTTATGTAAGGCTGGGCAAACAAGATTATTTAAAAGCAACTGAATGTCATTCACATTTGTTTAATATTTCAAATGTTCAAATTAATTAAAACCAGCCTAAAAACCGTTACACAACCATACATGTTTTAACCCTTATGCTTGTAGACCGACACTGATGTGCTCTAATCCGAGTCTTACCTGACTGATGATTGCTGCAATTCTCTCGTCCTCCAGACATTGTTTTTCTCTCTCCCTCTGCTTGTTTTGTTTCTCTGAAAGCCTCTTTGAGTTGTAATAGAATTCAATACACTGTGACACCTGCTTTGTTCTCACCTGAAAGTATGAGAACTGTAAATGCTCTGATCTCTGATATTTGATGATTTAGAGTTGCAAATATTCGATATAGGCAATTACCATTTTTTGGATAAAGGAGAAATCTTTTCCATAAATTGTAAATGCTTTATGGAACAGTCTTTGTTCACTCAAAGTCCATATGTCCATTCCTAAACAGAAAGTCAAACAGGATTAGTTTTATTTGTTTATACAGTAAAAGTTTGTGACAATCAACAAATGAGCGTTTACCAGAATAGTGATAGTTTTCTGATGGAGGGGAGTTTTTAAACAACAGCATCTCCAACGCTGCCTGTCGTCAGGAGAAAATAAGAAAATCAAATGTTATGCTGCTTTATTTTGTGAAAGTCATGTTAACTGGGGACATTATGAAGAGGCAACTGTGAGAGAAATAGCTAAATATCATAAAACTACAAATATGAATTCATAATGAGTATTGCACTTACTAGAATATTTCCCTGGGAATGAGACAAGCTATGAAGAGCAAGCTCCAGATTGGCGCCGCCTCCTGGCAGAACACTGGAGGCGCTCAGGTCAAGAAGATTCTCCACTGAGGTATGAGATGACACTCATTAATGAAGAAGTATTCAGTGGCTTAATGGTAATTAAAAAATGTAATTTTGATTACCGTGCTGTAAAAGGGAGTCGTTTTTCTCTAACTCTTCCCAAGGTTTCCATAACAACTCCTCCCTGACTGGCTCCTCTGGACACACCTCATGTTGTCTTCCTATTATTAGATCTGGCAGCTCAGCTTGGAAGTCTGGGCCTATATTTATGCACCTTGAGTGTGAATGTGACAGAAAGAATAATAAAATCATCTGTCTCAGAAAAGATTGACACGCAAGTTTCTTAACTCTCTAGCATTGTTTGGTAGTCTCGCGTAGCCATACCTTCAGACTAAAGGCCCGTTCACACCAGGCAAGCTAACTATAAAGATATAACGATCACTATATTTGCGCCCACACCCACGACCCATCACTAGTTCACAATAAACAGACGATAACGTTTATCGTCTGTTTATTATGAACTAGTGATGGGTCGTTTTTGAACGAATCTTTAATGTGACACGGGAAGAACGAGTCGTCTCGTGGGAGTGATTCGTTTAGTCGCGCATGCGCATTTGCGCAACATCCTATAGTTTCTGTATTGCAATTACTGATTCACCTGTTTCGAGTCCGACCATCACGTCACAGCCCCATGAGCTTAACCGACGCAGTCTGAGCCGGAAAAAGAATTGATTAGTTAATGCTGAACGAGACTCAAAGGTCCGAGTCGGTAAAATGATCCGAACTTCCCATTACTATTATAAACTCAAGCGCATCTGCCGCTTTAAATTCACAAGCGCGTGATTGCAGGATCGATTCTGATTGGCTGTCAATGTTTCTATCATTCATCAACTGGAAAAAAAAGTGTGCTTCTCTGTCTTTATCGTTATAGTTGTGGTGTGGGCGCTGCTGTTCTTTAACATTAACGATTTTTAGAACTATATCGTTATCGTTGTGCTTGATGTGAACGGTGCTTAACGGCAGAAGGTCTGGGAACTTTGTCCGCTTTGATTGGCCAAGACCCGCCCATCTGATCTGAATGACATCTTTAAGGTGGAAATGTCGCCACAACAACAGTATGTTAAATATGTTAAACTCTCAGACGTAAAATCCTGTAAAATTTTACCAACGACTTTGAAACTCCTTGAAGTGTTTCCAGATATGTGTGCCTTATGCATCAAACATTTAGCCAACGTTTCATGCGTGTGACGTCTGAGGCTGGTAACTTTTGACACTTTTTTTTTTTTTTTTTACACTTTATTGGAATAGTATGAGACATTTGGTATAGTATATTTGGTATAGAACATAACTTGTATTTTATTTTCTTGCAGTTTTAAAGTAAATAAACAAAATTAAAACAAAAAAATTAAATTAAACAAAATAAAACAAATTCAAACAAACTTACGTCTGTGCTCTAAAGCATTAAGACAGTCTATGGAAATTTCATTTTGCTTAAAAAGTGGTAAACAGGTAATAAATGGATCTTAACTATTTCAAATAGTTAATATATAATATATATTGAAATGTATAATATACTTTATATAATATACTTAAATACCATAATACCCCCCAAGAAAAAACCCTTCAAACCCGTATTAAATAAATAAAAATACATTATTTAACTACAATGTAGCATAAAGTTAGCTGCCATGCGAACATCACCAGAGGGTTTAAATAAGGAAGATTGAACACAACCAAGCAGATGCTTACCAAAAGTTTGCATCATTTATCTCCTGACCGATTATTGTTGTCAAATAACAATTATTGTTAGCTGCTCAGACATGCTTTTAATTTAAAAAAAAATGTGAAAGTACAGGAAATGAGGGTAATAATAAAAAATGTTTAATGTGTGACACCAATCAGCGATCATAACTGAGAAGAAACAAACAAACATTTGAATGCTGACCTTTGTGAGTCATCATCTTTCCTCTCGTGTGTCCAAAGTGCTCTGTTTTCCACAGCTAGGGAAGACAGTAGGTTGCAGAAGAGTCCCGTTCCACTACGTGTCGGGTTCAGCATTGGAGGTGGCGTATAGTGAGGTGTATTTTCTTCCCAGCTCTCCATGAGCTCTCTACTCATCTGGATCACGCTGTTAAATGGGACTCCAGTATATCCAGAACTGGGAGTATTCTACATGAGGCAAATAAAGCTGCATGTGAGTGATTCTGCTTGAAATGATGCTCCAGAGCCAACCAAGCCTTAACAGCTGAAAGCATAAATACTGTACTTGTAGTTTTAACCTGCAACAGCTTTCCTTTTACATGTTTTTATTATAAACTGCTATTCAAAACCTTGGGGGTAGTAAGATTTTTTTTTGTAAATTGAAAGAGGTGTCTTAATTCTACTGAGGCTGCATTTATTTGACTAAAAACTGTAATTTTATTATTACAATTTAGAATAACTGTTTTTTTTTCTTTAAATTTTAAAATGTAATTTGTTCCTTTGATAAAAATGAGGAATTTTTAACAGCTGTTATTCTAGACTTTTGTGTCATGTTATAGCCTATTATATTTTACATTACATTTAGTCATTTAGCAGATGCTTTTAAGCAATCAAAATCAACAAAAGACTAATGAAATGCAAATGCTATAACAAGCTTAACACAGTACATGTAGCAATGGTTCTTTTTTAATTATATAATAAATCAAAATAGAATAAGAATATAGGAAGCTAGTGTTAGAGGCATGTTTTGCTTTTGTTAATTGTAGCCTATAATACATAAAAAGAAACCAATAGATTGAATACAAAAAATTTTGAAAAGCTAGTGTTATTTTTTTTTTTTTTGAAGTAAATGAATAGAGTGCAAGTCTAAAAGAGATTTTGTTTTGCTTGACGTCAAGTAAAGATGGAAGAGATGTGTCTTTAGCCGATTCTTTAAGATGGCTAAGGATTGAGTTCACATTTAATGTAAAAGTCTGTGAAAGTGATTTTGTGCCTCTTTGGGATGGTACAAAAAAGTGTTCACTTGCAGAACACAAGCTTCTAGGCACATAACTCTAAATTTAGGAAAAAAGGTGCAGATATATGTGATGCTCAAGAAATAGCTCTTATTATTGTTGTAAAATGTTTTTGTGGAAGCCATGATATTATTGTTCTGGATAAATATAATTTTTTTGGTAACATTTTTGGTAACAATCACAAGTGGCATTTGTTAACATGAGTTAATATATTAATTAAGATGAACAAACAATGCACAATGCATTTATTATGCTATTAATCTTTTTTTAATTTTTGTTCATTCATGTTAGCTCACAGTGCATTAACTAATGTTAACAAACACCACTTGTGATTATAATGCCGCATTAGTAAATGCTGAAATTATTAACTAAGACTAATAAATGCTGTAAAAGTGTTCTTCATTCTTAGTTCATGTTGTTAATCTTATTGTAAAGTTTTATCTACATGTCGCTTATTCAGCCATGATCCATTTAATTTGTTTAAAATGTCTTCATAAACTTATTGACCCCAAACTTTTGAGTGTTACAAAATGATTTAGTAAATGAATGGTCTCTTGCCTGTGTGCTGGAAGACCCCAGAGATTTGTTTGAAGACTCCAGACTGAAGTTTAGTCCACAACTGAATCGTGTTCCTTCTCCTGGCCCTGACCCCTGCACGTGGAGACTAGACTGGTGTAGAGAAGGTCCGAATGAATGAGATGCTTGCCCCATCTGTCAAAAAGAAAGATTTGCTTGTATATAACATAATCAATGTTGCATGCACCCAGCTTAAAATATATAACATTTCAAATTAAATGCACTGCTTTGACGTTAAAGCTATTGATGCATCAGTCGAATATACTTTACTCAGACCTGAGGCCATGTCATGTGATCTTCAGATGTCACGGGAATGTGAGCCAGTTCTTGTGTCACGGAGGCCTGATGATGGTGATGTTGAGCCAGTGCAGAGTTGAGGGACATCTGCAGTGAACAGTCTAAGGAAGTAAAGCACGTGTTTCATTAAAAATTGCACTTAAGATTTTATACACAAAGCACACCATAATGTTGTACATACCTTTCTGCATAGAGTTGATATGTTTCAGATGAGGCCCTCCGTGCTCTGAATAAACCAGAGAGGAGTTTGAATCATGTGGAAGGTGCTGCGTTAAGTCCAGGCCGTCACTGTCCTCAGGTTGCAGCTGGAGCCAAACAGGATGATTGAACCTGGCGGTGGAGGGCGAGGGTGAAGGGGAAAAAAACTGCAGCGACCCATCCGTCTGAGTTTGGCTCAGGATCTGGCCGGGTAAGAAGTGTTGAGGCCGTTTAGGAGGAGAAAAGGATGGAGCAGGCAGGGGCGTTGGCGGTGGGCTAAGAACCAGAGGGAAAGAGAGGGCATGTGACGGAGGAGTAGAACTGTTAAAGCCGCTCTGCTCTCCTCCGCCCGGCATTCGGGTGGCGCTACGACTGCAAAAAGCCTCTGAGAATGAATCCAGTTTTTGTTGCTGACGCTCAGTTGTTTCATAACTCTCTGACGCCTCTTGTTGGTGGCAGTGAGAGCTCCAGTCAGCCTCATAAACTCCAGCTTGGGCCTTGTTCCTGTTCAGTCCCATCGAGGACTCAGGGGACGTATTCCCCCAGTAAGAAGCATTCCCTGTTTGATCTATTCCACTCAGAGCGCTCCCGTTGCCATCCGTGGCTTCACACGGGACCTCAAACGGACTGAGCCCACTTATAGAGCCTTGCTGGTAAAGGTCGTGGCTTGACCTTTGACCTTCTGTGTGGTGTCGGAACATAGGAGCGAAGGAGAGCGGCTCGGGAGATGTATGGTCAGCCATGTGGCTTGTTGCAACCTTGAGTTAAAGGACGCTCATCGCATCTGAAAACTGAAAAGATACACAAAGACAATCAGATGCCATCAAAAGCCTTTGAACCTCACGAACGTTAGTAAGCCAAACCACACAAACAAACACACACAATGAGACATTTTCCTAACCGCTGGTCTTTTTCTTCCCCTAGTTGGTTTTTAAGACAAATAATACAGAAACGTTACAGCAGAGAAAAACTAGCAGAGAAACATCAACAGCTATTGAAAGAAAACAAACTACCTTTGTTCTACGACTTTGCTTATCTTCTTACTTTCTTTCTTTCTTTCTTTCTCTCACCGCTCGCCTAGTACTCACCAGTGCTTCTTGATCCATAACCTGTTGTTTCTGTTCGCGTGCTATCTGTTCATGTCGACCTGTGAGCTTTTTGCCGCGCGCAACCTTTCTCTCCAGCTAACAAAATTAAAATACAGCCACGTGTAAAAGCAGGCGCTCTTTCTAGCTCTTTCTCGCTTGTGCGCATTATCATACTCAACTCTTTCTCACATATATTTCTTTCACAGGTGCCACCGATCAAAAGGTAAGTGTTCGGTTGTCATAGAGTCACCCCCTCCCTTAAAACCCTGAACCGAAAACCACATCCTGAGGAAGCAGTCACGGATCTCCCTCTATCTCTGTCTTTCTATATCTCTCTCCCTCTTCTGTCTTGCTCTCCTCCTTAACCTCTTTTCCTTCTCAGTCTATTTTTATCCGTTCTCCTACATCACATACTCACAGTCTCCCATAGATCACCATCCTCTCTTGGTCCAGTGGGGGTCTCACTCATGGAGAACAGACTGGCGGTAGATCAAAAAGGGCCCATTCCAGCCTAAACTTACTTTAAAATACTTTTATACAATTAACAAAAGCTGCAGGATGAAAGCGCTTTGTCTTCAGTGATGTTGGCAGGCTATGAGACCTTTTGGGCTTATTGTGCTTGCGGCTCTGAGTGTTATCTTGAGATTCGCATCTGTTGTGGTTAGTGACTTGAGTGTAAAGAACGTAAGAGTTGTCAAACTGGCAGGTAAGGCGTGGGTGTAAGTATATACGACATGAGTTAGAGGCAAAGCTTCCTGTCAAGTGTGTGTGTGTGTGTGTGTGTCGGTCATAAGAACAAGTTTGTGTGTTTTTGTATGTGTGTGAGCAGTTGTGTTATGCGGTGTGTTAAATAATTAGCTTCACTGCTCTTAGATTTTATGCATGCATATATGTGCGTGTTTTTCTGTGCATGTGTTTGTGTGGTGACGAGAAGACAAACTGTGTTTACGCCAGTGAGAATCTGTGGTTGCTCAAAATCATGTGACAGGAAGTTGACCATGAAACAACGACAGAACAGGAAGTGGACAAGGGAAACCTCCGTACACCCCGCCTCCGCTCTCTCTCGCTCGCTTTCTGCAAGTGTATCCCTCTTATACCCACAATATAAAGTCGTTTCCATACCACATACATTGTCTCTGCACCACTTTTTCCACCCACATGTAGTGTTTCCCTCTCTTTTCTATTTTTCTCATGCTAATGTTTGCATCATTTTAACTGTTAATTCTCAAAGACCAGCAGTTCGGTGTAATCATGTGTTTTTATTTTGAATGGCAGGACTACTACAGGTCCACCCACTCTGTCTCTGCGCGTCATATCTCGGTCAGAGGAATTAAACTTTGTGAGACCGTGAATCTGGACGGCCCCCGCATAGGTTGTAGGCTTGGCAGTTTGGCTGATGAGGGTGATGTTAATTCAGTGGTGAGTACAGTATGAATGTACCTGCAGAAATCACCTACACAAACCTCACCATTAGCATAATGTGGGTGAAAGAATAAAAGGTGAAAGACAATATGCAGAGACAAGACAGATTCCTGGACCAGAGAAATGTAGATTTTTCACTCTCGCTGCCCTACTTTTTTTTAGCTTTTGCTTTTAAAAATCTACTTTATACAAGTTTTCCTATTCAAGAACAGAGAGTGTGAGAATTTAGGACTTAAAGTGCCAGCTTTCTTCGATGTAATGTTCATTAAATCAGTATTGCATACCCCAAATCTATACGTGATCAGATGATAGTAGAGAACGGGGCGAGCAGGTTAAAGAGGGGCCAGAAAAACAACATAGGATATAATTGATGGAAAGAGGAGTGTGGAGGCTGTTTTCTAGTTTTCTGTCATATGTGTGAAAGACTGAACAGAGGAGGGGGAAAGCAGCAGAGCGGTTTGGACTTTTTTTCCCCTTGGCCTATCATTCTATCAAACCGTTTATCTTATCTTTGAGACAACATTCATAAGTGCATGCAGAGAGATCGCAGACGAACGAGTTTAAAAATTAAAGAAGTAATAGAGTAATGAAAGCTGGACCTAAATGTCAAAATGCAAACTTTAGGTTACGCAAAAATAAATGATTGTTACGTCCTCTATAACCTGTAGTTTGTAACAAATTTACATGCTTCTCCATAATTTGTCTGCTCCTGACTGATGCAGAGTGAAATGTGCTGATGATGCATTTTAGGAGGAGTAAGATTTCATTCATTTTTAAAACATCAGTGAATTTAGAAACAGCTAATGTGTTTAGCAAGCTTCCACTCAATTTCAATAGTTACAATTTCAACATGTGGCCTTAATTTCATGTCATAGCAAAGAAGAAAATATACTCTTGTGCACATTTACTGCTGTATATGGGTAGTTGACGTATCAATGGTGTGACAGCAAAAATGTAAAAACAACAAAAAAATAAAACCTCTAAAATTGAAGATAAACCTCTCTCATGCGCTCTATGAATAAAGATATATTTTTCTTATTTGTATGTTAGGCTTTTTTCCATCAGAGACCAATTTGTATTTGTCAACTACCCATAATCTGTTGCGTTATTTAGTGTAAAGTATCAGATTCTACTTATGTCTGGTCGTCCATGTCTTCCCAGCTCTGTGACGGTGAGCATTTTAATTTGTGAAAGCATATACTATTATAAAGACTTTTAAATTAATATTAATAAATATTTTTAGTTTTTGTAATTTGCTGGTGGCTTTTTATAATAGCTGTAATATAATGCTACAACATATTATTAACCCAAATAAAATGCTAAACACAAAAGTGTTCGTATACTGGTTAGTGGAAGAGGCAAAATCTGCAATTTAGGTGTATTATATTTTTGTATTTACATGAAAATATATTTTTTGCCAATATGCCTTTTTCAGTTTTCAATTTTGTGCATTATCCTATTGAGCCTTCTTTAAATGATGTCTATAAGACAATCTTTGATTCAGTTTCATCAGTGTTAGACCTGTAAAAATAAAAAAATAAAAGTAAGTGGATACGATGCAAATTAGATTAAAGTTGCACAAAAGGGATACTAAATAAACAACTTTTTGAACGTGTGCTTTTGTTTGATTACGTGAATATATTTTGGAGTGGTTTTGTTTACAAGGTTTTCGAACGAGAGAATGATCAAACATAAAATCTGTGTGTACCTCGCTGAGTCACTGCATTCTCGTCTGATCATTGATCAGGTTTATCATTGATATTATCAAAATGTTTTGTATTTGTTTATTCATTTGTTTGTTTGTTTTCTCATCAGTGCTAACAAATCTAACAAATTCTCTGCTAAATGTCTGTTTTAGGTTCTAAGTAGGTTCTAAAAATGTTTATCGCAGAAGGCTAAACATGACTGCACATAGTCAAACTACAGAAGAAATCTGCCCTTATAACAGCTTCAATTAAATCTTATGTTTTTACGTCATATCAGGTATTTGAATACGTATACGTGCCAATTGCAAGTCGCTTTTGATCAAATCATCCGCAAAATAACCAAATATAAATGTATAAGAAAATTATCAAAAATTAT
This sequence comes from Enteromius radiatus, assembly GCA_032357445.1. Classification (NCBI taxonomy): domain Eukaryota; kingdom Metazoa; phylum Chordata; class Actinopteri; order Cypriniformes; family Cyprinidae; genus Enteromius; species Enteromius radiatus. The sequence goes on along the minus strand of JAUCMS010000127.1, from coordinate 8,614,673 downwards.
TTAATGTATTAATAATTTAAGACAGTTTTACGGTTGTTGTTAAAGATTTAGGTCATATTGAACAGGAGCTACCTAGACTGAATATCTTGCCTTTCATAATCAAACACTAAACATTTTCATAGACAAATAACTGCAACGACTCGACTACTCGAGCCTTTCTAATCATCATTAGAAACATCATTAGAATTACTATAGATTAAACCACAGATAAATCTTATTTGTCTGTTACAATTCAAATGTTTTGCCTAAAATGTCAATCAGTTTCCATAAGGCCAATTCTTTCACATTCCATTATTTATCAAAAAGAAAGAGAGAAAAACAAAAACAAATTGCTAATTTCTTTTTGCTAACATTCGTCATATTCAGTTTGAGCCAATACATAATAATAATAATAGAGATCTGAGTTTTAAAATCAACTTGGCGCCTTACAAAAAGCCCAACTCTCATTCAGTACCTGGATTAAAGAAGACCTAACACTGTACTTTTAAGTTTTACTTTTGCATATTAAAGCTAAATTTGGCTGCAGTTTACAGGAAATATACTCTTGATGGATGCCAACATCCTCAGAGAGAACTCTTGTGTAGACATGATTTAAATATCCAAAAAGGTGAAAGGTAGAATGCAGAATTTATCGCAGTTGTGTTAGTAGAAGAATTCTTGTTAAATCCTAATAGTGTTTTTTTACTAAGTGTAATCACTGAACAATGAAGCAATTTTATTTGTTATATATTTTCAGGAATGATCATCACTTGGACTAGCAGTCTGCAGCACCTGAGCCATAAAGGCGGTTGCATGATATTATCCGTCAGGTGAGATTAATTTCATAAATAGCAATTCTGAATAGATTTTTTTTCTACATGACATTATACATCGCAATAATAGCAAAAAACGATCAGAGAAAGTTTGCCTATTAGACTGTGTTGTGTTAAGATGAAACGTATGGAAAAAACAGAAGAATTAGAAAATGTGTTATTAAGAGTGCATTTTCTTATTAAGAGTTATTAATAATTTGCATGGTCCGTCATCAACAAAAATGGGTCATTACTGGCTGCTGTTTGTGTTAAAGGGAAGTACCTTGCACACACTTAGTTGTTCAGGAACATCAGTCCCATAATCATTGACGCAGGTCTTCAAAAGAAGTACAATTGCACAGAAAAGCTGAGACAGAAATGATCCTTAAAGCTAAAAAATAGATCATTAACTCTTAAAAATGAATATAATTTGAATCTGAATATAATTTCCAGAAATAGAAGCGTTTGTTTTATTATTTTTGAGCGCAGATGCAAGAGCAGGTATTCAAACTGCTTTTTCTCGCAGGATTGTACGCCATCCTGTTTCTCATGAGAATGACTCACAGGGATATTTATCATCTACACATTATCCAAAAATTATCAAAATACTACTTTGTCGTTCACAATGTGAAGAATGTCATAGAAGCCACAAAATACTAATGGAGCGACCTATTATTAGTGTTGAAAGTGTAAGTATTATTACAGTATGGATCTCATAAACTAAAGATGCTCATTAATTAAATGCAAAAAGAGGTACATTAGAGTCTAAAAGAACTCACTTAATCCACACTGAGTTTCTTATGTGTCCTCTGTGCTCCAGTCGTTTTCCAAAACTAGGCCTCAACATCAATGAAATCTTTCATGCTACTCGCAGATCCATGTTGCTTAGATGAAACTGTTTTTGCGCAAGTCTGGTGCAGTACACAATCTTATACGTTTCAAAAACAAGCGCAATGCGCCTGCATCGCTTTACAATCGCGATGCAAAAACAAACAAGATGAGAGTCAGCACAGCCATGACTGTGTCTTATATAACTTTGTTTGCAGAACCGAAATACATGTGTACATACTCATAAAACACTGCTTTATAATCAGTTTAAGCACTCGCGAACTCGCTTCGCTGTCTGTTTCTTGTTCATAAACAGAGTAAGATGTCACTTACCTCACAGTTCTGAAGTCAAGGCCTGCGGGGGACAGTTGAACTCTGCGAGTTACATGCACGCCTGTGTACACGAGTGAGTGAGTGAATGAAGGAGGGATGCACTGTTAAGGTAAGATAGACAGACTGAAAGACAGGCAGGCTCTGCGGAGGCGTTAGTGATGGTTAACTTTTCGGTACGGCAGTCTTCTCTTGGTTCCTCTGATCTTTTGAGGCCTTTGTCATTGTGATCCTGGAAACGAGTGAGAAAAAACATCATACACCAAAGAGAGAGAGAGAGAGAGAGAGAAAACTGTATTGCTCCGACTCAGACCTCAGAGGCAGCTCTCAGTTTGACAAAGCGCCTGACCTTGCCCCTGTGTTTTTTTCACTCTCTCTTTCTTATCCATCTAGTATTTGATGGTTATTTACTGCAATTAAATGCTTAAAACATACAACCATGTTGTATTTTATTGTATATTCATGGTCTCCGGTATCACCCCCGAGGGCTTCAAACAGGGGTCCGTGAAGGTACTTTACGGAGTAAGGCGAAGATGCTGATAATATTAATAATAATATAATAAAAGTTTAATAGAATTAACACACCGTGTCGGAACAGCAGAAATGTGTCTCATTTTAATAGTCATTAATTGTGGACATAACCTGCTAAGAGAAGTTTTTTAGTGCACATCTCAAAAAATCATTGTAATATCAATCATAAAAAAAGCTAGTTTGAAAAGTATGAATGGTAGAAATGTTACTTAAAAGAATAGTTCACCATAAAAATTAAACTCAAAGAAAGAAACGTATACAGGTTTGGAAGGACATGAGGGTGAGTAAATGATATAAGTATTCACTTTCATGTTGTTCCAAACCTATTGACGTTCTTTCTTCTGCTGAAGTTTTGGCTTTTTAGGTTTATACAGTGAAAGTTAAAGGGGTTCAAAAACATCAGTGTCTTTTGTTGCATGAGACTTCTTTCAAATTTGTATTCTTTTGTGTTCCACATAAGAAGCTGTACGGTTTGGAACACTAATGACATTAATGACGGAATTCTTTTTTTTAAATCTTTAATGACAGAATTCTAATTGCAGGCTATCATTTCTGGTGACATATTTCAGTAGGCCGGTATTAATGATGAGGTATGAAAATGTATCGCAGCTGCCCTCGTTCGTTTTAGGGAGGATCACTACTTGAGGCAGAGATTTTAAAGAGTTTGACAAACAGGATTATATTTGATATCGAAAGTCACACTTTTGCTGAGAATAATATGAAGTTTGATGATGATGATAGCGATAATGGAGACGGTGATGCTTATGAAGAAATGTTTGCGTTGAAGATGGGACTTCAAGATAACAGGGTTTAATGAAGTTTAGTGATGTGAGTAGGCTGAAGCAGTAAAACTGAGAGTCAGGCATGACTGGGCATTGTTCGGTGAGGAGTTTCACATCAATAGGGCGAGAGGGGGCGTTGTGTCGTTCTCTCTCGTCTCTCTTTTATTGAGAAAGAGAGAGGAAAAGGAGAGAGAGAAACAGACGATAAGCCCTGTACAGGGAAATACGAGAAGACAAGTGTGCTTCAAAGTTACCAGAAATGTTTCCTGATTTTAACGTTAAATAAAAGATAAGCAAGCTGCATTGTGATCTGGCTGCATTTTCAAAGTCTCAAAAGAAAAAAAACCCGATTCGCTGCCGTCAAAAGTTGCCCAGAGTCAAAATGAAACCCCCATCCCCACAGAAAAGAAACACACAATCACACAGGTACACACACACATACACAAAGACACCTCTGACAAATACATGTAACATACACACGGGTTTGTGACCACACTCTGTCATCTCAAGAGTGCGACGTCGTGTTTTACCAGAAACACGTCGCTGTCTCCGTCGATTTTGAAATATCACTGTACCCCCGCTGACATTCAGATCAACACACACACACACACACACACATGCACAAACAGCTGATGTTATAACGGCGTCTGAGACAAAATCAAAATATTACTATTTACAGTATGTGCACAGATATTGCATCAAAACTTTTTTTTTTATAAACGTACCAAACACAAATTGCTGTATTTCAGTTTAAATTTTATAATTCAGTCTTTTTTCTAATTCTAAGATTATATAATTTCTAAACAACAAAACTTTGCTCATCCAGCACTGATATATTAAAATAATACAAAAATGCATAAAATATTTACATTGTCATAGAAAAGTAAAATAAATTTAAAAAAATATTAATTTGAAGCAGTTGTGCAAATAAGTGTATCATACCTAATATTGTACATACATTGCAATTACTTCAGCGCAGCTCTAATATTTACAACAAAAAAGTCACCAAAATTAGTTTTGTGTTTTTTTTTTTAATTAAGGTTTGGATTAAGTGTAGTAAAACTGGAAAGCACAAGCTTACTTGATTCGGTCAGTGTAAAATAATTCAGTTTTAATTTTCAAACAGCAAAACAGCGAAGGTTAAATAAGTTAAATGTAGAAAGTCTGTTGTTTTGTTCTGTCTTTATCTGAACATCTGACCTGGATGTTTTTCCCTTCTGATTTTAGTTTTTACCAAACACCTTTTGGTTCTCACCAAACATTTTTGCAATCTTAACCGCGTCTGTGTCGTAAACTTTGCTCAACTTGATTTAGATTTTATGAATACGAAGTGTTACTATTAATTGGCTATAATTGTTATTGTTAAATTGTATTGATACTATACTTAATGAATTACTCTTTTATAATTAACAGAAATTAGAAAATGTTTTAATTGTATTTTATAGACTCTGATCATTGTGCGTTCCAGTTAATGTCATTCAAACTGCAAGTGGGTTAGTATACAACTTAATACAATAATGTAATTTTCTCGACCATTGTCTGGATTTTTCTGTACAATAAAAAAAATCTTCTGTCTGTGGGAGGACATGCAAACGAACAGCTCTCACCACCACCTATATCTGGGAAAGTTCACAATCAGAATTTGATAAAGATGTCTTACAAAATCGATCTCTGTCTCATACAGGTTAACAGAGATTTAAGCTCAGCATAAGCTTATTGCTGAAGAAAAGATATGATATGGAACCCACAGCAACTAAACAAAAGTAAGTAAATGAGAATTACATTGCAATTTCAGATTTGACCTATGACCTTGCATTAATCAACACTAGACTGCCACAAATGGGGGATCAGATTAAATACAAAATTATTAAATTGTGTTGTTTTAACTTAAGAAAAAGATACTTTGCTCTATATGTTGTAGTGTACATCCTGGGATTATTTTAATTACTCTGTATAAATCAAACTTTGTGATATTGAAAGAAATCATACTTTTTTTTAACAAGCTAAAATGTGCAGGAAGTAATAGAGTTTTATATAGTACACATCAAGATCGCACATGACACACATACACACACCTGTTGACTTTAGAGTCTTCCTTTTCCTGCCCTGAGAATTAACGACACATGGCATAGAGCCAAGACACAAGCGCACAACAATTGTGTTACGCGCACAATCTCTCAAGATTTAAAAAAAATGTCAAAGGTGTTTTGTGCACATAAAAAAACAAGAAAGGAGAGACATACAGTGGCTTTGTGAAGTAAAGTCGATTTATTTGTGGTTTTGTAAAAACACATCTGCGAACTGAAAGTAGACATGAAAAACTTTTTTATTAAAGGATAAGAGAAGTCAAACTTAATACACACTCATCAAAAGTAACTCATCAAAAGTCACTTTAAAATTCAAAAGGATTAAGACTTTGTCTACTTGAACCTTAAGAAGCAGAAAGACACTAGGCCTATTTTATTAGAGAAAGTCAAATAGATCTGAGACGATATGTGAGGATCTGCATATGTATGTCTAACCAGCATAAGGATAAGACAACAGAACAGCCTGACTGGGCCCAAGCTGTAGCTCCTTTAAGGAGATCATGCTATCCACGGCTAGATTTGCGGAGTCCGTGGTGAGGCGGACCTGAGCTTGAGCCGGCAGGTCGCTATGAGAGAGCGTCATGGTTACAGGGTCATTTCCCCAGTTCATAGCAGTAAGGAAGCGTTCGCTCTGATCCCAAAGGCGGAGAAATGCTAATGAAGTGTGTGAAGTCCTCAGGCTGACATAGTCTCCGTGCAGAAGCGATCGCTCTCTTCCCCTCAGATCACTGAGTGCTTTGAAGAAGTTGCGATTTGCGATACGCTCCTCCTGCTGAGTCTGAATGAGTGGAAGACGGAAAAAGCAAGATTCGGTGTGCTGGTTTTAAATTTGTAATTAGTATAGCGATGAGATCATATCTGCTGGTTATGAATAGTCATGTGAAGAATCAAAATGTACCTTTGCTGTCACATTATTTTCTTCTACTGGGTTTTCCAAGTCCCACATAATTTGAGGTTTTTCCTGTAAAGGAGAAATCTTAAGTCATCAGCTGGTAACTTGGCTAAATATAAACCGAGACCTCCGAAGTGCTCGCTTCTAATGCTTTTAGCTCGATTTTATGCATTGTTTAAGAAATGTGTTAGACGGCAATTCATAGCACAACACAAGGGACTCTATAGCAGATTAGCATTAACTGTCGTCTAAAGGAAATGTATAACTACTACCATAGTAGAGCAACAGTTTGAAGAATTTAATAGATTTTTATAGTTAGCTACCTGAGTAATAATCATAGTATACTTTTTACTGCACTACATTTCATAAATAGAAGTTGTTGTTTGTTTAACCTTTAATAATTAAGAATATAACAAATTGGCAATAAATGGGAATTTATAGGCCTTAAATGTGGATTAAGGATATGCAAATGGACAAACAGATAGATAGATAAATAATAGATAGATTGATTTGATCATATTTAATAAACTAACTTTTATTTCTGTGAGCCAAGAACATTTAGGCACAGTTTCCCAAACAGGGTTTAAGACTAGTCCTAGATTAAAATAAAAGTTAGAGCTGTCTAAACTGGTAAAAGCTTGCCCTGATGCATCTTAAAATACATTACTGCCATTGTTTGGTCTTTAAATGCTCTTAGGTAATGCTTTTTTGTAAGACATATTTTTAAAAAAGACTTAAATGTCCTAAATTAACAAAGACCTAGTCCTGGCTTAATCTAATTCCTGTCCGGGAAACCACCCCTTAGTTACCCAAAAAATCTGTAAAATTTCCAAAAAAAAAAAAAAAAAACTTAAAAAAAATGGAGCCAAAAAAAAAGATTGAAAACTGGTTAAAAACACTGATTGAGCTGCACATTAATTTACTGCTGTACTCACCCCAGCCTTCAGTCCGACCTCATCTCCAGCGCTGAACACAGGTGTGCCCGGGAGGGTGAACAGCAGCATTTGATAGAGTCTCACTGGCCATGCTGGAGTTCTGGAAGCCAGAGTCCAGCCCAGATTCGTCTGCTGGTGACTGGAGAGCTTTGTTAGTACCCCTAGCTCAGCCGGATCAGACAGTGTAGTCAGGAGAAGGTCAACACTGGAGCGGTTCAGCAGATCAGAGACATTAGAGAGACTGGTGACTGATCCCATCAGAGCTCTGAAAGTCATAAGGAGAAAGAGAGATGCTCTTGACAAAATAAAATAAAAAGAGAAAGTAGAAAGACGCTTGACCTAACTCGAGGGAGCAAGCAGCAATGCTCATTTCCCCATCTGGCCAGCAGGTGTCTCTATTTCATTAAACAATTCAGCAGAATAGGAAATCATTAGTTCGCAGCACACAATTACAGACACATACGCTTCTTTGGTTTTCTCAGTTTTGTTGAACATAGCTTGTATAGATTGCCAGGACTTTGTTGCTGTGATGTCTTTCAGTTCAGGCAAGAAAATAGCACCAAATCCTTTTTCCAACCAGTGTGTACATGCGTCCTAAAAAATAAATAAATAGAAAAATCAGTTGGGATACCCTTTTGTATACATGCTGTAATTCTAAAATCTTAAATATATTCTCTTAAATCTTTTTTTTCTAAGATAAGATTTAGCACCTTACTTATTTGGCTCTTTAATACTTCCTTTCTTATGTCTACTATCTTCTCATCTACCCCTTGCTCACTGTCCACAAAATAGGCCTCCCTTTACAATTTCCTCTTTCTAATTAGCACTTACTTTTATTTTCTCAGCATTAGTGGTAACATTGAGCCTGTCTGAAGCCGTACCATACTTGGGTGTTAAATTCAGCACCATTGAGATACCTGCAAAAGAGAGATCAACAAATACCAGGAGAGAGCAGGGTTGTGGAAATAAAAAAGTTGTTTTATAATAAAATTTGCACATGCTTAGTATTTGTATTGTAATCTCATTTTGTTTCCAGTCATAAAATCCCTCATCTGCTTGCAAAAACAAAACAAAATATAGCTGCAAGCAGCAATTACCAGAGTTTAAGTGCTTTAGGGGTTTAAGCACATTAAAAAGATACCAAATATTGTTCAGCAAGCCTGTAACCTAAATCATTTATTAAAAAACAGGTGATTTACCAAGATTTACCATTGAAATGTGATGTTTTTATGACTGTTATATCACCAGCTGTAGTCTAATCTTCCTGAAACTTTGCATGCTTGTTTTGAATCACCTGTTGCGTGTGTTCAGCAGGTTTCATGAAGTTTTGAGTTTTCGTTTAGGTATTAATTCAAAATACCCCAAAATTCGCGATTTTTGATCGCTGTAGCGCCCCCATCAGGCCATTAGGGGCGACCCTCGGTTACATTTAGGTGGTCTGAGTACTACCATTCCTCCAAGGTTTAAGTCTCCATGACTTACGGTTTGGTCTGCATGATTGGTTTTGCATGACAAAAAAATAACTCATTTATGACTATTCTAACAATTAACCACACTAAAGCTTTAAAATAAACTAATGACTCTGTCTTTTTAAATATTAGCAAGCCTTCATTGGCAGTCCGATTTCATGAGGTACACTCTTAAATTTATTCTTAAATAATGCCATAGAAGAACCATTTTTGGTTCCACAAAGAACCATTCAGTCAAAGGTTCTTTAAAGAACCATCTCTTATCTTTTTATAATCAAAGTAACCTTCTTTTGCTACAAAGAACACTTCTTCAGATTTTAAAGATTTTTTTTTATGTAACAATTTAGACAAAAAAAGCTTCTTCTATGGCCTCATGAAGGACCTTTATTTTAAGAGTGTACTCATAGCTATTACTAGATGCTGGTACAAACCTAATCCGCCACAAATACAGGACTGGATTGATGTTGTAAAAAATGTTTATAATGGAAATTACTTTTTTTGTTATAGAATCTATGTTTTATGGATAGGTATTGTCTACACATCCCCTTTCTTTTGTAAATAGTTTTTTTGAATAATTGGGAGATAACTCAAAGAGATATAGTGATCTGTTTTATGCCAGGAAGAGCTTTTTGATAATACTGTATATAAGCTATACATGTTGTAAATGTGTCAAAAGTCATAAACAGATGTATTGGATTGTATCTCTTTTCAATAAAAACTTATAATAAATAAAAAAGAGTGTACTCATAGCTGTGTAAAAGCCCATTTAGGGTCAAAAATCACCTTTTTTATGTGCTTGGTCCAGCAGAGATGTCAGATCATTCTCAGTGCCTATTGCAGATTTAATTGAAACCAGATCTGGTGTATTCAGTGGTTTGGCTCGCTCAGTGTCTATCAGATCCAGAATAAGACCCTTCACCTTCATCTGGGTGAGATAGTCCAGCTTTTCCTCCACTCCTACAAAGAAAGAGAGAAAGAGACATTATTGCACTGATACTATCATGCACATAATAAATTATGATTATCATGAAATAAATCGTGGGCAGATATTTAACATATTTTACATATTTGTCTAATCTGCAATGACTACAGTACTTTTATGTAATGCTAATATATTTTATATATATATATATATATATATATATAAGAATTCAAAAGTTGAACATGTTAGGGCTACTGCATGTGCAGTTTACAGATCTGTAAAATACTAAAAAAAGGCTATTGATGTAAAAAATGACTGTGATTTTAATGGTAACTGTGATTTTAACTGTGAAAATGCTATGGTAAAAATCTGTTAAATGGTTAATGGTAAATTCCTGTTAACTGTAAACTGACATTCCCTGAATTCCCTGCGTTGCATTTCACATTTTGTTTGAATTTGATGTTTTTTCTTTGAAATAACTGTTTCTTTTTAGTTTTTTGTTATCAGTTATGTTTGTTAGGGGTGTACAATATGTTACATATAATGTTGTTAAATGAATGTTTATTGCATATTTCAGAGTGTGAATGACTCCGAGCTCCTTTTATATAGGTTAAAAGCTGCTTGTGATAGGCTTTGATTGATCATGTAACTTTCTCATCACCATCTGCATTTGCTGCTTATCGATCAGATGATATATTTCAAGGGATTCGTCCGTTTTTTCTACTTAAATCGCTATTGTGAGTAGGATTATTTCTT
>JAUCMS010000127.1:8589295-8601186 GCA_032357445.1 Enteromius radiatus | reverse complement strand
GACCAATTGGGGGCCCCCTGGGAGGCGGGGGCCCCTAGGCTGAAGCCATATAAAGCCTGTGCATTGATCCGGCCGTGCTCGTACCCTGTAGCCATCGTTACTTAACGCACCTTTCTTGCCACATCCCCTCTCCATCTGTTAACCTCTTGTTCATCATTCATGTCGCATTTCGGGGTTGGAGAAAGGGACAGGTAAGAGGTCGCGCGACATACATTGCGCACATTCAGGGATTGTACGATGTATTACAGACACTAGTTTGCACCTACAAAGAACACATATAGGCACACTTAGAAAGTACTGTACTGTAAATATCGATACAAATGGGCATTTGGGTTTTTATAATATTGCTGTATAAGTTATTCTGGGGGTTTAAGGCATAACTGATGACGTTTAGTTGGCTGATTAATGTGCAAATATTATTATGGACTTGTATGTTGAGTGCCCTCATAAAGTGCCCTCTAGTGGCAACTGGCCACCTAAAAATTTCAACCATTTTTTGTGAGATCTTTTGTGATTGTTTGATGAATACAACTTTTAAAAGAACAACATTATTTAAAATAGAACCTGGATTTTTTTTGTAACAATATAAGTCTTTACTATCAATTTGAATTTTTTTAACAAATTGATTTATTCTATTACTTGCTAATAATGGTATTAATTTCTTTTCAATAAATAGAGAGATTGGACAGATAGATGTGTTAAATGTTTGCATGAAAAGAAGATTCTTTTTGTATATTATATTGTAGGCCTACTTTGTATATATTATTTTCTGTTTTATACACAACAAAGCAATATTAACACTTTATAGGTTATCTCATTTTTTCATGCTTCAGGATTGTGTCCTAAAACAACAAATTAATTCAAAAAGAGGGCCATTTTCTTTTTTATAAGCATTAACCACATCAGGGCCATAAAGGTACAATTACACACAAAACATATATTCAGTAGCAATTTTATTTATTTATTATTATATCAGAGATCTAGATCAACTTCTGTCCTGCACCAACCGTTTTAACTCTTTCATATAGCTTTAAAGTTAATGTTCCTAAAAGTATCCCTATTACAGTATACAATTAAAACTATAAACTCTTCCAACTCAAAGCCTTTCTAAACCTGTGCACAGTGTTGAAACTCACTAGAGACATTAAGGACTGTGTGTGTCTAACCAGGAAAAGCATAAGACAACAGAACAGCTTGTTTGGGCCCAAGCTCTAACTTCTCTACTGACACCTTGCTATCCACAGCTAGGTTCTCTGTATCTGTGGAAGCACGGACCCGAGCCTCTGTCGGCAGGTCGCTGTTGGTTAGTGTCATGGTAACAGAGGCATTTCCCCAGTTTAAGGCCACCAGGAAGCGTTCGCTCTGGTCCCAGAGGCGGAGAAATGCTAATGAAGTGGGTGAACTGTGAAGGTTGATATATTCTCCGTGCAGAAGAGACCGCTCTTTTCCTTTCAGATCACTGAGTGCTTTAAAGAAGTCACGCACTCTGGTATGCTCCTCCACAGTCTGAGTCAAAAGAAAGAAACAGTGCTTGTTTGTATTACTAGAGTGAGATGAAAGTTTAAAGCAAAGTGAAAGTTTAAGAATGAAAACGTACCTTTGATGTTGCATTGTCATCATCAGCTTGACTTTCCAAGGCCCACATTGTTTCAAGTTTCTCCTGTATAGGTGAAGTTATATTAGCTTACCAATTTATCGACATCTTAAGTTTTATTCTACCTTACAAGACAAGTACTCACCCCAGCTTTCAGTCCGACCTCATCTCCAGCACTGAACACAGGTGTGCCCGGGAGGGCGAACAGCAGCATTTGATAGAGCCTCACTGGTGTTGCTGGAGCTCTGGAAGCCAGAGACCCCAGAGTCCGTCCGCTCAGACTCCAGCCCAAACTCGTCTGCAGGTGATCGGCGTAGAGCATCTGTATCGCTTCGGCCTGTCTCAACACAGGCTCAGCCGGATCAGGCAGGCCAGTCAGAAGCAGGTCAACACTGGAGCGGTTTAGCAGTTGAGAGACGGCACCCACGGAGAGGCCGGTGACTGATCCCATCAGAGCTCTGAAAGTCACGAAGAGAGAGAGAGGCGTCTGAGTACCCTGGAATTAAATTCAGTCCCAATATTTGCATGGACTTGCTGTGAGCAGTACACCAGTCTGTCCACCAGGTGTCTCTGTTCTACTAAACATATATACTCTCCCTACAAATTCCACTAAATCCACTACCATACCTTTTTTTGGTTCCATCAGTTTTGTTGAATATGACTTGAATAGAAGGCCAGGCTTCTGTGTTTACAATATCGTTCAGATGAGATAGGAAGATGCCGTCCACCCCCTTATCGAGCCAGTATGCACAAGCATCCTACAATAAAAACATAGTTGAAAAATTGATTGAAGCATTGATTAATACTACCAAAAAAAAAAATGTTATAAAGATTACATCACTCATAATAGTAAAATATACCAACTGCAAACTTTTGAATGAAGTAAGAATTATTTAAAGAATCGCTGCTCAAGAAGGCTGCTTATATTTGGTAAAAACAACAATATTTTAAAATAATATTACATTTTAAAGTAACTGTTCTTTAAAAATATTTTTTTCCTGCGATGGCAAATCAGGCATTACTTTAGTCTTTAGTCTTCAGAAATCATTTTAACATGCTGATTTAGTGCTCATGAAACATTATTATCATTATTGAAAGTGTAAGGTTTAATATTATTGTAGAAACACTGATACACTGTTTTTTTTAGGAACTCAAATATTGAAATGTTCAAAAGGACAGCCTAAGTCTTTTTCATGTTTTTTTTTTTCTTTTTCCCTGAATAAAGTAAAAATACCTTTGAATGATACTGTTATGCCTATTTTTCCACTCTAATATCAGGAGATAAGTTCTTTCTTACTTTAGCCCCTTTACACATCTCTAAATCATGTTGTCTTTTTTCTCACCAACTGACCGTCAGTATTCAGCTCTTACTTTGAGTTTCTCAGCAACAGAAGCAGCATTGTTGAACCAGGCTGAAACTCCCTCATAATTGGGTGTTAGATCCAGCACTATGGAGATTCCTGAGAGGGAGAGAGGCAGAGGGGAGAGTCAACAAACCAGAAGGCTGTTAAATGATCTTTCTAGAGTTTATCTTTCCTGAAATAACCCAAAGCCTAATGTTTGCCGTGTAAGGAGCCTTTATTTGAAGGCATATGGCTTTATTTACAGGAAACCACAGGGATGTTCCTGCTAAACTAACACAACTGTGTTTGGGTTAACGAATCAGTTCCAAGCCAGTCGGTGACTATTTTCTAGGATGTTTTGATATACTTTAAATTATATGTAGAGAAAGAGTTACAAATAAAGCTGAAAATGATTAATGCCACATAATCACTATTGGAAAATAGGCAGTAGGTCAGAGGTTAAACTGACAGCTCATCGCTATTTAAGACAACATTCCCCTAAAACAGAGCAGCTGTAGCTTACCGGTAAGTTCTATCCGGTGACCTATTTTGTCATTTCAAAATAGGTCACTGGATGATGATGTTTTCTTTTAAAAAAAGCCTTAAAGTGCTCCTATTATGGATTTTTGAAAATGAGCTTTCATGCATTGTGTAACACAGCTCTAAGTGCATGAAAACATCCTGTTAAGTTATAAATCTGAAAGTGCACTGTGTATAAAGTTATTGTCTCTCAAATGAAAGAGTCGACTCTGAATCATTGAAACGAGTCGTTTTTAAAATGAGTCCCAAGCCTTTCACATCAAAAGATAACATTAGCATATTTAGCCCACTTGTTGATCTTCTCCTGTTGGTTTAGAAAGAAAATCTCTGCCACTAGGTCCTGCATAAAAGCTCACGAACACTGCTTTAAATAATATCGACCAATCACCAGAGGGGTTTGGAGAAAAGAATCGTTGAACAAATAAGGTAAAAATAAATGCATAAGAAAATGAAAGTGACCTTGCATTTTGACCTTTCATAACCAATCATAGGGGTACTTTAAAAACAACCAAGTAGGGTCACCTTTTCTATGTGCTCGGTCCAACAGAGAAATCAGATCGCTCTCAGAGCCAAATATAGGGTTAATGAGAGTTAGTTCCAGTGTGCTGAACTGGTTTGCTTGCACATTGTGTATCGGACCCAAAACAAGCCCCTTCACCTTCATCTGGTTCAGATAGTCCAGCTTCTCCTCCACTCCTACAGACAGAATAAAAGACAAAGGGTTCAGGGGAAGTGAATAAGACATATTTATCAGGGCGCTCTTTTAATTATTAATCTGCTTTGATTGTTTAACTACAGTACTGTGCATGCACAATTGCAGCTATCAGGGTTTAAGGTCACTGTACCTGATAATCGTAATCTATAATGTCAGTTATCCACAGTATTTGTGTAAGAGTGTGAACACTTGTGCAATCTCGAAACTACAAACTCAGCCAAAAGTTGTGATGAGAGGAAAGAATCTCGCAGAGATCAGCACATGCTTCCTCACATGAGCGAGTCACAAGACAGCCAGTCAGTCAGTTCTGGCTTAGCTACATCATCAAGAGCTACAATACCGAGACTTTAATGTGCTTGACCCCTGCTGTGAACATCTGAACATTTTATGGGGCATGTAAAGAGTTAAGATTAGGGATGTTCATTTCGTTATTTCTCGTAACCGACAAACGCCTGCAGCACTTTTGCGACCAGAGAAAAACATTATGAAGGATAAATAGGCATATACGAGAAATATATAGCTATTTTACCTAAATAATAAATCAAGAAAACGAAACGAAAGTTAGTTCTGTATGAACGCGCAATGGGAATCAGTATTCCGGTAACCATAGCAACAGTGACCCAATTAATATCAAAGATATCTAATAAAACTTTCAGATGACAAGCAGCTAATTTCTCCATCACTATAAGTTACCCAAACACACATAAACACACGGTAGATGCGCGTTTGTGCAGCAGAGCGGCTCTCTTTAGCAGTGTATGACGTCCTGTTCCGTTCACACAGCGCGTGCGTTCCGAGAATGCAGTTGCAAGTCCTTTATATTTACAGGTGAGTTCTGTTACAGAACGCGGTTGTCACTCTGTATTAGGACTCAAGAAGCCTGCCTACAGGACTGACAGTGTATTCTGCTGCTGTGTGAATGTGGCCAATAAAATGCGACTTTTTAAAAACACATTTTTATATAGGCTAGGAGTGGCGTGTTTTAACAATGCAGCAAACCTTTAGGTAAAATAATTAGGTAAAATACTGAAATACATAAATAAAATGACATTTTAACTAATTGACTGTATTAATCAGTCAAAATTCATTCAAGGTTAAATGGTTAAAATAAACATCCCTAGTTAGGATGCTGGTAATATGTTTTCCCATTTGTTTCAATGATTAACACACACACAAACAAGCAATTACCTTTTAGTCTATTTTCAGAGAATTCATTGACGTCAGATATCTGATACAGAAGCCCTTCATTCCACCAGTTCATCTCAGGAATGGGTTTACAGCGTGGGGCCTGTACTATGATTACTATTGCTCCAGCTAACATACCAACCCAGCCGAGCCAGAACAAAACCAGCAAAGCCCAACGAGTCCGAACCCACCTGCAGAACATATGCAAATATATTTTAGACAGACAGATAGATAGACATATATATATATATATATATATATATACTATATATATAGATAGATAGATCTTACCCGGCTGTACCGGCGACTTTCATTAACTCCTCTTTGGAGAGCCCAGTAAATTTGACTTCGGTGTCCTCCGGCACTTTAACCTTTACGCAGCCGTTTTTTTCGGTGCCTGTCGGAGTTTCTCCTGTCATCGGCTGTTTTTCCTGATCCATCTCGTTCAGTTCTACTTCCTTCATGTCTTCTTCTTTATTCATATTTGATGGCAGTTTCAGCGCTGACGGTTAAAAAAGAAATTGGTTAATCATTAAAAACTACGACAACAAACACATTGGGCATAGTTTATTTCGAATTAATTTAGGCTAAACATAGGTACAGAACCATAACTTATTTTTTTTCTTTTTAAATCGTTTTAATTTTGTTTGCAGAAAATGCCATGTTATTTTAAGTATTCGCTGTTTAGAATATTGAGCTATAGAATAATCTTGAATGAATGTAGGCCTACCTGCAAAAAAGAAGCTTCCGTTTCTCTCAGGATTCCTGCTGTTTAACTCCACAGAGGCTGTAACTGACAGTCAGTCCTGTTTTTATAGTGCCGACCCTTGCATCCGCCCATTCGCTAAGGAGGAACTCCAAAAGAACTTTGACACCGATAAGACTGCTTTTTATTGATATTGACTTCAACCCTATCCAATAACGCGCGTTTCGACGCACGTAATTGACGTCTTGCTCGAGAAGTTGCGCTATAATCACGACTGTAATGCAACGAGATTTCCTGAAGAGTGTCCACCTTAAACGCCCCCCTTTCCAAATCCCCATCTCATCATTGAGCCCGAGTTCACTTGAGTGAACTGGAATTCATTCCGCAAACACGCCCATGGGAACCAATATACTCTCCCTAATGAAAAACACGAGCAAAGTGGAAAAATATTGCTTTCTGATAAAGCCAGGCAGTCTTTGAGATCAGCAACAGCTTATAAAGTGGAAGACTGAAGAGTCTTCTGCACACAAATAAAACAATGGGCTTTTAAAGCTTGAGCACACACGCGATTAATCGTTTGATCAAGGTTGCCGTTGATAAGAAATATCCTAACCAATTCTTTTCACATTTTTCAAATCATCTGGATTGTTGGACTTTATTAAATTATATATGTGTTTATTTTTTATTATAGGCCTGTTTTAATTCAGTAAGAAAGCCACATGCAAGCACATTATGGTTTGTTTTATTTGAATGCACATGCAGATGCAAATGTTTTATTTCATGTATCAGTTATATCCTTACCCGATCTCATAAATACGTGTATAAACTGTACAAAAATAGACTTTGGTGTGCATATGCACGCCAGCAAATTTCGTATCATATGCACGCCAAACACATTCGAGTTATGCGCCAAAGTCCATTTTTATTTGGCGTACTATTTATAGGCATTTTCATGAGCCCGGGCAGTTTTTTGTTTGCTTGATCAACATTGTTCAATAAAGTGCAGTCACATTTTATTTATGTCTGTAGATGTCACAGGTCCTTTTCTGCAGCAATCCCTTCACATTGATCACTGCACTTCAAACAGTGCAAACAGTACTTTTTTCCCCCAAAAAAAATACTGCTGACAAAGATCTGTTGTTGCTTTTGGACATGGCTCTCTCCCACCAACTAATGTTCATTCTCCCTCTCTCAGCCTACCAAGAGAACAATGTGCAAGTGTTTTTCCCATGTGACAGAACAGTATGTTGGCCTCCTCTGCCTCACAGTGAGGAGAATTTCAAACAGTCCTGGGGCAGCAGGGTCACAAGGATTACCAATAATTCTCTCGACTGGGAAACTGTCTTCAGTCTCTAAATAAACAAGGCACAGAAGGGTTAGTCTTAATATCTTTAAAAAAAAATCTCTATACATTTTTTTGCATGTTAAAAAACCCCCAAACAATCTGTTTATTTTCTATGCATTAAAAAAGTTGATATTAGACTAAACCTAACATTTCTGACCGAAGGGTGTATAGAGATGATGTTGTGACTGAAACTGAACAGTTCATGGTGGTATAAATCCTAAATTGAGATTTTTTAAAAAAAGAAAGTAAATTTTAGGGTAGTGCACTCAGTTCTTCTGCAGGTGAGCCGGGGTGAATGCTAAAGGCAAGAGGTCTCTGAGACTCGTCTTTCTATAGGTTCCATCTGGCTTAGTGAGGTAAACGTCCCATTCTGTGCCAAACTAAAAAAAAAAGAGCAAGTGACAGAAACGAATATAAAAACTGAAACAACGCAGAATATGTTCAAAAGCAATAATATGATACAATATCACAGTAGCCATACCTCCATTAATACCTGTCGACAAGCACCGCAGGGTCCCACGAAACTATCTTTGATATCACTGTTGGCGAAATGAAAAGGATTCTTTTGTTTAACATACTGAATATGATTCATGTAATAGAATTCAGAATATATACTTCAGAAAAAGAAATAAAAATTATATATGTATATAAAATATACCATGTGACAGCTATGGCTGTAAATCTTCGGTATCCTTCTGCGACCGCTCTCTGTATTGCAGTTCTCTCCGCACACACAGTAAGTCCATAGGAGGCATTCTCAACATTGCAGCCTACAACATATAATGGTTAAGAACACTCTGACAGCATAAGATGATAAAGAGCTGACTATATGCTGTGGAACCATTCTGTTGTAGTCAAAAATGAAATAAACAGGCGCATACGCCTACCAGTGATAATGGCGCCCCCTGTCGTCAAAATTGCAGCACCGACTGGAAACCCACTGTACGGACAGTAAGCCATCTCTCGTGCCTGCAAGCATTTTGCCACTAGTTCCGCCACTTAACCACAGCAGTTAAGGACAAAGCAAAAAAAAAAAGGCGCATCAATACACTGGCAAGCTGCTGTATTCACAGAAATGCATCTCTTACCCCAAAAGCTATGAGGTTATGTTTATGCATTAAGTATGAGGGGTTCAGATAGCAAAGTCTGCTCTAGGTCAAGCTCGTGAAACCTGCACGCGCAAAACATATCAACTATCTAACGTTAGCGTGCATTCAATGCAAAGTGAGTGTTTTACACGTATTGGATTAAATGTGTACCTACCAGCCATAACAACTAGCGTCTTGTTGCGTCCTTCAGACGGCGTGTTTTCAAACTATAATGCAGTTTTGTGAACAGCTGTTGTTGTTGCCTCGCCAGGAATAATGACATTTCTGAGACGAGTGCTGTGACAGGACAACTGACCCAGCGCAAGTGTTGTGGGCGGGGCAAACGACCGTAACAGCCAATTATAGACCTCCTTGCTAACCACCCTCTCATGAATTATAAAAAAAATATATATTTTGAATAATTTAGCACGTATGTATTTTGACGTGTACAATATTTCACAATAAAATATATACTGAAAAAAGATTAGCTAATGTTTAAAAACAAGTAAATAAATATATTCTGATGAATAGCCTAAATGAAATGATATTATTGCACATTTGTCTTCACAAACTTTATTGATGAAACAACCACTATAAACTATCTTCTAACAAACATATATAATAAGATCACTTGTACCAGTATAAATAATACAGCACATTTTCTGGAAGTTAACTACAGGTCTGCAGCTAAATTTTAACATATAGGGTTCTATCGGTGAACAATAGGCCTATACGAGGCAAAGTGGTATACAACGCTAAAAGAAAAAGTATGAACACACAAAGAAAGCCTAGATTGTTCATCCAAAATGCAAACAGATACAGGGTTTTGTGACAGTGGTCTCCAGTGGGAACATAGTTGGGAGGATATATGGAGTAAATCCAGTAGGTACCTAAAAGAACAGCACATAGATTTTTGTTTCACTATTATTTATATGTAAATAAATATTAATAAAAATATGCTGTGCTGACACTGGACTGGCAATTATGTTAAAGTGCCCCTATTATGCCTTTTCTAATATGATCTTTTATGCAGTGTGTCATGTAGCTGTATGTGAACATAAACTAAAGTTGTGACGCTGACAGTGAACGACAAATTAAGTTTTTGTCTCACATTCGCCTAAACGAGTCGTCAGCAATATGAATCTTTTTCTGTTATGGCCACATGTCACTAAGTAACATATTTGCATAATGTCCGCCCACGTTCTACGTCGCGAACAACTTGCCCCGCCCACAAACAGTACAATTTCCACGTGGATTACATCATGTCAAGAAGACGCTGTATCTTGCGCTGTGAGAGTAAATTTCTTCTGAAAGATGGATGTACAAAGAATGAGTGGTTAACATTCATTTTTTTCAACAACACCTCAGCAGTACAATTCCAATCTTGTGTTGTGTTCGCGTCATTTTACTGATGACTGCTTTCTTGGGGAGTACAACACTGGGATTCACCAAACGCTTGGTTTTAAAAGATAGATCACTGCCCAGTTTATTTGGACTGGCTTTCTCCTCTGAAGAACTTCTACCTGTAAGTATGATTAATTGATGATTGTATTTTCTAGCAATCGTTCAAAATACATTTTGTGTACGTTATGTCTTGTAACAACCCTGCACATGTCTTGGTAACCGGCTAACTTACATTTCTGTAGTTCTGTTGTTCAGCTGTGGGCCTAATGTAGTCTAAACATTGTGATTGATGCAGCTCGACTGTCTGTCTGTCTCATTAGTTTCAATAATGATAAACGATGGATTAACGCAGTGTTATGCATTATACAATGTTGAAGTTCACAACGTAGAGGTGTGCCCGATTCGCTTACAAAAGCAGACTGATTCTTCGAACTGCTTCACACGAGTCGTTTACGAATCATTTAGAAATGGGGTAAAATTAAATATATTTTTGGAGACAACTAAAGTGTTTTTTGACCTTGCATACATGTAAACCTGTTTTTAGAGACTAATAAAAAATATTAGCAATCTTTAAAATGACATAATAGGGGCACTTTAAACTTTACTATCAGTAATTTAACACCTCTTTCTCTCACCAGCAATGAACCAGCACACAATGAATAGGTAGAGCGTAAGGCTGAAGGCACTGCAGAACTGAACCAGCAGACAGTCGTCCAAAGTGTTCCTCAGGTACATGATCAACAGTGAGAGCAGACCTGCTGCTCCAATCACAGTCAAGTAGATGGGGAGGTTTGGCTGGACGGGGCACTCATGGAAATGAATCGTTCCTAGACACATTTATCCAAACAGCAGTATGACAGGAGGCTTCCAGTGGTGTGATAAAGCTTCTCCTCTTCATGTTAATTAACATACAATGCTTAGATATAAGCAGGGCTGGAAATGGGGGGTCGTCTCATTCAAAAAGAGAGTCAATTGCTTCATTACTAAACGAATCAACTGTTTAACTGAATCGTTTTAATGGATGAATCAGTGACAGTTCAGTTATATTCTGTAAATATAATCAAATAAACACACAAATATCAATGGGGAAGGTTAATTTCTGTCATTGATCAGAAAGTGTCTGTTCATTTTTTTTTTTTATTTTTTTTTAAAGTAGGACCACTAGTCCTTAATAATGTAATATTAACAACTAACTGCAAACATTTTAGCAAAGTGTAAACTATTAAATATAGCTAATCTACAAATCTTCCAATACTGTACCTGTAAAAGAAGTGTTTTTAGCTAAGCAGACCATTTAGAGCCACAATCATTTAATTTTTGTATTTTTTTAATGAAAAATTAAGTTTTGGCTATTTTCACCTTTGGTTATAAGCGAGCATTAACAGTGCTCTAGATTATGATTGCACTAATAATCTAAATCAGGATTTTATACTGGAAACAAAAACAGCTCTTTACCTAATCCAGTAGCTGTGATTAAAATCATCCATGCAATCATGTTAATCATCACTGGGGAAAAAAGAAAGAAGAAGAAAGTTTTCCTGTTTTCTTTCTTTTTTTTTATTTTTATTTGTAGTTAATTAGTTATTGGAAAAAACAAAGCTTTCTTTATACTCTTACCAATGAAAGACTTTCTGGCAGCTATCTCAGTAGTCTCCATCTTCAACGGTTTCTCAAAAAGCCCATAAAAATGTGAATTCTCTTATTAATTTGTCTCATAGACTTTCAAATGCGAGGAGGACCCCCAAAATGAGTTAAACTGAATGGAGCTGCTCTGAGTCAAACAGTATGTTTTCACAGATCTGTGGTCATCAGACTCAGCCCACAGCATTAAAACACTTCCTTTGGTGAAATGTTGAGAAACTGTTTTTGCAAACAAACTGAAAAATAACAACCATCTTTTTGCCTTTAGATAAACATTTTCAGTTAACAAAATCTGAATAGTATGCCTTTTATAAACAGCATATATTTTAT
>JAUCMS010000127.1:8551319-8574308 GCA_032357445.1 Enteromius radiatus | reverse complement strand
TTATCTGACCATGGAGTTGACTTTGGAGCGGAAAGCTGAAGGTGATTGCTGATAGGCTGTCCCAATCAGTGGTGCCTCTGCCTGTACAATCCAATCACGTTTGAGAAGGAAACAACAAATTGAGGGTTTCTGAGATTTTTATTTTTTCCCTTTTTTTAGAAGAAGTAATGGGTACTCACGCTTATGGATGGAAATGTAGTGGAGTAAAGAGTACAATATTTGCCTCTCAAATGTACTTGAGTATAGTCATGAGTACTCCCCAAAAATAATACTGGAGTAAAGTACAGATCCCTCAAATTTGTACTTAAGTACTGTACTCAAGTAAATGTACTCCGTTACTGTCCGCCTCTGTATGTGACATGCATCTCACTTGGCATAAGCTTTCTCCAACAAAGCGCTCCAGAATTCCCGTGGAGTTGCAGAACGGCAGAAGAGCAGCGTTCCGGCCTCACTGACTGGTAAACGGTCATCTATCACGACATCTGTCCACTGACCCAGCCGCCAGAAACGGAAGTGAAAAATTCCAGCATACAGATCCGGGCGCTTCGGGTGCCACTCCTGTTCAGCATGGTCTGGGATCACCTGAATAAGAGTGGAATCTTGATAAGATTGGTAAGATTTTTTTGATGATTCTGCAATTATTTGAAAAAAAGATATACTGTTATTTGTGAATAGCTTTTATTATATTTAAATGAACTCTTTTACCATTTTAATATATTTGAAATGCAATTTATAAACTAAACCGACCCCTTACAGGAAACTTTTTATTTTTATTTTTCATTTTGTGTGATTTATTAGCTTCTTTGACCTCAATTTAGGTCCCCACCATGACACGAGTCCCCATGAGTCTGTGTATTCAGGTTTAAGTCCCCACCAGAACAGAAAAACAGGTACACACACACACACACACACATATATATATTTTCTGACCTTCTTCCAGAGTGAAGATTCTGCTGCCAAACATGATGTGGCTGCCACCATCCAGCAGTTACCCAGACTGCCCTGGTGCAGATCCCTTGTGCTGATTCCATCCACAAATAGTCGAGGATCTTTACACAGTTCCTGGGTGTAAGACAGAAAACCAGAAAACATAAATTTGTATGTGTATGGTTACATCTACTCATTTCATTAAAGAAATAAATAATTTTTTTTCAAAAGCAGAAAAGTAAATATTTTCAATTCAAACAAACATATACAAACAAATTACTGCTTTAATGACATAATTTGTCTAATATTAGTTAATGAATTAAATTTTCCTCACTACACATAGGACTAAGCAGGAAAGTAGCTTTCCAAATCAAAATGTGGCTTTTTTAATCCTCCTTAAAATTGTTGAATATTGCTGCTTTAAGTGTCCATTAGTTTTGCAGCATATCACATGTAAATGTAGCTTAATATATTGGTAATCTCCTTCATTTGAAGCCATACACACAACACATGCACTCTTTGAAGAATCAGGTTACTGACGCCTTGCAGCCGTCAGAAAGGCCTTTAATTAAACATATCTCTTATGCTGCTGACTGTGCAGCTACATTTAGAGTCATGTGAGTCACCATAATAGATCTGCTCACTGAGAGGCCACTCTTTTAAATAGGAAATACTTTCTTTTAATATATTTTTTTCCATTATTGTGGAGTAATATTTTAGCACTAAATCTTTAAGGCCTCCTACATGATAATGCACTCCTAAAAGTTTCTCTTACCCTAGGTCTCCTCCAGGTCAATCCTGGAGGGGGTGTCCTTTTGTAGAACAGTGACTCGGCTAAAGGAGGAAAGAATGGATCTTGGAACAAAGCCCCTCGCCTCACACATGATCTCTTCAGCTTATGATAACACTGACCTTGAAACTTGCACACTTTCTCTGGCATACTGCAAAGAGGAGAAGCAGAAAGAAGCTGAGATAAGCAATAAACAAGAAAGAAGAAAAGTTGTGCACAAAGGAATATAAATATTAATATTAAGGGAGAAGCTGAGGAAATTTATGTTTTAATAGTTAATTCAATAAAATATGAGAAAATAAAATAAATAAAGTGTGAAATAAAGAGTTGAGAACATAATATAATTGCACACAACAAATTGAAATGTTGAAATAATAGACATGGTAAAATTCACAGAATAGAATCTGAGTTACATGTGAATTTTTAGTTTATGCTCCAGTTTATAATAAACAAATTAAAATATTAAAATAAAAATGCATAAGTACAATATATATATATATATATAGGCAGAATCTGTAAGCCACAATGTTAAGTGTCGTCCTGTAACCTCGAGTTTAGCTTTAGTTTCAGGGATGATTGGGTAACGGTGTATTTGCAGACGGTGTAGTTTCCCTTGGAAATGGAGAAGGGTTAGACATGCCCTGGAGAGGTTAATGTGTGAGGAGTCCCTTTGCACGTAAAAACATCAAAATAAAATACGTTTAGAGGGAAAGTTGTGTTTAGAGGGGTTTGGGATCAGGGTTTAGGAGTGATTGGATATCTTATATTAAAGTCAAGACTGTGTTTTAGTGTGCATGAGAGACAGTGTGTGTATGTGGGAAGGGATATGATTTAGGGGACGTGCTAGCTATTGGGGTTCTGGCAAGGGGCAAGGGCTGTGCTGGTATATGAGCCACCTATGAGTGTTTGTAAGTTTGTGTGTAGTCTGGATCCAAGTTGTGTGCACATACCGGACAGGCCAACATTAGCACTGCACTCTTGACTTACCTCACCGAGAGAATGAATCAGTTTAGCAAACAAAAAAACACCTAAACATATTGGTTTTATTTCTCTTTGATGTTTTAATTAGATCATCTTAAACTATTAATTTAAAATACTGACGCTTTTGCTTATTATTACTATTGCAATGCTTTTTATTTATTAGAAAATATTTGTAAAAAACAAATGTAATCGATGACAAATAAAAACAATTATATTATTAACAACATATTATAATATTTTGGACAGGCTTGCAGCACACACTGTTGGGGTTTGATTTTGGCTTATTTGCTCCACAGGTTGTTCTGGTTAGTCAGATAACACTGATGTGCTGCAATTTTCGAAATCTGTCACAGATCATCAGTTGGACTGAGATCAGGCTTTTGACTAGCCCTTTGCTGAACATTCAAATTAGTTCCAAAGCCATTTCGATGTAAATTTGAGTCTGCATTTGGTATCATTCTCCTGGTAAAATTTGCATCACTTGTTCCCACTTCTATTAAACTAAATGCCTGATCTCTTCATCTATCCTGCATGACCATAGGTGTTTTTCTTTCTTTTCTTTTTGAGGAATGGCTGGACACATGTCTTTGAATTATGACTAAAAAGCAACTTGACCGGAAAATTCTTTGGACACATTTTCTCCTCAGAACCAGAATAATTATGCTTGACAGTGCAGTTGTCAGGAAATGGTAGTTATTCTAATGTTTCACATATGGAGACCAATTGTAAGGCAATTGTATCCTTGTTAGAGCAATTGTTTTTCATCTGTGTAACCCCAGAACAAGACTACAACAGCACTGAATCTTTTTGCAAACATCTGATTTCACAATACCTGAAATGTTGTGTTTCAATTCTCGTATACTGAAATATCACAAAGAACCTAATTTCAATGGGATTTATACTGAATACTTTTGCATATACTCCATATAAAAATGTTGCCATGAAGCTGTATAAAGTTACAACACCTCTATACCATATTAACTTATACAACCATAATATAATTTAAAATTTTCATGAAGTGCAGTCAAATTGAGCTCTTGGAAATAAAATTTTACATGGTAATATAATTTGCTGGAATTAACGATAAGTATTAAAGTAATTTAAAAAAAAATAACATATCACATTTACTTTATATTTTTATATACATTTACATCAAATTAATAAAAACTACTATTTTAAACAAAAAATCAATTCATACTTATTGTTTATCCCAGCCTATATAACCACTGTATGAACAATTAAAAATGTATATTGAGGACTAAATTCAATCCCAATAAAAAAAAAATTAGATGCAGCACTTACCTTTGTATTTTTGCTTTGCTGTGGCGTAAAATGTTCCTCGTGGCAAAGTATCCAGCAATGAAGTTATTTTCAGGTAATGCTGTTATTTGCGGTGTATTTATACAGGATGAGGCATGTAAGACTTCAGTCATCAGTTATTTTGCAGTAGTAGTGTCCATGTGTCTAATATAACAGGATAAGCGCAGGTGTTCTCTTTCTGTTTGACGTCGCTGTGACAACCAGGTGTTGTGCGGTAGACCAGGTATGAGTATCCTTGGGTCTTCTAAATAGGTAAATACTCTGACACTCATTTGCATTTTCAATATAACGTTTAATTAATCCCCATAACATGTAATGTAATGTATGTCAAGTGCCTTTACATCTGCTCGTGCCTACCTGCACATGGACTGTTTTTTGTTTGGGCATGTAACTCCATCCGTGCGGCCAGTCTAGCTGAAAACACAGTGACATAAGAAACAATTACTGATACCGAGACGAGTGTGTTCACACACACACACACACACACACACACACACACAAAACATACTATCAGCTTCCAATCAAACAAAAGGTTCCTATTATGACACACAACAGCCAGGAAGAGCCACTTCCCTACTTCTGTACATAAGATGTTCACCATAATATACGTAAGCAGTGCAATAAAACAAAGGCAATTAAGTGAATGTCTCTAATTTGCTTTTGTTCCATCTAATTGTATGCATATTATATGCTCCCCTTTTTTTTAATAAAATGTGTATTTGGTCATGCCCTCTCTCTGACCCTGAAACCTCAGATGAATATGGCGAGCTCTCTGCCACCTGTCTCCCTCATCGCTGTCTTCCTGTGCCTCTCACATGGGCTATCCCTCCTTTCCAAATCCCCTAATTAGGCATGCAGCTCCCCCCGCATACACGTGCATTATCATCCAGTCTCACTCACGATCTAGCCTTCTTGTTCACTCTGGGTATTCCCAGCGTCTCGCGTACTACTTATCTCACTTCTCTGTCTAGATTTGTTATCCCTCTCATCATTCTCTCTGCTTTGCTTTTCAGCCTCCTCCCTCACCCACCACACCACACCACAAGGTTCCTCATACCATATCGGCTGTCAATAAACGCATGGCACTGACACCTGAATCCTCAAGAGGGCCGGGTAACACACTCAGACACCCCTCTGAAGGCACACAAACTTCAATAGCAACAGCTAATCTCTTACTTGAGGCACATTAATATACTATTGCCATGCAAGAAACACTGTTTTGTATCATTTCCAAATGGATTTTGCAGATGACAGAATGGCTTGTAAACTGAGTGCCAGCCAGTTGAGTTAATGCAATCTACATGCCTCTGTTATAATACACATCAACTACATTTTAAACCTGTTCAACTCACTCAATGACACAAAGAGCCAGGTGGGACAATAGATTAAACATATAGTACTGCTTCAGCCAAAATGTCATATAATTAATGCTCTATAGCCTTTACATAGGCCTACATATGTAGCTACGAGAGCTCATGAATGTGCGTGTAAATAGCTAGTTCGCCGAGTTTTCTAAAATATTTTATTTTTAATATTGCTCTGCTGAATTGTTCACATAATTATAAACCTGCCATACGAGGCTTAAGAATTTAAGAATATGTCGCTGCTACCTGATCTCATGAAAGTGTGTATAAATAGCTACGCCAAATAAAAACGAAAACTCGTGGTACAGACACGCAAATATATTTATGCTAAGCGATGGGTAGGATTAGCTAGGTAGATGCGAATCATATGCACGCGAAAACTGAGTATTATATAGGCTACGCCAAAATCAAAATTATTGATTTTAATACTATCTATACGGATTTACTTTGAGACACACATACAATATTTTTATTTCTAAAATATTTATAAATATTTTTAATTTTGCTCTGCTGAATTGTACACATAAACAATAACCCTCCTGAGCCTTAACAAATTAAGGATGTGTCTGTAATACGATGCATGAGCGCTTATTTCACAGTCTCAGTGTATTTTATGGATTTATGTTAATTAGTTTTTTCACTTTGACGTTTATGGTAGCATGCGGGGGATTCTGGGACTAAACGCAACGACTTGGGCTATCGATTAGCCATGCCTAAATCGGCAACGCGTTTTCTGTTTGCCATCGTCTTTGGCAGTGCGCATGCTCCGTTCCACTAGTCTGAGCCGCTCTTAAAAATGTCGATGTGGCTTCAATGTGAACTCCTATAGATTCCTAGTTTGTAAACAGAAATCACTGTGGAAATGTTTGCCATTCTCTTTATTTGCATGTTCAACCTCGTCTTGGCAAACCAAGAGGAGCGATTACCAAATAAATGCGAGGGTAAGAAACAGAAAGCAGCATATATCATCCTTTCGTTTGCCCTTAGGTGCGCAATGTAAATATTTTTGTAAAAGCTAAGAGAAGTTTTCCTCTGTGCTTCTGTTTGCATGTGTAAGTTATTCATTCAAAACGAAAGTTCACTCTAAAGTTTTCTCTCTTTTTAATAGTTTGTAAATTACTGACAGTGGAGTTACAGGACGCCCTGGAAAAAACTGGCCGCTCCAAGGAAGTTCTAGAGCTGGGAGAAGTTTTGGACACTGGCAAGCGCAAGCGCAAAATCAAATACAACACTTCGTAAGTAGTGATGTTGACAGATTGATATGTCAGTTCTGTCCCTATGAGAAAGCTTAAAAAACAAAACCCTTAAGGATAGGAAAAAACCTATATGTACTAATGTTCTCCCACCTCTTGCTATTACGATTTATTTGTTTCCAGAGAGACACGACTCACTGAAGCCATGGACAACATCTGTGAAAGAATTCTGCAGTATAAAGTCCATGCTGAGAGACCAGGGAGCCTTCGCTATGCCAAGGTATCGAGCTCATCTTAGCACTCTTTTCCCAGCCCTTCAGTCAATCCTCATTTGAAGAGCTACTTTAAATGTCTGGATTTTGTTTGCAAACTGCTAAATAATATTAGATTGCTGTGTTTGTCAGGGCACAAGTCAAACCATGAACACGCTGAGAAACCTGGTGGATAAGGGAGTGAAGGTAGAGCTGGGTATCCCTTTTGAACTGTGGGATGAACCATCAGTAGAGGTGGCAGATTTAAAGAGACAGGTAGGCAATAACAAAGAAAGAGCTGTGGGGTGGTGTAGTTGCATGGTTTCATCTTCATAAATTAATGTTTGAGATTGACTGTCTGTTTGTGGAATGTTAAAAAGAAGATAAATACACTGTCTTCTAAATTAAAAATATACCTTTTCTTTTCATGTTCATATTACAGTGTGAGACCATGTTGGAAGAGCATGAGGAGGTTGTGGAGAACTGGTACTTTCATCATCAAGAGGAGAGACTTGACAGATTTTTCTGTGCAACGCACGTCCTCAGAGACTCAGACCAAGGTGGAAATGCACTGTATCTCTTGGCATTCATGAACACACAGACTCGTAAAATAATCCTTCCTTTGTGAATTAGCCAATATTTTCAGGCCTCATTTGATCTCTTTCAGAGTGCCTGAATGAAGTGTGGAAAGGTGACATGGGTGTAAAGGCTTCCAAAGAGGAGAGTGAGGGAGAGCACAGAAGACAGAGCCATGACGCAGGAGAACTGTGAGAGCAGAGACATAATGGTTGATGGATGCATACGACCTGCATGACATCTTTGCACAAAACTACAAGGACCAAGGAAACATCCAAGTATTTGTCCTCAGATCTACATGAACATACATTAACAAACATTTACTGTCAGTGTTCAAAAATGTCCAAATCTGTTACTTTTGCCAGAGCACGGTATGTGAACAGTCCTTGATGTTTTACCTCTTTGTCTATATCTTGAATTTCTCAGTGTTACCAATATTGAAGAAAGACACTGAAATGTGCCTTTTTTGTTGTGTTATTGTATAGAGATGTGTTAGAGCGACTATAAACACTAACCATTTTTTTAACTGATCAACTTAATGGGGAATTGTATATGTATTTATCATTGCACAACTACGCACATATCAAAAGGATGTTTTTGTACTGCAAGTTACTTTAAATACACTTTCTCCTGATGTAACATGTACAGTAATATTTTTAAACAATGGATTCTTGCTGTGTGGCGTCTTAATCTGTCTGTGTCTGTGTGGGAGGCCAGAGTGGCAGTAGGAACTCTTTTAGTCTGCCCCTTTATTTGCTAGTCTTTTCAAATAGACAAACGATCCTGTCCAATTAAGTATTTAAGGTCAAGCCTCCAGTGATGCAATCGGTTAGCACATGGTACTTATACAGAGCAATGCCGAGGTTGTGAGTTTGAGCCTCACCCGGAGCAGTTTTTATTCTCCACACTGCGTATGCAATAATGTCCAAAACACTGACTTTCTGAACTCCCCTCCCACTCAAAAAACATTAAGACTAGGAATATTATTAATTAGACTACAGGTGTCCTTAAATTAAGTGTTTTAAGTACTTATATTATAGTACTTTTTTTGCTTATTGTACATAAAGGTATTTTCGTATGTTTTAGTAATCTGTAACTTTCACATTCCAACACAAAATAATCACAAATTTAAAAAAAATGTTTGTATGACAGATCATCATTTCTTGTTGATCCCAGTTGGCTGGAACTATATGATGTGCATAAACTGTCTCCTAGTGGTTAAACAGTCATGACAACTGAGTGCATGTTCATTGACCTGTCAAAGGTCAGTAAGAGTATCTTTAACACACTCATAATAACGCCAACAGCGTTCACTGAACCTTGATTAACCAATGGCGCCAAGTGGGGTACTTAAAACATCTTAGACACCA
This sequence comes from Enteromius radiatus, assembly GCA_032357445.1. Taxonomy (NCBI): domain Eukaryota; kingdom Metazoa; phylum Chordata; class Actinopteri; order Cypriniformes; family Cyprinidae; genus Enteromius; species Enteromius radiatus. The sequence continues at coordinate 8,565,536 of JAUCMS010000127.1, read as the reverse complement.
CCAGAGGGCAGTGCAGTCCTAAAACAAACTAAAAACCAACTGTGTGTCCATTTATAAACATCCTCACTGGTGACAAACTATCCTTGTGGATGATAAACCGATAACTTTAGTTGACAGATGTGTGTGTGACATTATGACTAGTGAGGAACCGAGAGATCCGCGTTACGTTTCCTTTTTCAAGTTTTAGGAAACGTCCTATTGTGATGGTTATTGGATGGACAGATTGTGATTGTTCTGACGCGTAATCTAAGCTCCAGTGGCGCAATCGGTTAGCGCGCGGTACTTATACAGCAGTACAAAGCAGAGCAATGCCGAGGTTGTGAGTTCGAGCCTCACCTGGAGCAGTTTTAGGGCCTTACTATATCACACATCACACTATAGCTAACTAAATCACAAAAGGTATTGTCTGTGTCACTTACTGGGGTTTATTGTTGAGTTTGTGGAACACACAAAAAGCGTTATTTCAGCGATCTAACGTTAGTTATACTGATTTCTCGCCATGCACAATGAAAAATTTGTCTTATTCAATATGTCTTCCTTGCATTTATAGATAAGGGCTCCGTTTGAATATACAGAAGTCTTGAATATAATTAATCACAGAGAATGTTTGGAAAGTGATATCACTTTTTAGCAACTTTGCTTTTTACTTGAATAGTTTTTATTACATCTAAAAATATACACAAACTTAAATCTCTCATATGGTGCACTTTTTCATTCATTTCTCACTCTCTTCTCCTAATGTGTGTTTGTTTAAAAACTTCTTAAATTCCCACTTACAAACATTTCAAATGAAAGAAAACGCAGGGCCAGCTGCTAATGACTTCTATGACCAATCACAGTCATTAACAGAACTGCACTTTCTTTTAAACATTATTAATCACACATGTACGACTTCCTACCAGTTCCATTATTGTTGGTCATTTGTGCACTACATAGCACAGATAATGTTTTCCCCTTGTTTTTCTCAACCAGTGTAATCTCACAGAATTGTCAGCGTGAGCATTTGTTTTTAATGCATGCAGTGAATACCAAACCAGTGTATCACTCAGTACAGTATAGTTTTGAAAAGAAAATATTTCTGCAGACCACAGTATTTAGACTCTAATAATCTGGGGAACATGTGTCTGTGCTAGACCTGCAGACACTGCTATGCATTTGAACTAAGAAGCATAAGGTTTAAAGTGGAAATTGATCTAGACCAAGTTACAGGATTCTGAAACTTTAGGCCTCAACATGTTATTTCTCAAACTTAACAAAAATATAGAAAAAAAATATGTAGGAAGAAAAAACTATTCAAACAGTCAGTTGAACATATTTTGTTTTTTATGTTCTCCTTATATGAATAAATAACAGAGAAAACAAATCCAAATGTGGCTTCCAAAGTAACATCTAGCCTACCTAAATTCTAAAAAACATTAAAATAAACATAATTTTGTCCTTGCCTAAGCCTGAATTTCTGCCATCTTATGTCAAACTATGAATTTTCCTGGCATGATTACCCCTTAAATGTTGAATGTTATTCTATGTGATAATTGATCCAAACAGTTATGAAATGTGTATCCATGGAATTAATAATGACGTGTTTCATTTGAAATCAAAACAAAAATTATGCCCAGGATTCTGACTTCCTTTCGTCTCTAGGAAAAACAAAGCTCTCAAGAGCAGCTGTTTCAAAATCAAACACAGTTTTGCACTGTTTGCATCATCAAATACTTGAAACCTAATTAAGGATGAAATGAGTAGAAATGAGACGAGTTCAGACAACAAAAGAAGCAGGAGGGAAAAAAGGGAGTGATAAATGACCAAAGCTGGTTTTAATATTTAAGAGGTTACAGAACGTAATTGCAATCAAAAGCTAATACTCCAGCACTGTTTTTCTTTCAACAATAAATGAAAATCCATAACTTGATAACACTGAGAAATGAAGTGCCACTATAAAATGTGTATTTTCTCAACTATTTGCAGTCTGACCACAGTAGCTCTCACCTCCATTTGGTGATATTCGCTCTTGCCGCTCACTGCTCTCCAACACACTCCTTGTCTAGTTCAATGTCTGGACTTTCTCCAACCTGCTTTCAATATCACATGGTGCAATAGATCCGGCAGACACTTTTGTGTGTCGTAGCACCCAAGTCAAACTGATCTGTGTGGTGAAAGAATGCCAAGAATATGTGATATGCTCAATTGTACCAGATCATCCCTCAATTAAGTTTGTTGTACTTGACAAGCATCCAAAAACATCAAGTCTTAGCGACATGCTCTATAGCATGGGTACACACAAGCATACACCTGGGAAACAGTCCTCCAGGGAAGTCATCAATCAATTTTATGGGACTGCTCTGGGAGAGTTTCTTTTGTTTCCCTTTCAATTCAGTTGTTCTTTTTTCACTAGCTCCCCTTGCCTCACCCTTACTCACTATTTCCATATGTGTCAGCTTTAGATCCTCTCCAGAGAGGGAGCGCCTCTTTCCTGGGGTTACCCAAAGTGTTGTTTCAATTGCACATTGAACTATGAATTGACGCCCGCAAGGGTGCAAGTTCAAGATCACGGTCGGTGCATAACCAAAATTGCCTTAGGTGATATTTTCTCAGCTGAAGAGTCAGAAACCCGAATAAAAATTGCTCTCTTTCTTTGTGCACGCATTCCTAATGTGCTAAATGCATGTACAGGCATTTAGTGTGTGTATGCATGTGTGCGTTCTTTGCCAGTGAAGGAGTTGACGTCAGGGTGATACGTAACCCTGCCGCGGCGCGCTGAATGCAGCAGGAACTTGCGCTGCTCAGCCTGAGAATTTCTGTCCACTTGTCGTGCTGTTATTGATCAACCAGGACGCGGCTACACTGGCAACCCGCATTGAAGCGCACATGGTAGGTAAACTCTAGCTCTCGCGCACCTTTTCAGTCCCCGCTTCTGTCATTAGATCAGAACAGGCTTGATCAGTACTGCTGACAAGAGATTCAAATTTAGAATAACCTGTTGATTAGTCTTAACCAGTGATGGTGCTAAAGTAGCCCGCGCACTGAAACACTAGTTGTTCTTTAAACAAATCACATGGAGATGCAATTTTTTGAAGGATTAGCATTATATATATTTTGTATTCATGAACTTGCATGGACACTATTTTAGTGCAGCATTGATTTTTAGTTTTAGATCAAAGTATATTTATTTTACATCATTATTTATTTTACATTTTAATTTGTTGTTACTATCAAATACAAAACATTATTTATTTAAAAAATAATTGTCTGCTGCTTACCTAGAATACTTTTTCCCAAGCGCAATCCGTATACCAAGTATCTTCACAAGTGTTGTTCAAAACAAATTAACATAAAAGCTAAATGGATAAAAGACTTAACTGAAATGCATATTTTAAAATTTAATAAAGCAACCCGCAACATTTAATAAAGCAGTTGAATTTAATAAAGCAACATTAAATGAATGCATATTATTATTGTTGTTGTTGTTGTTGTATTGGGCTTATTTGGTTTGCGTCAGAACCTTGATCAGTCCATTATTAAATAAAATAGAATAATGTAAGAAAAAAAAACTGTAGTAAACATAGCCGTAAGAAAAATACGTGATTGATTGTCATAATCAGGAACATGTACCTGTCAGTGGCAGATGGGCTGGATGATCTGTCATTTGTACAAAATTGTTCTGCCGGAAGGCTACGCGTAATTTAAGGATAATGAGATCATTTGTCTACGCACACACCGCAAATCTTGTCAAACAATCCTGAAGTACTAGGAATATCTTCGCCCACATTCTACTGCATTTTGAGAATAATATTATTTTATTATAACGGCAGATTAATTATAGCTAAAGATGCAGGGCAGATTACACATTTTCCAGAACAGCGCGCGCTGGTGAAGTCGTTTCAGTTCTGGCATTTTGTAAATACGCTAATGCACCTCATGACATGTTATTAATATATTTTGGTGTTTTTTGTCTTATTAGGATGCATAATTATTAAACGTCATGATGCAAACTAATTTAGAAAGTCCATAATTCATTTTAAATACTTTCCATCGGATTAATGGGACACAATCAGTTTAGGCCCTGCAACAGGTTACAACAACGGGGTATACAAAGGCCTGAAAAATAACAGCTTAAGGCCATGTAGGTGGCCAGCTGCGAAACCGTTATTTTAGTGTAAAAAAATGCAATTTCCGTTCCCCGTTTTGCGGGCGCACTTCGTGCCTCGTTATTTTGTGACATATGTCGGGTCAACTGATAAACACGAATGGTTGTAATTATAGCTCCATAAAACAGAATTTTTCATTAAATGATCATTATGGGGTTCGCCTTAGTTCACATCCCATGTGATTTAAATCCCATTGCACAATACAAACTCAGATTACAGTGGAAATATAGAATTGAGATAGAATCTCGACAGGCCTGCAATTTTCAGTTATCTTTTTTCAAAAAAAATAGGAAAAAATAGGATGATCTGTATTTGAATTGCCAAGCTGCCAGCATACTTGACAGGATGATACATTCGCTCGCTGTATCTTCTAAAACACATGGTTAACCTTCATTTTAAACGTTTAATTAACGATAAATGGGATGAAACCCCCCTTGCTAATTGTTCCACCCTAGGTTCATCATGGAATGTTGTGCTTGGCATAACTAGAGCACGGAATCACGGACGGCGAGTGCATCTGTTTTTCAACATTGAGACGAGACCTGCAGGGAAATTTCATGATTTCACTGCCAGGGCACATAGCGTGGGAGACAGAGAGAGAGAAAGAGTGATCGGTCTCTATTTTTTTCCTTCTTTCTTTCCCTGTGCCGCTGTCTACTGTACTACATGTGTTTTCCCATTCAAACATGTATCCTTGCTTGGACCTATTGGGCATATGTTAAAGCTGACAGGGCGCGCTATGAATATTCTTGTATAAACTTCAAAGCACAGAAGGTTACATCTGGCTTGGCTTCTTGAATAAGATTTCACAAAACTCGAATAAAACTCATGATTCAAGGTTAGAATTCTCTAGAAAACTCTTGTCTAGTTTGTCTGAACGAATGTAGGCCTACTATATAGCCTACACTAAACAAAGCGGAATATGTTAAACACTTTTCTGTTTCGTGTTTTGTTGTGCATCAGCTTTCACAAATTCGCGTCTGGCAAAAGGCTATTAATAGCTATTAAGCTTCTGAAGGAGTTTACGACAATTCTCACTGAAAACACTAGTGCCGTGCATGGCAACTAATCTATGTCAATCCAAAACCATGCTTTGCAGATATTAGGTTTATTTAAAAGACCATTTGAAATGATAGGCTATCAGAAGATGTTTTTGGCAGCTGCTACATGGTTAAACAGGTGTGTGAGTGAGAGCAAGCTAGAGAGCGAGCAAGAGGGCATGTCCTACGTACACCGCTTAACCATACGTGCCATTTTCTATATTCTATATATTTCTATACTGCTTTGATTCAAGGCTACCTAAAGAGCGTTTTTAAAATATAAGAAACCGATGTCACACACCGATCGGTCTGCACAGGTAAACAAAGCCAAAACCTACATATTTTAGGCAATATAGAAATTCTGACCAGGACGCGTCCTGGGAAAATGGCACGTAGCCTATTGTCACCCTAGCTTATGGGAAATCGACAGGTTTTTGAAAGCGCAAGATATTTCTAACTTATTTCTAATCATCTGAGGACAACGAACAGACAGTTAGTGATTTATTAATTTATGATGGACAGGGACATAACCGTAATAAATCACGCAATTTTAAATCAGTTCATTTCAGGAACATGGATCCCACGTGTAGGTCTATCACGGGGATCGCTTGTCAAAGATTCAGTACAATCTTGGCTGGCTGTCGTCCACGACGAAGAATGTTCAAATGTGTTAAGCAGGCCAAATCTTTCTCATCTGTCCGACAACATATCCCAGGGTTAAGATTTAGAACGTGAGGAGCAGCACTGTGTGCGCGGAAACTGACAGGTATCGAGCTCTCCTAAGAATAGACTTGAGTTATGTGCCAAATGTGTGCAAAATCATATTTCAGAGAGAAACGAGGAAACGTTCTATCACGTTATAAATCACTTCGTAGTGATTTGTAAAAAGAAAGAAAAGTCAAATAAAATAAAGGTAGCCTACGACAACCGTTTGATCTCTAACTTAAAAAAAAACAAAACAAGAAATAATTGTATACACTTGTAAAACTCTAATGCATGCTGTTTTTTATTTTACTTTTATGTCATATAAAACACCAAAACACTTTATCCTTTTCTCAAAAAATGAAATAACTTTTTTTTCTGTTTTTGTGGCCACAAGAAAATCCCCCGATGTTATATCATATATATGCTCGATGATTGACTGGACGTTTTGTTTGTCTTTTTCGAAAAGCTGTTTGGCCCCGCATACATTACATACTTCAACACAACCATTCAACCAACGTATTCCTAAAACAAATGGATTAAGTAAATTCCCACTTTACGAATTGAGTTAGGCTAGATTGCAGTAGCCTATACACTGACAACATTATCCAGATGTGTTGCAGTCTATGTAATTAAGTGAACAAGCTGAAGACTTTATAAATATAAGCTACTTTATAAAATATATAAACATATAAAACATATACCAATGTATCCTTATCCTTGTATATCAGTCAAGGCTTGTGCCTCATCTTGTTCACTGTTAAAAATCACGGTGATTTTTGAGTGATTTTTATGAATGTTCATTGCATATTTCAGTTTAATAATTCTTACCATGATGGTGTTTAGTGCTTGTGTGAATGACACTGAGCTCCTTCAATATTTGTTAGTATTTAAAAGCTATTTGTGATGAGCGTTGGTTCATCATGTTAGTTTCTTGTCATCACCTGCATCTGGTGCTTATTAGTGTCTTTCAAAGGTACAAAATAGATTTAGGTTGGTATGTTAACATTATATCAGTTATTACGGTTTATTATTAGAAATTACGGTATTTAACTGTAAATTTAACATAAAATCGTAAAACAAAAAATATTCTGTGGCAACCACAGCTGCCGTTTTTTTAACTGTAAATTTTCCGGGTTTTTTTTACAGTGTTGACTCGAGCACAAACAACACTGGTCCGATCATTTCTTTCTGACTTCGTGATAACTAATGAAGAAGCACCCCGATCGTTTTCAAAGCTAACTTCTGGTGAACATGAACCGACACTTTGTAGCTTTCATACTACGACGGGTGTGAATTTATGGAAAGAGCTGGACAAATTGTGGAAATTGTATCCAGCTGATAGCTAGACTGAGGCCCAGCAACTAAACAATTTGATTTTCCCTTACGAAAGTTAACCATGGTTTTACTACAAATGAAACAAGCAAACAAAAACATGGTTACTGTATAGTTAAACCACGGTAGCCACAAATTAATCATGAACTTGCTACTAACAATAATTTAACCATATAGTAAAATTGCGGTTATACAAATGTGAATCAGAGCGCCAGAAACACTATTACTATAAAACAATAGTTAATTTTCGTAAGGGTTGTCTTTTACAAAGCGCAATAAAAATGTGGGTTAAGCTTCAATCCATCAAGCACGTGTAATGAGCTACGCTCAATTAGCTAGCACTGCAATGCAGCCAGGGACGATCGCAAATCATGCAGAGAGTGGATCAAACCCTCCCTGCTCGAGACCCGCGCCTCTCTGCCTCAACGACAGCCGTGAATATCTACACGCTCTCATCACTTTCCCAACTTACAGTCTTACGCATCGCCCTCAGATACACTGCCGCCTCTCCGAAACCGGAGATTCAATTAATCAGGCGATCAATTAATGCGGAAGGGTTTTTCACAGTGTTCTCAGTTTTCCCCCGGGGCACGTCGCAACATGTGTGGAATGATTGCGAGGCGTGCACCGGACCCTGGGAATGTGCCACAGTGGGAAAGAACGCTGCGGCTGGCCGCTCATCACCTCCCGCTGTAGAGCCAGACACCTGGCGACGTTTCCGAGAAAAATGCTTCAAACACGTATTAATTTTAAAGAAATATTAAAACGTTTAGAAATCCAAAGAATAGTAGCCTATGTGGTTTTACCCTTCCGTGCGCTTTCATTGACCTTCATGTCCCTCAGGGTTCCTCAAATTTCAGCCTAAGAGATAATTGAGCCAGTGACTCCTAGTGAATCTCTCAGTGCTTCCCTCTCCTACCGGGCCGTTTATGCATCCCTGCTGACTTTGCTGTCAATGTCAAACGCTTGTTAGGACATCGTCAATCATCAACACTTAGGAATATTCTCAGAACTTTAAAGGCAGGCAATACACTAAGAAAAGAGCGGGTGAGAAGAGCCGAGGGAACAGCAAATGTTCCTAAGTGTCCATCTGTTAGTTTAGGATGCACTTCCAACAGTTAACAACTGATCATTTGAGGCACTGACCGAACACCAAGGACTTTACTGTGTGTTTCATTAGAAGCGAAGGGTGTTAGCTCTCAAATGCAACCCATCTGCCTGTCTTTTTTAAACCCACAAGTTGTCAGGGCTCTATATCACTCTGTCTAAGGAAGAGTGAGTGCATTGTTTCTCTTGTCTGCAGGCGAGATTTTGCAACTTTCTCTGGTGTAGATTATCATCAGATAAATAAACAGACTCCTCCATCAGGCCAAGAAGTGGAAGACAGAGATTCATTACAGAGGGCCTGCAGACAGGCGGGCACAGGCTTATGCTATCTTGCCATAGGAAGTGGCTCAACTTGAACATGCATTTCTCACATTCAATCTATAAAACTGCCACTCTATTTTATTGTCTAATCTTAGTTCCCCACATTTCCCCCTCCTTCTTGGTTTCACTTCCATTCTCTCAAAATCTCTTTCACTCTCTCTTTTTGCCATCTTGCCTCAAGTTAATTATTGAAACTCAGAATAAGGGCTCAAGGATAAAGACTGGGGGACAAACAAATGTTGCACTGGTTCATGGAACAGACAAATCAGGGCCCCATATTAACCCTGGAATGAATAAAGTGTGTGATTTATGGAATCTTTGTTTTAAAAATAAAATAAAATAAATACTTTGTAATAACCCATGCATTCTTCATACAGCTTATGTGAACCTCTTCTGTTAAATAACCTTATGCATTCAATTTGCATATTTATTTGCAACTACAAATAATTTTCAGAGTGGTCATATGTATTTCCTATAGTATTTTATTGTGTAGATATATAAAATATATTAAAATTATATACATATATATATATATATATATATATATTTCAATGTAAAATAGTTATATATTATTGTTGCCATTAATAATATGTATTCATATAATAATATTTATCTACATTTGTGTTCGTAATGATAATTTCATATTTTGAGTTTTATGAATTTATGAATTATGTATTTTCAATGCACCACAGGATTTTTTCTGCCTTTTTCAATAGCACTGTGATTTCATACATGTTACTACATGTATTTCATACAGTCAAAGTTTGGCCACACCAGAATTTTCCCATGTTCTAAAACAAGTAGGGCTGTCCAAAATGTTGAATGCTCCTGGTTTCATTCCCTCAACTGGTAGCAGTGCAAAAAGCTGCAATTGTGTTATAAAAAAATATGTTAAATCTAATACAGTTCATTTTCACCCCTTTATACAAAGCTACATATAGCTAAAACTACACATTTTGATCATTTGTTTACTTTATGAATCTTTTCATCCCACTTTTTCTCTCAATAATCAAGTCACCTTATTTTATCCTTCTTCCCATCTCCACTCACAATTCCCCATCTGCAATAGACAGGTTTAGATTAGAAGAGTGGAAAGCCATAAATATGATAAATGAGAAATATTGGACCAGCTGTTTCACATGCTCTATGTCGTATCTTGCAATCTCTCCATGTTTACACACTCAATTGCCCCTGTTGAAAATGTCAAAATGAGTATACAGTTAAAAGCCACATTATTTCAGACACTTTGACACAGACCAGATAAAGAGAGGCCTCCTGGGCCTCTGATTGGCCACATTATGTGAAGCTAGAATGATTGTCGTGAGTTGTGAGCTCGGATGTTTTTAATTGTGGCACAGGTGGTGTGGTCTGAGAAAAACCAAAGTGCAATGCTCTCGCCTGTTTGAGCTTCACTGAACCATCATGTAAATCCATCAAAATCCTGACTTTTTGTTATATAACCTCTTATAAATGTTTTCATTTTTCTTTTTCTCCTTCCCTACTGTTACAGGCTTGATGACATCATGTCCAGATATCACTCCCCTCCTTTCCAGACACTCTCCTTCCTCCCTCTTTTCCTCTTCACCCTCTTCCCTCTCTGCCTTTTTTCTCCTCTTCTTTCTCAATCTCCTCTCAGCTGGACCTCTCCTCAAGACCCCTGCTACCACCTAGATGGGCGTCCACGCCACTGTCTATCCGAATTCATCAACACGGCCTATGGAGTGCCTGTGACGATGGAGGACCTCCAGCAAGGACCCAGGACAAACATCAGCACTTTAACAGACCTTCATAACCCTCACAATCTGACATGCTGGACGGCTGCCGAAGGCACAGGCGGTGGAGACTGGACTTTAACAGTTCCCCTAGGCAGACGCTTTGAAATCACTTACATTAGTCTTCAGTTCTGTCAACAGGTGGAGTCTGTAGAATCCTACTCCATCTCCATCTTGAAGTCAATGGATTTTGGCCGGAGCTGGCGCCCCCTACAGTTTTATTCTGGCGACTGTATGGGCACATTCAGCCGTCCTGCGCAGTCCATTGCTCTGACAAAGCACCAGGAGACGGAGCCGCTGTGTTCAGATCCCAGACCCTTGCAGAAGCATCGTGGAAATGTTGTGCTGGCCTTCTCGACTTTGGATGGACGTCCTTCCTCTGCAGATTTTGACTACAGTCCAGGTCTCCAAGATTGGGTGACTGCAACAGACATAAAGATAGTATTTCATCAATCAATGGATAAAATTAAAAAGCAAGAAGAGAAACTTAATGAAGTAGGAGGCACATTTAGATGGAGGGAAAGGGGAGACAAAGCTCTGAGGTTTGGCGAGAAAAACACTGGCGTTGAAACTTTGAGAAACAGTCAAGAAAAACAGACTTCAACACAGAGAACTAGAAACAAAAGCACTGTGCATCAAAGTGGCCTCAATGTTACTCGAAAAGAGATGGGATCCCAAGGTAGAGTGGGAAGAGGCCGTAAGAAAGACAGTTACAAGCCATGCCAGGACGGCACATGTGATTGGTCCCTAAATATCCCGCAGCAGGGCTCCAAAGGGCGAGAGTTGAGGAGAAGAAGAAACAATGCAGGGAGGGGGAAGTCCCATTCTAAATCGAGAAAAAAACCCTCACGCAACCTCGTTCCATCATCTCTTTACTCCCCACTGAAGCCCTCTCTCGCCCTTTCCGACTTGCAGGTCGGTGGCAGGTGCAAGTGCAATGGCCACGCCTCTCGCTGTCGTCGCGACAACCAGGGACATGCCGTGTGTCAATGTGAGCATCACACATCTGGCCCGGACTGTGACGTGTGTGAGCAATTTTTTTACGATCGACCGTGGCAACGGGCCACACCCAGCCAACCACACCCGTGCGTCCGTGAGTTTAAGCCTGTGTGTGTCTGGTGGTCTGTCTATGCTTAAATGTCTGTTTTTAAATAGGATTCACTTTCTTGCTATACTTACTTGCAGAAAATAGTATTTATCACACAATATCATATAAAATATGAAAATCCTCAAATTAAAATTATGCATAACGCAATAACATTGTGACTCCAAGAAGTTTTTTTTTTTTTTTACTTTTTTGCTTAATATGGGTGAGAAATTAGATCAAACAAACAAAAGCTGCTGGGTAATGCTCAATTGTTATGTGATATCGAACTGTTATTGTCACTGATATGTGATATCGAACTGTTATTTGTTTTGTAAGTGATTGGTAATATTAATAATAAAAAAATCTTAATCTTAAGCAGTGTTGCTTTGCAAATATTATTATTTAATAGTTTTACTAGGAAAAAAATCTATTTCTTGACTGAAAATAAAATGTTTTTTCACTCTTTTCACTGCTATTTTACAATCCTCTATCTGCCTTCACCTATGTCTCTTTCTCTCTTTCCCAGCATGTGAATGTAATGGTCACTCTACTAAGTGTAGGTTCAGTATGGCCGTGTATCAGCAGTCTGGTCGAGTCAGTGGAGGCATTTGTTTGAAGTGCCGACACCACACAACGGGACGCCACTGCCAGTTCTGCCAGAACGGATATATGCGAGACCACAGCAAACCGCTCAGCCACCGCAAGGCCTGCCAGCGTCAGTAACAACTGATTTGTCTGTGTGTTTTGTGTGGAAATTATGTTTAAGCTGGTATATATGTAAAGTAAATAATTCTTGCAGTTCCACAAGTGAAAAGAAAAACATGTTTTTTTTGGCTTTGCCATCTGTGGGGTCTGAGGTGTGTGAAAGGCAGCATAGTCTGTGTCTATGTTATGGCTACACTATGAGTGATGGAATGCGCACTGACATTTGCCCTTTGACCGCTCTCATATCTATGGCATGCTCACGGAGCATTTTAGTCAAAGTCCCAATATAACATCAGTTTACACTCCATGCTTGTGCATGCATTTAATACATCAATGTTTATTTGTAATTTACTTCACAAAATGTATACAAAATCTAAATTATGTCTTGAAAATACCATAAAACCTCCGCTAACACCTAAATATTTGAATTAGATGATAGAATTATCTTAGAAATTTGGAAACTGAAAGATTTAGAACTTGTTAATGTTAAAACAGACCTGGCTTTTTAAGCGTGTATAAATGTTTGTAGGATCATGGAGTTTTGTTTGGATGAAGAAAGGTTGAGCAGAAGCAGAGAAGCAGATCTTTCCTCTCACTGGTCTCCCAGCCATCACACATATGTTTTATGGGGAAAATCTTGCTCAGGGGTCAATGAGACTTGAATTACAACTGAAGACACAAACCACAGCTGCCTTGTTCTGTGTAGTATTACTCGTCATTCCCTTCATGCGTCTAAACCTGCTAGTCTCACACTAATACCCTTAGTCTCACGATAATTCTCTTCTCTCTTCCTTCCATTTCTTGTCAGCTTCTTCTTACTACATTGCTCTTGCTCCTAATCTTTCTTTTTTTACTTTCAACCTTAACCTTTTTATTTTGTTTCCCTCAGCGTGCCAGTGCCACCCCATGGGTGCAGTGGGCCGTTGGTGTAACCAGTCCACAGGGCAGTGTTTGTGTAGAGAAGGAGTCACAGGACAGAGGTGTAACCGTTGTGCCCCCGGGTACAAGCAAGGCCATTCCCCCCTTAGGCCATGCATCCGTAAGTATCACACCTTGCATTGTTATTTTGATTGGATTCTGTATGATAACTAATGTTGCTGGCTATAAGAAGCACTGTTTGCAGTAATAAATGATACACTGATATATTCGTCTGGATGAATAATTGGCACATATCTGGTCATCAACTGATGACGTTCTCTTGATGCACATATATAGCTCATTACCTAGCCACTTTCAAATTTTAGTCGTTACTCTACAGCAGGGGTAGGCAACGTCAGTCCTGGAGTGCCAATGTCCTGCAGAGTTTAGCTCCAACCCTAATCAAACACACCTGAACAAGCTAATCAAGGTCTTTGGAATTACAAGGGCTACAAGAGGGTGAGGTTTTTTTTCAGGGTTGGAGCTAAACTCTGCAGGACATTGGCACTCCAGGACTGATGTTGCCTACCCCTGCTCTACAGTGTGTTTTTGCATAGGCATGCTAGTGTGCTTCACCCAGTCCATAATTTAATATTTGATGGATAAAATACATATTGCACATAAAGTCTCTGTCCTCAACATCATACACACAACGCAGTACAATAAACACATATGCATACCGGGCAATACTGACTTCGAAATATAGGACTATATAATATAGATTACGAAAATATAGAGTACAGTTTCTGTCTAAATAAAGTGTGTATGTGATTTTAAAAATATATATAGAATTTATTGCTTTTACACTGAATGTAAATGCTCTTGGCAGCTTTCAGGTGATAGTAAACTATTTCTGTTTCATTATTCTGAATTTAATTAAATATTTAAACAAATATTAAGCAGCAGAACTGTGTTTTATACTGATATGATTTCTGAATTATCATGTGATATGGAAGACCAAAGCAACAGCTGTTGACAATTCAGCTTTGCCATCACTGGAATATCATTTAATTAGTGCTGGGCAATGATTAATCGCGATTAATCGCATCCAAAATAAAAGTTTTTCTTTACATAATATATGCGTT
>JAUCMS010000127.1:8525898-8546892 GCA_032357445.1 Enteromius radiatus | reverse complement strand
CTTAAATGTCCTAAATTAGCAAAGGTCTAGTCCTGGCTTAATCTAATTCCTATCCGGGAAACCGGCCCTATGTGTTTAAGAATCATAGTCATAGTCCGCATCTAACAAAGTCAGAGTCTTAGCCCTTCATACACTACAGTATGCAATGTTCTGTGAAATCTGTCAACTCTGCTGAAATTCTGCAGACATGCTTTGACTTTTTGGCAACTGCGGTTGACTTACAAAGTGAAGCAAGTCATGTAATGTATTCCAGTCTTATTCTATATTGTCTAACATCCTTGTCTGTTTTCTGTCATTCTTTTGTCCCAGTGCTGAAGGTGCAGGTCAAAAGTAAGGAACGCTCCGGTCCCTGGTGGCAGTTTTCTATTTTGGTGCAGTCAGTTTTTCGAATGGGCTCTTCTCACGTAAAGCGAGGCATTCAGGCCCTCTGGGTTCCAGATCGGGACCTGAACTGTGGTTGCCCTGCGCTTCAGATGGGCCGGACATTCCTCCTGATTGGAGCGGAGGAAAGCAGCCGGAGTTGGGTCCCCGAGGAGAGGCGATTAGTCGCAGACCGCACCACAATGGCTTTGCAGTGGAGGGAACATTGGAGCCCCAAATTAAGAGGCTTCCGTGGGCAGGACACCCGGGGAAAGTGCCTACAGGGAAATACCACTTCACAGAAAGACTCTCTCCCAAACCTGTACGAAGAATACACCCCCCCACATCTTAACAAACTGCAGTCTGAGCCACACAGACCACATGAACATACACACACAGCGAACAAGCAGCATCATTTAACAACACAATCTGGAGGATCAGACCTCATGCAAACACACACAAGTGGAGGAACTCAGGGCGTACATGGAAAAGACACAGAAACGCACCTTGAGGAGGACCGTAAGGCTGAAAACGTCACTCAGGAAACACAGCAGGTGTTGCAGCACACCCAGGATCC
This sequence comes from Enteromius radiatus, assembly GCA_032357445.1. Classification (NCBI taxonomy): domain Eukaryota; kingdom Metazoa; phylum Chordata; class Actinopteri; order Cypriniformes; family Cyprinidae; genus Enteromius; species Enteromius radiatus. Next base: position 8,545,955 of record JAUCMS010000127.1, on the reverse strand, counting down.
TCTTTCAGGTACTTCAAAGATGACTCAAGCCAATGATCATGAGCAGTACCACCCAACAGCATGTCCAACATGGTCACCTGGGCCACCTGTCTAACAAAATGAGATATTATGAGCAGCAATACAAAAGGAAAATGTTTCCCAAAAACGTTTAAATTAAACGCAAAAAAAGTACTCACACTATGATCCGAGATGCAAATAAAATTGTTTCTATATTACAATATCTTTGCAGTTATTTAGCATTACTATCACTTGTTCACCAATAGATCCTCTGCAGTAAATGGGTGTCGTCAGAATGAGAGTCCAAACAGCTGATAAAAACATCACAACAATCCATATATAATCCACATGACTCCAAATCAATTATTTGTGGAGTGAAGTCATGAATCTAGTCCTCTATCCATTATATTGCTTTCTATAGTGAAAGAGTCATCTCGTTTGAACTAAGGGAGAAATATACACTGGAGTATATGGTGGACTATTTGGTGGACAACACCTTTATAATGGATTTTTTACTAATACACAGCTTTTTACTTGATATGAAACTTGTTTTATTGTGGAATCTAGACTCTCATTCTGACGGCACCCATTAACTGCTGAGGATCCACTGGTGAGCAGGAGATGTAATGCTAAATTATTCCAAACTGTTCTGACAAACTCATCTGTAGTTTGAACGGCCTGAGGGTCAGTACTTTGTTTTTTTGTTGTTGTTGTTGTTGTTTTTTAACACATTTTCATTTTTGTGAGCGATGCCTTTCAGAAATGCCTACATAGCAAGTGATATGTTGGTTGACTCTAATCTAGGATGTTTCCTATCCACTGAATATTCACACACTCTGCTGTGAGTGTCTAAGTATTTTTGTATGTTGTGTTATATATTCATCACCAGATTACAGAGCCATTTTTTTTTTCAGATGAAACATGCAGGTATTTTTCATGTCACATGCTCTGAGAAAGAAATTTTGCACCTTCCGTCCAGGAAGAGATAGAGTCTAATCCAAATATTAAACGACTGAAAATCATCCTATTGTACTTAACGTGAATGGCACCCTGTTCAGTCCACAGTATTTAGTCTGACAGTCAGACATGTAATACTCTTATTGCTGGATTGTAAGAGGCACATTGTTTTCAGATCAGCAGCTGACAAATCTTATCCATTCTGGTCTCCATCACTAACAGACATATTAAGTGTGGCTTAAATTTTGTGCCCACAGTAAGTAATTACATTTTTAATTGTTTTGTAAATTTTTGTGGCTACTATATAAATATGAATAACATTGACAGTGAATTCATACTGTACACAACAGACCTTTAATGTGGTGCCTTTTTAAGTCTTATTATTACTTGTGAATATTTTAAGCAATCATATAATATGTAAATGTTATAAATATTTGCGTATCAAAATGTGACATATTTTTTTCTGTTTAACTTAACGCTCTACCTCATAATAAATATTGTTAACAAGCCTGGTTTATTCAGTTAATACATTTAATAATGTTTCAATTTCACAGAATAAAATGTAAAAAAACAAAAACCTAGTGTTATCTAAACTTTCCTTTGTTATGACTTTTTTTTTTTCTATAAATGAATCACATTTATAGAAAAAAAGTCATAACGAAGGAAAGTTCAGGGACATGAGACTGAAAGGGGAAAGACAAATGGAGAGAGACCGTAAAAGCGAGCGAGACGGTCAATGATGCACCTGCTTTGTTTGCACAGGAAACACCTGTTCCCAGCCTTCCTGCCTGGCTGACTGACGACAGTTAATTTAGTGTAAAAAAAAATCTCCCACAGCTTGAAGGGCCAAACTGCACCGCGTTTGTTTTGAGAACAATATTGCAGGAAGTCTAACTCTCGTGCACTACTGTCCACATGTCCTATATTTTGTCTAGCAGCCAAGTATGTGTATCAGATAACACACTATCAGAACCCCCGTGGACCCACAGTTGTGAAATGTCTAAATACATGGATGGCATTGGTCACATTTAAAATGTTCCCAACTCACCTGTAAAGTTACACTTAATCATGTATCGTCAGTTCTGGGTTCATCAGTTCAACGATCGACTGTAACGGTTACTTGCGGAATAACGTTGATTATAAAGTTAATTTACTATCACTACTTAAGAAAAAGTAGAAAAAGAAAGAAAAAATCGCGAAATGGAAGTGAAGAAGACCATGTGGTAACGTTAAAAAACTCTTTCGGAAGTCGAGCAAGACGTAAACATTGTTAACACCATGTGGTTAACACGGTTTTAGTGTAAAATTATAGCTCACTTTCTGTGTAAAGTTTTATTGCAGACAACTCTTACTAACCTTTCCTGTGTAAAGTCACATTCCACTGTAGAAATAATTTATTTTCTGTGTAACTTAAAAGTTTGTCCAATTTCTAGCAAAGTTTGTACGTGACGTTAAAGGTTTCGCAACTTCGTCGCCATGGCAACGCAGCGCAGTAAACAGCTGATGCGTGATGGTAAATTACACAGCTTCGCAGCACATCATACACAGGTTTTAACAGAATTAATTATGAACTTAAAAAAATTTCTGCTCTTAAATCCTCAATAAATAAATAAATACTTCCATTTTAAGTGCCAGATTCAGAATCAAATGTATGTTTTATATTATTATTTATAATATAATTAATTTTTATTGATTTATTTTGAGCAAATTAATATTACGCTATAAATGTGGTCAACTGGAAGAGACCATGTGATGCCGTTTGTGTGTGTGTGTTTGAAAATAAAATGAGGCTGTAAGGAATACTTAAACTGCTAATCTTACAAATCACATTTCTGGTTAAACAAACAAACAAACAAAAAACAGTGAACAAAAACATTATAAGACATCTTTTAAAGTTGTAAGTTATTAAAACTGTGTGATCTGGCACCTTTATACAGTGGATGCTAATGTAAAGGCTGTAAGTCTATCTCTTACAGCCTTTAATTCACTGTGGTGTCTAACCTGACAACAGACAGACTGTAGGCTGAGTTCTGGACTCTGTGTGTTTACTGGCTGGCAAGAAGAATTTTTACGAGACATGAGGCCTACAGTACATTACGGAGGCAAAGTTCAACAAGCTCTACCACACTCACTCGCTCTCTTTCTTCTGTTCTTTCTCACAGTGTGAGTAATGATACTGCTGATTGAACCTCACTGTTTAATAAGCCTTCCTGAACATGTTGCTAACACGCTCTCATTGAGATCACGCACACATACACAGACGGGCACAGGGAACCAGATACACACGCGGCTTCTGTTAACCCGAGAGTGAGGAGGTCAATCCAGTTGATCCCTTGCATGCATGCCTCTCATACGAACACATTGCGTCCATGGCAACAAGATTCCTGCTCGCTGTTAGCTCTAATAAAACTGGTGCCATCTGTGTTACATATATACAGTATACTGTACCATACTGATGAACCTCAACATACACATACGTAATATGTAAAATATACACCCAAGCAATGACAGAATGGCAGGTGTGAGCTCAGTCTATCAAATCACCTTTAGGTTTATAGTGGCCTGAATGTCATTATGATGCTCTTCTAGTTGCTAAAATTAAAGTGAACTTCAGCCTTCCTGATTAACCTTGATTAGGTGGAATGAGGGGTTAAACTAAAAAAAGAATGAAAACACGTGGCAGACAACAAGCAGACCTTAATTAACACATGGGTTCATTTTAAACCCCAGAAACTGTAGGAAAATTACATTTTGGCCCATGATTACATTTGATTTGGCCCACTAAACCTAATGTCATGCATTTGGGGGAACATGTTTTTGGAACTAAATTTGCGTTTGTGTGTACATCTCTTCCTGAAATGTAAAAAACAATATTTAAATAGTGAATTTCAAAAAATAACTTAATCATATCAGATATGTGTTGATTTATGTAAAGGTGACAATATAAAGCTGAAAACAACTTGCCTTTACTATTTATCACATAGTATAAAAGGGTCAAAAATATATTGAGCCGCTCTATATATAAAATGTGAAACTACAGAGCTCTGTTTATATTTTAGGAAGGTGTTCCCTTGCAACGGGATCATATAGGGCTGCTTGGGATCAAAATGTTTGAAGAACTTTCCTAGAGTGATCTATATTTTATCTGTTAGCATCTGAGGTACATTTTACATCTCAGTTTGAGTTTGACCCATACAGTGATACAGCCGTTCCTAATAACACCATAGTGCTTTTCCCATTCAATCCATCATTCAGTTCTTTCATTCGAACGGCAGGATCTTTTCTGATCGTCCCTTCTGAGTTAGCACTTAACCACGGGAACCTGTTTTATTGTTGGCCATTTTCGCGTGGGAGCATCGACTTCTTTCAGAACCCATTTGATGCTGCGCTGTAACCGGGGCATGTCTGGATGGCGTTAGGGCACACATCTGACATTGCTGCACTTTTCCTGCCTGGAACGCTGGGAACGGGAGCGCGTTTCCAAGTTTGGATTATGGATCAAAGTCAAAATCAGGCGGAGGGAAGGAGAGCGAATCCCTCCCCGGCCAGGTGGGGCATAAGCTGAGGTGAAAAGCAACACCCAGCGACGGTGGGGGAGAGGTTAGGAGACATGGGTCTCTTTGAAGTGCTGGTGCATGTCATGGTGAACTTGGTCTTGTTGGAGCTGAACCGTGGCGGATTGATTTGCATGGAGCTGGGGTGAGGGGGCGGTAGAGCCTCAGAGTTATTGGTGACCCCCACAAGTGTGTGTGTGTGTGTGTGTGTGTGTGTGAGAGAGAGAGCTGGCCATCTGTGGTGGGATATTACAAGTGTCTCACTTCACCTTTCTCCCCTATTGCCCTCTCGGCCCACCCAGATACTCCTAGTCAGTAGAGCTCTTCACATACAAGAAAATACTTTTCTGTCTTGGCTCAAAGGATGCTGAAGGGACAGGTTATTTCTAGTGTTAATTAAATATAATTCAAATACTATTATAGGTTTAATCTATAACTAGATTTTTCATTTTAAATATATTGTACTGTACTGTCATTTAATTAATTAGTTTCATATCTTAAAGGCATAATTCACCAAAAAATGAACACTGTGTCATCAATTACTCACCCTCATGTCGTTCCAAACCCATTAGACCTTCGTTCATCTTTAGAACAAAAATTAAGATGTTTTTGATTATTTCTGTGAGCTGTCTGACCCGCCATAGACAACAACTATCCCCTACGATAAAAGCGCAGAAACGCAGCAAGACACAGGTAAAATTACCCATGTGACATCAGTGGTTCAGCCTCTATTTTTTTTAAGCAGCAGGAATACTTTCTGTGCACAATGAAAACAAAAATAAGACTTATTCAACAATTTGTCACCTGCGCTTCACCCTGGCAGCATTTTAAAGAGTAACCATATGCGTTCAGAATGTTTTATTTTTTTGGACTAATATATTGATACTAACATCTAAAAACTTTACTTGTTTGTTGGACTTTAAGTTGTGCTTGCACCATGGTGGATTAGCTATATACATGGTGAAATTTACAAAAGCAAAGACTGAATGTTTCTTTAGAGAGGAAATGGATAATAATGGTCATCTACAAGACAAGCTGTATCCCACCAAAGCCCCTTGACAATAATACACAATAGGCTGATAATCTTTTACATCGCAATTCTTTCGTTTTTAATATTGGGCATGTTTGTGTGCTGCACGTCCCTGTGTGTAATAAGAAGGGTCACAAAGCATCAAAATATATTAATTTGTGTTCCGAAGATGAAAAAAGGTTCAACAGGTTTGAAGCGACATGAGTAATTGATGACAGAATTTTAATTTTGGGGGGAACTATCCCTTTAAGTGTCCACATGCTGACCTGTAAAGGTGTTATAAAACTCCATGTTTGCATAAATTTCTAGATTTTGCATGCAAAACGTAGCCAAACAATGGTAAATATGACTGCACCTTAATATTAAAGCATAAAAAAATCGACTTGTGGTCAATTTTAATAACAATAAAATATTAAACATCTGCCAAATAAAGTGAGTTAAACACAATTTTTTACAAATTTACAGATGATTGTGGATACGCAGACAGAAAAGGAGCTTGGCTGTTGAAGGCTCATGTCTCTAGATCATCAATGTCTAGTTGTTTTGTGAGAAGAGCTTCTGGAAGGTTCTGACACTGCAGATAGAGAAAAACCACTTGAACCTGTGATAAGAAACACAAACACACAAGTCAAGATGAAAACTGATGTGAGAGGACGCAGTGCCTCCTGCAGGCTGTGACTGGTGCATGATTAACTGAAATAAAACTGAATCTGCATATAACTTCTGCAAAGATCTGATGCAAGTGTAGTATATATTTAATAAAATACATATATGCACTTTCAGAGTGAAAGTAAAGAGAAGGGATGATAAAAACAAGCAAAAGTAAAGCTGAATAAATTAAGTCATATATATAATTATTGTAAGTTTACAGTTGCGCCGTAGTGTTACATAATTATTATATAACTTTTCTTAAATATTAAACTTTTATTTTACAGTGGGATATTACAATAATATTATTTCTTGTTTTGTTTAATATTTTTATTTAGTAAAAAGATAGACATGAAGTTAAAAAATGCATTAACTTGCTCCTATTTTAATGTAACTTGGCTTTGTAAAAATATAATATAATATGCACACAAACACACACAGACAGGGGATTTTTCCTACTCATTTCATAAGTCCATGACATTGTAGAGAAGATACTCAAGTATTCATTGCGCGCAGGACTTTGTAGTTTCACTTCTTCTAAAACAAACCCCAGAATAGATAAAAACGTATGTATGTGTGTGTGCGTGAGCAGCTTCAAAGATTTGTTATCACTGGATTATATAATGACACAGTACCACGCTTATTTTGTTTAAAAAAAAAAGAAACAACTCACCTGAACCTCCACTTCTTGAGATATGTCGACACGAGCCACTGGAGGGCGCAAGAGGCTGGGGCCAAACACTGTGGCCAAATTACTCAGAGACATTTTATTCTCTTCCTTTCTCTCTGCAACACTGAGAAACGCAAGAAAAAAGAAGGAGAGGAAATAAACGTCTTTTCTTATTTATATCCATCAATGCCGTAAGTGATTCGGGTCAGTCTGGGGTGAAACTAAATCAGTGTTTTGACAGTTATGAGTTGAAAGGATGTTGTGTACCGTCTCAGGTGATGTAAGAGGAAGAGGAGAGTGTTGCGGTTTACATCTGGTAGAGCTTGCAACACAGTCAGCATGCTTTCGACTCTGTGATATGGATCAGCAATGTCTGCCATAACCGGTTAGGGACAGAGATATGTACAGTATAATCATTTTAAACGCTTCATCATGATCATGTATACTGTTCTCACGCTGGATGTTTATGCACAGACCTGTGCAACTGTGTGTTCAGGTGTGTGAAGGCCTCACCTAGTGCATCTGCAAGCTCTTTGAATCGGTCAGAGGGAATAAGAGGGAAAGGAAGTTCTCTAAAGTACAGTTTCAGAGTGCCTGAGACAGCATTCACATCTACAGCCCTCAGTTTACTCACAGCTTCACGGTAATCTACAGAGAGAGGCACACTTTTGAGATAAGTGCTGTGAAAATTTGCTGACAGTTTCTCTCTCTCTCACACACACACACACACTCACTAGTGTTGAAAGCATGTTTTAGTGCTTGTATTTTGGTGCTGGCTCCTGAGATTCTGTAGATCCCCTCTTCTTTCAGACCCCTTCTCTCAATCTCCTCCACACAGGAGCGGACAATGTGAGGCACCAGCACGCTCTCTTGCCTGTAAACACACAAACATACACGCAATTAAATGCTGCTTCTTATTTCCGTTTCCGTTTTCATTTTCCTCTTCCTTTTTTGATGATAAAACACCTGTTTCTACACAAGAATCACGAATGTGCACACCAGCAAATTAAACCCTCATAACTAAAGACGTTTAGCTAACACTTTACTTGAAGGGGTGTGCATGACTGACATGACACCTTCGTAATTATGACATGACATACGTCATGAATAGGAAGGAGGTTTCATTCGTGTGTCATTCGCTCAGTTATGTCATTGTAAATGCGAAGATGACATTGTTTGAGACACCTTTGTTATGACAACCTGACATAAACTCAGTAAACTAAAGTCAGTGTCTATGTTATGACATTATTAGACAATTAAAAATAAATTCAACAAATAAATAAATGAAAATAATTTGACAGAATATTAACACTTGATGACAAATTCAATTTGTACCACAGCATCAAGTATTCATGATGCTGTCATAAAATAAATTGACATAGTATTAACACTTAATCTCATTTTAATGACAAAGTCAAGCCCATAAGGGGGCAACTCCTCCTACATTACATACCTAAATCTCCACCCCCTGATTCCTAAACCCACCCATCTCCACCCTTAAACCTACCAATCTAGATGTGAATCAAACAATGCCCCTGGATCTTGTGAGCTGCAGCATGACATAAACACTGACAGGTTATGATGTATTAGTTTAAGTCAAGTTGTCATAACAAAGGCATCTCAAACAATGTCATCTTTTCATTAAAAATGACATAACTGAGCGAATGACACTTAATCATAGTTGTAATGAACATGAATAAAAACATATTCTCATATTCATGACATGTCATTGTTATGGACACCCCTTCAAGTAAAGTGTTACCTATACATCCACACTACCAGTCAAAGGTTAAACCTGCATATAGTTTGATCCAAAATACAGCAAAAGCAGTAATATTGAGAAATATTTTTACAATTGAAAATAATTGATTTTTGTTTGAATATATTTTAAAATGTAATTTATTTCAAGGAGTAAAATGCTACATTTTCTGCATCATTACTCCAGTCTTCAGTGCCACATCATCCTTCAGAAATGCTTCTGATTTGCTGTTCAAGGAGCATTTATTACTATTATCAACATTTAAAGAGTATATTTTTTGCAGGATTCTTTGATGAAGAAAGATCCAAAGGTCAGCATTTATCTGAAATAAAGAGCTTTTGTAACATTATACACTATACCGTTCAGTCAGTATATTTAAATTATTATATATTTATTATTAAATTATGAAAACTTATATTTTTATTCAGCAAGGATACATAAAAGAAATACATAAAAAATCTTGCTTGGTTGTGCATATGTATTTTTATACATTTATAGATAGCAATTTATTTTTGGCATTTTTATGCATTTATTTAGACAAGACAGGAAGTGGACAGGGGGCAAAGTGAGGGGTATCGGGAAAGGTCCCGAGCAGGAATGGGACTCGAGATGCCCAAAACACAGACCAAACATTTGTAATTGTGGCATAAGTGTTTACGTTTTTTTAGCCACTGTATAAAAAGAATATTGAATTATTATCAACATTATATTGCAATATCTTTATAATCTTACAAAATATTATTGCAACATCACATACTAATACATAAACTAACAATTTCTTGACTATAAACTAATGATGAGTTAAGACATCTATTAATCAAGGACTAACTTAACTACGACATGACTCACATGAAATACTGCATGAATAACACCACCTTAATTACATGTTAGTTACTGCATGTTACTTCATGTATTAATTAACAATTTGTAGTAAACTAAATCAAACATGCTTTAAATTGTTTATTAATTTGCCACCTGCAGCTGTCACGTCATGAATTCATTGTTAACATCCTTAAAGCGTAATCAATTACACATTTTTTATACATATTCAGCTCATCTAAATTAGATATTTGGTGCTTTTCAGGGGTTTGTAAATAAGTGGAAGAGCGGAGGTCCTGTGGCTGTATTTGGATGGAGAAGGACCTGAACGGTAGTAGGAAAGTTGACATTTTGAAGAGCCAATAGTTGCCCAAAAGAAGAGCAAGAGCACAAGAGAAACATCTGACTTCAGTGCATTATTACAATCTAATGACAGTAAACCAATCTATAATATAACCATATCAAGCGATAATCATTTTCTCTATGATTTTAATTTGGAAAATTGTGTCAGCTTAATTATAATGAAAAGGTTATTGTAGGACGGCAGCAGTGGAATCACTCAAAACAGGATGAGATGAACTTGTTTTTAATTATGAATGCATTATTCGGTTAAATGTAAATATTGCAAGAAATTCTCTGTCATCGGTGCAGGTGGCAGATCTATAAACTATGTTGTGCCATTAAAGCATGCTTGATTTAGTTTCCCACAAATTGTTAATTAATACATGAACGAACTAACATGTAATTAAGGTGGTGTTATTCATGCAGTAAGTCATGTGAATCATTTTGTAGTTAAGGTAGTTCTTGATTAATAGATGTCTTAACTCATCATTAGTTTATAGTCAAGTAATTGTTAATTCATGTATTAGTATGTGATAATTCACGTACTGTTAGTGTTACCGCAACATCTTATTATTAGTAGTTATTTACTACAACTTAATAGTCGTAGTAAAGTGGATTCTGAACTCACTTGGCCACTTGTTCAATCGGCACACAGAAGACTGGTTCCTGTACTAGAGGGGTGGTGCTGGGAGGCTCGAGAGGGTGGGGCATGTACTTGACTGACAAGGTCACATCAACTTGGCCCAAAGAACAAGTTACTTTCTTCCACTTCTTAAACATGGGGTAAGTGTCCAGCTGTAAACACACATATTATTTTATGCATCACATTAATAACAAAAAGTACAGAATGATTAAAAACTGCATAAAGTGTGCAATTTAATCTAAAGGTGGTTGAATCTTAGGATTTAAAATAAAGATAGAGAGGTGATGACAAGATGCTTATGTTTGAATAAACACCACAAAATGAACTCACATTCAACACCGCCCTGCCCACGATGTCATCCTGTGTGCCGTTCTCATACTGAGACACAAATACCAGAAACAGCTGCAGAGCTCCCTCCACTTGAAACACAAGCTCCTATACACAATAACACATGGTGATCTATTCAAATCAATTCAGTCTATTAAATACAAGGCAAATTACAGATTGCATGATCTCATTTCTAAAAATTCACAATGGCTTTTACCCACTCACCTCATCCCATTGCGGTGTAACAGAGAAGGCTGAAAGGCATGTTTGTTTTCGTCTGTCATAAAACTCGAAGCCATCTACCTCCACGCACACATATGCACCTGAAAGGTCAAGTGAAACAAACTTAAGAAGCTTTTTGGAAGATATTGTCCATTGCATACAAACATTATTAATTGAAAATTAGAAAGTGTTTTATGTTTATCATTTTTTTAAATGCTTATTCGGGCACATTGTATTTTTGTGGTGTGTTGTTTTCTTGATGAAAAGAATATGTGCTTCATATGTAGTGCAGAATGCATGTGATGAGTTTGTGGCTTTGATGTGTTACCCGGAAACTTCCATTCTTATTCAGACAACGTGTGTTTTGTCACTTACTGCTCGGGTTTTGCAGACCACATGCCGACTGAACCATCACATATAGGCTCCCACAGATATGCACACTTTCAGCTGTAAAAAATAGAATAGGAAAGGTGTGTTCATTGTGCACACGTGTGATTGAGATGATTGTGAGAGCGCTATTTACTGAAAGGAAGATACAGAGTGGGCTTTACTGGATTGAATGCAGTGAAGGGGAGGTTGGTGAGTCATTCTGAGTTTGATACAGGAACCAGTAACAGACAGCAGGTCTGGAGGAACCGTCTCAATGCCTGTGAAACACACACACACACACACACACGTGCATGGGGTTATAATTAGGCAATCCAATCAATCGTCAGTACAAAATAGGATGAAGATACACTCACATTTTCCACTCTGTTTCTCAATGTCTTCTTTCCACTCAGTTAGGTCATACAAAGAAAACAGCCTGATAGTGTGACTCTGTGGAAGGAAAAATCATTATTGACCTATAATTGATTAGACGTGTTAAAAGTTTTTTATCCCTAAAATATTCACACAATACTTTATGTTAATATTTTCTGGTTAAAAATTAAATTTTTATTAAATTAATTGATTTTAATTGAATTCTTCATCATGTTTGGGCTTTTGATCTAGTTTTACTTACTGTAGGTCTTTGTTTACAAGACATTGGTTCCTCTCAAGACTTCTTCCACATCTAACTAAACAGCTCACGGGGTGGTTTTACTTGCCATTGTCACCTTTAAGTTTATTTAAACTAATTTGTGGTATAAAAGTTAACCTGTATAAACTGCTTTGGAACAATATATATTGCAAAAATTGCTTTAAAATGGATGCTTTTTTGTGTAAAAAGAATGTGTGTGTTTGCGTTGAGAGTGCAAACTCTTTCCCTTGAGCAAAATACTGAACACTCAATTATTTCCCAGATGCCATAGCAAGTGGCTGTGCGTGCGTGTATTTGGACTGAGTAAATGCAGTGTGGTTTTACCTTTCCACTGGTGCTGTGTAGGTCTAAAGTAAAAGAGGGCGTGTTTGTTAGAAGCCAGATCTCGCACTCTTCGAGTTTGCGCTTCAAGCGATCAACAGTACGAGAAACTAACACTTTGCCTCCTTTCTGTAAAAAACAAATTAACATGTTGCTATCTGCTGAACTGTTGCTAAACCTAAACCCTTTAGAAATACGACCCAAAGCGAGTCATACAATAATTACTTGTTTAGTTTAAAGACTGAATGTCTCCCTCAGCCTTACCGTGTGTTGCTGGAGTTCTTGTTTGAGCTGGTACATTTTGGCTCTGGTTTTACTGAGTTTGACTTGGTATTCTGATGAGGGCGGATGTTCAGCTGCCCACTGCAGCTTCAGGCCAACCAATGGTAAATACCAGCAAAACCTGTACTGTGCCTGCCTCCTTTATATAAAAACACATATAACGCCATAAAGTACATACGTCCATATCATATTACATGTTCAATAAATAAGTAGATAAATACAAATTATTATGTACACTCTCAGACAAAAAAGGTACAAAACTAGCCATACCTCTTTAAAAGTTACTACTACTGTACATATATTTTCAGTACTAATATTATACACAGTTAAGATATTAATATGTACCATTTAGGGGTAAATAAGATGTACTTTTTTGCTTTTTTTTTCCGTGGCAGCTTTGTACCTTTTTTTCTAGAAGTATATAAACTATATAACAGGGGACCTCAAATAGCAGGGCTCCAACTGGACTGCAAGACATAATGACAATGGTAAAACAATTTTGCGTTTCTACAGTTAAAAATGTGAAGTGCTTCAAAACAATAAAGCTTTTAACCCCACAGGGTCTCAGGGTCATTTATGGTAATGATCTTTTTACACTGTATCTAATAATTTTAGATAGAGCCAAATGCACTTTATTCAAGCCTTTTCTGCCCTGTGTGTGTTGCTTCTCATCTAAAGTGGCACATTAAGAGCTTTTAACAACCGCAGCAGCTGCAAAATAGATACTTTCTCTACAAACACTGCAGAAAACAAGAAAGCAGCAAGTATAATTGTCAAACAACTCCAACTGCTCACATGAAGTTATGAACCTAAGTGTTCGCTAAAAAGCTATATTTTACCTATACACAAAAGTTTTCAGATTTATATAACCATGCACACACCAGATCCTGTGCAAAAATCACTTTCTAAACCCCAGTCAGGTTAAGATTGTGCATACATGCATCTCCACCCCAACTCCTCCCAGAAATAATAATAATAATAATAAATATGGAACTTACAACACCTAGTTTTACTATACATAACCTAATCCGCATATCATTTCCATGCATACTCCTATCCACGTGCCACTGTTTAACATCCTCAAAAGTGCATTTTACGCATTATAAATGCCATTTGTGCCATATATTAATTCTACTGCTAAAAATAATCCAATATCCTTGTTTTGTATTAGAATAGGTATATCAATATAAAAATAAAAAGTAAAACAGTTTTAATAAATATTAGATAAATTAGAATAGAGTTGATCTCATTCTTTCACTGGCCAAATAGTATTTAAGCTTTTAAACAGTTTAAATAAAACTACATTTATGCAGGTTTGCTGATAAGGTGAACATCTTTTAGTTATTGCATTGTAAAATGGTCTGACTGCCACTGTCACTAAGAAGGTATTTTAATAAGACAATGTGTAAATCTAATCATTTTTTCAAGTTATAGCCTATCCATATAGCAGTACTTTTCATAATATTTTAGAAATGCCTTCACACGACCTCCAAGCAGCTGCAGTTGTACAGTAAGCTATTATTATTAGACTTATTCAATCCGAATAATGGACCGTTTGACCACCAAATCCAGCAGTGTCCACCATAATAGCTATCGAAGTAAGTGTGCACCATTGTTCTCACTAAAAGAAATATTTCCAATCCACCACAGATGTTTAAATGCCTATAATTTTGGTTTAAATCCCACTTTAGTTTCGTATGCCTCTTTACTGGGCTAGTTTTGTGTCTATGCAGTGGTTATAAATGAGGCACCAGTCCTTTTTTGAACTAATACTCGTGGTATATACTCAAGTATAGGCTGTCATATGTTCAAGTATACTGTGATTGGTTGAGACTCACCCTGTACTTGTCAGTCTGGCACATAGCAGCATGTCTGTATACAGGAAGAGGTGTCTCAAGTTATGCCCATTCTCACACACATCTACCACAAACCCATCTCGCATCAGCTGACGTCTCTGTGGATGTGCACACATGTAACATGTTTATAAAGTTTAACAAAAAGCTGCATATGAGGAACCATGACACATGAGTTTGGAGGTACCTCTCCTCTGCTGAGCTTGACAGAACATTTGCATTGCGACCGTTCATTGACCCCAGACAGGAAGCCACTGGAGAGACGAAGCGCTTCCTGCAGCATGATGCTGTCGGGGTGCTCGGGGGGCGTGTGCTTCCACAAGTCCTAAAGGACAGAGAGGAACGTTAATAAATCCATAGGCATGAATGAGTATGTATAAATAAATGTAGGTTGTGATCTTAAACAGAATCTCACGTTCAACACAAGCGTGGTTTTCATCACTCTGTCTAACGGCTTATACAGGAGAGCTGTGGATGCAGTGCATGAATTAATGAATAATCACAAATTTTAAATATTCCTTCAAAACCATACAGGGAAGTTATGTTTACCTTCAAAAGTGTACTTAGTTTTGACATTGTCTGAGCCTTTGGAGGACATCATACTCTATAAAAATAACAAGAGACAAAAGGTTTTGGTGTAGTTTCCCCCTAATAAAGATAATAACGAAAATAAAAAGGGAAGAATGTAAGACCTCTGCAAGTGTCCTGAAACGCTGGTCTGACTGCATACACTTCTGTACGATCTCCACTGCATTCTCATAGTTGTCAATGAAGCCACGATACACTCCTAATTGGTTGACCTGAAAATAGCAATTATAAAATATACGAAACAAATGCATTTTTGTCAATATTTTAATAATGCAACATTGTGTGATTTAAGTCAAGTATTGAGGCATTACCAGCTACATGTTTGCATATAAAACAACTCACAAACTTCTGAAACAGGTCGCCCACACATAAATTATGCTCCTTGTGGCAACGCTGCATCACTGGGGCCTCCTCGCTCTCCAGGCCTTGTTGTGACCCCGCCACTTCATCAGGTTGCAATCTGGCCCGAAGGCTTGTGTAAAATTCCTTGTGCAGATCTCTAAGCTCAGGGATTTGATAAAACACAGCTCGGACCTGCTCAGCGGACAACACAGGCTGAGAGGTTCCCGCTGCCGCCTTCAGAGCTTTCATCGGCTGCAGAGGAGGAGACGTTAAAGAGAGAGAATGGAAAGATCAGGAACTGAAATTAAAATCAAGCTGAAAATAGCTGATGCATCTCAAAGACACTTTAAAAATACAAGGGCATCTTGACGAGTAAACGCCAGGCACAATTCCTGTGAGGAAGTGGTTGAGAAACATGACACTTTCCATGCATTCTGTACTTCAACATTATGTTTCATGTCATTCTGGACTTTTTGGAAACTTTCTACTTTAATGATAACCACTAATGGTCTTACTAGAAAGGGAAGCAATACTTCACTAAGAGAAACAGAAGTTGACCTACAGGAAGTAGCAGAAGCTTCAATTCAAATATTTTAAGTGTTTCGGAAACTGGCTGAGAATCATAAAAAAGAAGTGCTGAAGGATGTTCGAGCTTGAGAAGAAACCCCAACTATGTATAGACTGGAAAAAACTATGAGGGTGTTTGCAAACATATTAATAAATAGCAATCGACACCACAAATGGCACTGCAGTCAAGCTTTTAGTTTTGAATAAAGGAAGCAGTTTATTTGCAGGCTCAGTTGTAGCATTTATCTTTCTATGATATCTTTTATTTAACCACATTGGTTTTTACTTCATAACTTCTGATACTATTTCGAGGAAGTGCTTATGTCAGGAAATATAATTTATACATGCAAAATCCTGTTTGTACCGTGAGTAGCGTCTCAAGCTCTGTCAGGTAGATCTCCTCACTGATCAGAAGCCCTTTCAGAACCACTGTTCTCTTCTGAAGCAGGTCTTCTGGGCTCTCGGTTGTCTGGAAAAGCATTACAATGTCTGAATATAACTGAATGGTGACCATGCTGAAGATTCACACTACATAAATAACAGCAACTAACTAGGAGGTAGCATGTGAATTATTATTAATCTTACAATAATGCTGATATACACCAGTGAAGGTAGCAATAACAGGCATATATTCATTTTCTGTAAACATTCTGTGCACTGCAGTCTTACTGGAGTGGATGGCAAACATGGCTCAGTTTGCAAAGGGCTGTTGGAAACCCACTCTGTCTCCTCAGTAAAATGTAGTAAGTCCGAATCGATAATCTCATCCTCAGTCTCTGTCAGAAAAACATAACAAAACACAACATATAGCGCTGCACACAAGACTATTAGATGACCAATGGTTATTAGTATTTAAATGAATGGTTAAATGTTTTAAGGAAATGTGGATTTGGGTTGAACGGTCTCACCGGGTGAGATGCCATAGGCCTTCAGATAGTCCACTGCTTCTGTGTAGAGCTCCATCAGCATCTGCAGCAGCAGCGAAGAGATTCACGGCGTGCAGCTCTACAGTTGTGAAGTGAATCCTCTCGCTTTCACACACTGACTGTTGTTTGTGGTAACTAAGCTTGTGCACTTCCTGCTTCAAAGACAGTGCAATAAGATATAGGCGGGGAAGTAAGATGTTCATTAAAAAAAAAAAAGAGAGAGTCATGTTTACAATGATAGGAAGAAGTAATGTTTGCTCACCTACTTTAAAAAAGGGAACAATGATAACCTAATACCCAAACAGCAAATAATGAAACTGTGATATATTCATTTTACAACCCTTTAAATATATGCATTAGACAAAGAGGGAGTTTATATGCACTACTGTTCACAGGTTTGGAGTCAGTAAGTTTATTAAGAATTTGGGGTCAATAAGATATTTAATGGTTTTTAAAGATGTTTCTTCTGCTCGTCAAGGCTGCATTTATTAGATTTAAAATCCAGAAAAAACTGTAATATTGTGAAATATTATTTCAAGTGTTTTCTGTGTAAATATATTTTAAAATGTAATTTATTCCTTTGATACAAAGCATCATTACTCCAGTCTTCAGTGTCACATGATCCTTTCAGAAATCATTCTAATATGCTGATGTTTTATTATCAGTGTTGGAAACAGTTGAGCTGCTTAATAGTTTTTAATTTTTTAAATCATTAAATATTAAAAAGAGAAGCATTTATTTAAAATGGATAATAATGTTCAGAGCTACTGTTACAGTAGTTTACCGTTTGACTACTGTTCAAAAGTTTGGGATCAGTACATTTTTATTCTTTCTTTCTTGAAATAAATTAATATTTTTATTAACAAAGGATCTAGTAAATGAACAAAAAAGTCATAGAATAGATTTACATTTTAGAAATGTTTTATATTTGGTAAAAAAATTATGTAGTTTTTTTTTACTTGTTATTCAGCAAAGAATCCTGAGGGGAAAAAAAAGAAAAAAAAAATCACAGGTCCAAATTTTTGAACGGTATTTGAAACATTTTTAAAATAATAGTATTTTACAATATTCTACGTGCATGTGTATGTAATGTATTCCTGTGATGACAAATCTAATTTTCAGCAACCAGAGCAATTGTATATGCTTATTTGCTGCTCATGATGCATGTTTTTTATTATTATTATCAATGTTGGCAAAAAAAAGTATTATAGTAATATGTAATATGTTTTTTAAAAACAACAACAACTACTACATCAATCAAAGGTATTATAGTACTTATTATCAGAAAAAGGAAAGAAAGGAAGGATTACATTTCAATCTCGTCAAAAGGACACCTGACACGAACACGTTTCTGGTTCCCACAACAGTTAACACTGCCACCTATTGATCGAGAAATACTGAAAGTACTATCCCAAAAAAAAAGCCCGTTTGAAGCCACTTCAAAAAATCAGTAAATCTGAAACCAGAAGTCCCTATATACAGTGGTGAAAATGGCCAAAATTCAAAATTTGCTCTGTAGATCTGTCCTGTGAGGAGCACTTCTATTGACTGTAGTCTGCAGGTTTTTAAGGCAAAAAACGGCATCGCGCATCCAACCATAAACACAGCGCCACGTTAATGTGCAGAACTGGGACAAAGAGTACAGAAGCTTATACTCTTTGCAGGAATCCCTTTCGTAGTCTTTTGAATGCATAAAATATAGAAATTATTTTAATTTCAAAATAAGCCTAACCATTTGGGAATGAAACGCCGTCCCCCCTTCAAATTCACTCCCAGGACTCCGTCCCTCTTGTGTATCCTCTTGTAACCCTGTGTTTGTAAAAGCTTACGCTAAGCTGTGTTTCTCAGTAAAATGCTGGAGAGGGCGCAAACATCCCACTCACCCACTCCTCGAAATGGAAAATATGATCGATTTAAGGCCTACTTCTGATGAAAACTTTTTTTCTTCTTTTTTTAAGTGTTTGGGTTGTCACACATTGTCACTATAATAGGTACTAATAAATGAATATAGTAAAATTACAAAGATTGAAAATAATAAGTCACCGAAAACATTTATCACATGACTTTGACTTGATTTGCCCACATGATCTCGTCATGCTGCATAGTAGTATCAAAGCAGTACACGGAAGTATTAATTGCATAGAAATAGGCCTGCAGCAATAGTTAACTACGATTAGCCTATGATATTGTGCACAGCGAACATAAACATGAACGTGATTCCAAAATTGCGGGTTCATTTGGTGTCCGAAGTCATTATTTTTTTATTTTATTTTGTTTTTTGTTTTGTTTTCAAATAGTTATAATGGTTATTAATTAATGTACTATTATTATTTAGCCTAATAATTGCTATGAATTACAAGATGTTACAGTTCATAACAATATAATCATTTATTTAAAAAGTGTCTTAAACAACTGAAAATCCTGATTTCTCACTTTTATTTAAATAGCGCTTTTAACAATACAGATTGTAGCAAATCACTAAACATTATCAAATAGTAGAATAGAGTGATGGTAATGTATAATGATGAGATTAAACTATTTATTTATCAAATTCAGAGACAGTCTCTGTAATCAAAACGACAATAATCACTAGAAATTAAGTGCCCCCAACTAAGCAAGCCAGAGGCGACAGCGGCAAGGAACCAAAACCCCATCCATGAGAGAATGGAGAAAGAAACCTTGGGAGAAACCAGGCTTAGTTGGGTCCAGTTCTCCTCTTTGGTTCCGGTGATCTCATCTATGTGTTCTTGTCTCTGATGAAGATCATCTCTTTGTGCTGATACACCATCTGATCTGGATATGGGCTAAGAAACAGAATAAAAGAGAGACAGACTAATATTAGCGTAGATGCCATTCTGTTTACGAGTACACCGTGTGTGAAGGGAAGTGTTCCCGGTTCCGGCTGATCTAATTAATACAGCCTAACAATCCTTTAATGGATTTGATTAATAAATGTGTATCAGTGTGTTAAGAGTAAGTCTGAGTAAAGAGATGTGTCTTTAATCTAGATTTAAACTGACAGAGTCTGCTTGCCTCCCGAACAGTATTAGGTAAGTTGTTCCAGAGTTTGGGTGCTAAATAGGAAAAAGATCTTCCACCCGCAGTAGATTTTGGTATTATCAAATGGCCAGAGTTTTGAGAACGCAGCAGACGTGGAGGACTATAATGTGATAAGAGCTTGCTCAAGTA
>JAUCMS010000127.1:8498406-8510867 GCA_032357445.1 Enteromius radiatus | reverse complement strand
TCAGTGCTTTGCTACAATCTGTATTGTTAAAAGCGCTATATAAATAAAAGTGACTTGACTTGACTTGACTTGACTTTTTGTTTTGTCTAAGACATACTTCTAAAAACTCAAATTAATAAAGACCTAGTCCTGGATTGATCTGAGAAACCGCCCCATAGAGTTTCACACGTGCATGTTAACTCTACAGTGCCTATTTCCATTATGAGATTAATCAAAATGTGCAAAATGGTTGGATAATTTGAGAGATAACATAAAAAAATTGCTAGATTATAATAATGCTGATTGTGAGGATATTGTGTACCTAACAAGTGAAATAAAACTCTTATGTGAGCATCTCGCATTATGCACTTTTTCATTTAAAGAAATAAATCCTTATCCTGCAATTATTTAGTTCACTTTTGTAGTTTTTTACTTTCTTGAGACAAATATAAACGTGAAAAAATATCGACATTAGGAAATAAACGAATGATTTACCTTAATTTCCGTCTGGTTTCTGATGAAGTGCTGAGGTGGTGGTCGCGGAGAAATGAAACCTAAGCTATCTCAAAGAGAAAGCGTTTGGCAGAAAAAAGGGCGCCAGTGTCATGGTCATTTTTTTTTTGTGCCTGTTTTGTTTTCTGGTAACAAAGAAGAAGGCGTGTCTACTATAAAAAGTAATACAAATCTGGAATAGAGAATTCAGAGGAATTTAACAATTTAACACATGAATTGTTACTAATTAACCATTTAATAGCGCAAAAACAATTATCGCTGTAGTAAATTTACCAATCCAGTACAGTGGGATAGCATCTAAAGGTGGCTCTAATATTGACGTTAAACAGTTTAAGCTTTGCGTGCCTCGTGGTTTTACTGAAATAAATTAGATTAAATAATCAACTGATCAACTGTCACAAGTTTCAGAAAAGCACAGAGAATGCAGGACTAAACATTTAAAGGCAAGGTCAACCAGTCAATTTCAAAGTATTTGGGTGTTCCTTTATTTTATTGTATTCTTCTTCTGAATTAGACTAGATCAGAGTTGCAGAACAGCATCTAAGAAAAAAAAAGTGTATGTTTGGGCACCATGGCTCTGTCCAATGCATTTCCTGCCCTTTGTGATTGCAAAAGGCCATACAGTATATAGCAAATAGATTTAAAAATGTATCATGGTGGGTTGTAGTGACACAGGTGAGTTTGTGGTTTGTTTGCCTCAGTGTAGGCTAGCATTTATTGTGTGTATGGTCTGCTGGGATATTTACCACATGCAAAATGCAAGCAAAAACAAATAGGGTAACGCTTAGCTCACTTTAGGCATACTACTTTGTAACTACATGTCAACTAGCTTATAGTTACATATAGTTAGTAGAATGTCTAAAGTGGACTATCAAAATAAAGTGTAACTAATAATTAAGCAAAATAACATATTTATAAGATAAATAAGAATATTCCAATATCCCAAATCAAATGACAGTAAAAAAACAGTCCAGACAAGAGCAAAAACAGGTGAATAAAACAAAAACATCAGTTAAATGAACATATAAATAAATAAAATAAAAAAGAAAGAAAGAAAAAAGCCATACATTTATTTTATATACAAACAAAACAAGAATTCTTAATGAATACCTTGGTGAGGATGACCTCTGGTGGTGAACTAGAGAGATGGCAATTATACATTAGAGAGCAGGATATGGCTGGGTGAGAGATTAAGAATATTTTTTTTAGTAATGAAGAATGGTGGGAATCCTGAAATGAAACCAAAGTCTCTTCTACCTGCTATAGACAGGAAAACACTGCCCCTGCTTTGAAACTGGATTTAAAAAGAACTTCATGGAGGCGTGTATAGTTTAGCTAAAGGTTTCAGATTTCTGTTTAGTTTTTTAACTCTCTTTATATATATATATATATATATATATATATATGATAGTTAAATACAATAAAATACTGATTATGATAATATATCTGATTGATTCAATACAATAAAACAGTAACAATTAGGAAATATTATTAAAATAGCTGTTTTCTGTTTTAAAATGTTGTTTATTACTGTTATGTCAAAGCAGAATTTTCAGCCTTATTACTCCAGTCTTCAGTGTCACCATGAAATTTGAACAGAAGTGTGGCTAATACCAAATACATAAACACAATTAACAATATCCCTGTTTAATGTCAAATAAATAAATGATGTGGTTTTTCAAACACTGGGTGGCGCTGCGCCATAACCTTTACTTTTTTTTTACATAACCTAAAGCTGTACTTGTGCTTGTGCTTAAGCACTATGTTGCGGTGCATGAATATACACGTGCTGCCGCGTCTCGCTCTCTCCTCGCATCTGCCTCCTGCCAATAACACAGTCTGAATGTCCACACGGGATTGCAGGTATTCCTCATACCGTGCATTTAACCATTCCCGTGCAAATGTGGCTAGCTCTTTAGTGTAACATGAGAATACAGTCCTGTAATGGCAGAAAACTGCTGTGAAGTCTCAAATAGGCCTAACACACACAAATGAACTGTCCTCTCACTCCGATATTGCTTGTGCGCTCAGACTGTGTGCAGTCGCCATATCTCTGTGCTTTTAAAATATAAGTAGTTTTGATCCAATATTACGCTTTGTAAAAAGTTATCAACCAAATAGATCAACGCCAGCTTGATGGAAATGCTACTGGAAACTGTATTGGCTGTAAGTGAAATGCACCAGAAAGTCTTTCAATCAAACTTTAGTTTCTTTACAATGTAAGTATGCTAGAAATGTTTTGGAATGGGATATTTGTATGATTTGAACATATAGATATCCTAATCTTGCTAACTGAATACTACATTGTACAGACATTAGGTCAAAGCCGTCTGACATTTCATTTCTCTAAAACAATATATATGACTCTTAAATCACTGCTGTTGACATGTTTTGAATACCTCAACCTAATTAAGGCCATTTGTTTTATAATTTTAATACTGTCTTTTTTGTAAATTCAGTTTTGTTTGAAACCATTACTCCTTGTGCTGTAAGCTTTTGTGACAAAGTTACTCTATTTTAAAGATACAGATACACAGAATGAGCAAATGTTGAAGAGAGATTTTTGTAATGACAATTGATCAAAATGTATATGTATGTGTATAATAAAAGCCTTTATGAAAATCTGTTTATCATATAAAGTGAACATGTCTTTTAAGAAGACCACTCAAAGCTTGAACTAATGATTGCCTTAAAATAAAAAACATTATGTAGTAGTTTTTCCAGTGGTACTGAAAATGATTAAGCTTGTCTTAAAATCAAAAATGACCCTACTTACTATTTTAGTGCACACACACACACACACAGCGGTGAGAAGTGAACAACCACACACACACACACACACACACACACATACAGGTGTATTGAAGGTAGAGAGAGCTCTGGTTATTTATTCACTCCCCCCACCCATAACATGATAAATTAATAAATACAGACATAAAGATGCTTGATGTTTTATATCTAAAGACTGCACAGATGATAAAGACAGATGATTCAAGGCAACTGAATGACACACATGCTAAGTTTACATGTTTTATGGGGATTCTCCATAGGCATAATGGTGAATATATATATATATATATATATATATATATATATATATAATACTGTTCTGTTTTTATTCTCTGGTTCAAAGAATTTAAACTGTTTATTGCATTCCATTTTGATTGGGTCAGTAATTTTAAAACCGTTTTCTCTCATAGTGCATGTTTATTTCGGATAACACTAATAATTTTAATAATTAGGCTATTACAATTAATGGCAAAATGGATGTTTGGAAATGTAAACTGATATTTCCTACTGACACACTACAGCAAAAGATTAAAAAGTGGACTTAAAACACAGCAATGACAGAAAAAAACGTTTTTATTAGACCATTTTTTACCATCAACCATTCAGTTAAACAATCCTCTTTTTAGAATCCGAAGAACCTTCTTTCTCCAGACAACCTTTTGTGAAACAGGTGTTAAAGGTTTTTTATAGAAACCATTACCAAACAAAATAACTTTTATTTTTAAAAGTGTATGAAAGGTTGATTCAAAAAGTGTTTAGCGACGAATGAAGTTCCAGGTGTCGTCACATACTGAAGAAGTAGCCTATATGAGTGCTCAACATAAACGCACTCGATAAAAGTTTTAAATTAAACGATTTTCAAACACATTTAATACCAATATATGATTCTGGCTTCTATTATTTTATAAGACACCTGTCACATTTCTCATAACAACATCCTGCATACACAAAAGGCGCCGAAATGAACACGCCCCCACTCACTCTCTCTCTCTCTCTCTCTCTCTCTCTCTCTCTCTCTGCTCATCTAGAAAGGGAAGTAAACGTGAAGTTGACTCTATCCTTCACTAGGCTGACTTTTACGCGAGAACCACAGGTGTTTTTGACCGAACAGATCCACCAGACGAATTCACATGAACATTCGGATTTTTGGAGAAACACTGAGCAACGCCAAGCCAAATGAACCGTGCGCACCTGTTAAAAGCGTTTTGTTCCGGAACGTTTTGGTTCTACTACTGTACGAGCGAGGTCTGAAGAAGCGCTAGGATGACAAATGCTAGCACATATGATGTCGACTCGTATCCACACATACGTGTTTGGGCAGCAGGAGTTTCTTTAATCATTTTGGCCTTTTTCAACTTGATCATCAACTGGACCATAGTGCGCGAGGAGCGCCTGCGGAGCCACGCGCGCTTCGTCCTCGTGTTCCACCTGTTGTTCTCCGCGCTGGTTTACTTCGCAGTCAGCTTTAGCTTCAACTTACAAAGCTACCTGAAAGCATCGACCACGTCAACCGTATGCATGGTGCTAATCAAAGGTCTGATGACAAGCGGCTCCAATATCATCCTCACCATCACGGCGATGGCGCTGGACCGCTACTTTGCCATATGTTACCCGCTCCACTATAGCAAAATTTGTTTCAAACCCTGGCCATGGCTCAGCGGGATCGTAACATGGGGAGTCGCGTCGATTATTCCTCTTACCCTGTCCCCCAATATAAATGACACTGTGCCCTGTGGAAGGAAAGCTCTGAAAGGCGGACAAATGCACAAAATCGTTCTAATAACAATTTGCACTGTTCTTATCGTGTACAGCTATGTACGGATCTTATATGAGGGGCGTCGTCTGGGTGTGTTCAACCGGCGCAACCGAGCTGCGTGTAGGACTATCGCTCTCCACGGCACGCAGCTCGCCGTCTACATCCTCCCCAATTTCATACTGTTCTTGCTGTATATCCTTAATCAATACAGTTTACTCGACATTTCCACAAAAGAGCTTTTTGCTGTAATAAGTTTCGCCTTCTTCAGCCTGGCGCAGTGCATCGCGCCGATAGTGTACGGACTGCGTAAAGAGGAACTGCTGGAACATCTTAATCACCGGTTCCCGTGTTTATCCGGCCGGCTGAAGCGCATTTTGGAGTGGACGGTCAACATAACGCATCCAAATCGACCGCGCACGCAAAGGTTAGTGAATACAGTAGCTTAGGATAACTTTTTACCGCCTACTTGTTCTTGAGAAGGCGCGTTACGCACCGCAGTTTAGGTGCATTTGGTATCGTGCACTTGCTAGCCAAAAAGTTTACTTTTTTTTTTAAGTCTGTGCTTTTGATTTTACATGGACTGTGATTGGGAGAAGAATTAGTTCTGTTTCATACACTCTTAAAAATAAAAAAAAAATGTATGATGCTTTTATATATTTACATGTTATAAAATAGACATTTGTTTCTGCTGGTTTATTCAAATATCATTAACTAGGTTACTTTAAAGCATCAAAAATACACCCCAAAAATAACAACAAATAAATAAAACAACACATACAACTGAAGAACACTGTAATGGTTACTCATAAAAATGCCTAGGAGTCTATACCCCTAAACTAAAAACCAAAAATGCATCGGTTTCACACCTTTGCCCCTATTTTTGTATGACTCATCCAAAGACTCCCCCACAAATCAAAGTCAAAACATGCAGCCTCACGACAGACCCTTCATTTCAGTTATTTTTGGTTAATATACTACTGCATTAAAGCATCTTAAATAGAATTTAACGCAAAGTGCGTTATACCGATATATATTTTTATAATAGTAATATCAATATTAATAATATTTGGCATTTTCTGACTGGATATTAAAAGATATTATACTCAAAAAAACTATACAAGAGTAAAAACATATTTAAATTCTAAATACTGTGTGTTTTGCTCGCTCTCAGGAGACTATACTGTGGTCCACAAGATAAATATTGTGATACATTTCTGTGTGGGAGCCAAATATGTTTCCACATCAAAGTGAAAATAACAAGTATAAAATATCAGTCATCATTTATTTGGTTTAACCTAAACTACAGCATATTATAAAGCTTAAGGTCGGTGATATTTAATGTTTTAAAGTCTCACCAAGGGCATTAAGTGATTAAATTTTTGTTTGTTTGTTTTAATACATTTATTTTGATCTATTTTATTTATTCCTGTGATGGAAGGAATTTTCAGCATCACTACTCCAGTCTTCAGGTTCACATGATCCTTCAGAAATCATTTGAATATGCTGATTTGCACTATAATTAATTATTTTCTAGGATGTTTTGATGAATAGAAGCATATATATAAAATGAATCTTACTGAGCACACATTTTTTGACAGTATTTTAGATCTATGATAGATTTAGAAAGCTGTTAATATTTATTCAAGGCTGCATTTGTTTTGTGGGTTTTCTCAAGGGCTAGAGCCGCATTTCACACCTATGACCACAGACTCATCCGTCACGTTTTCAACCATGTGCAACTACTGACGAATATATAAAATGTCTGCTCTATGCTGGTTAACTAATCACTTAATCTGCCAGCCTCATCAGATTTGATTTAGACAGGTTTTACCTAATTAAGTAAAGATGAGCACCAGGCTGTAATGGAGGCCATCTTAAATCAGCAAACACACACAAAACATTTTTGCTTGCTTTCAGCAGTCAGAAAAAAATGAAAGATCATACTGAATAGTTACTGACAACTAAATTGTACATGATATGAAATCCATACTGAAATAATCTAACATACTGTGTTTTTTTTTTTTTTTCAGGGAGAGGAGAATGACTTCAGAGACGTTATTATCAAGAGAGATCTCACAGACGACTGTGTGACATCAATGGATTAAGAGACAGACCTGATGTTGATTTCTTCAAAAGGAATATGTACTTACAGAGACTGAAATCAATTCAGAATCAAACGCTATGCAATCTATCCGATGTAACTGCATACCTTAAGTTCAGCACATTTTTCACTGAGAAAACAAAAGACGTTTAGAAAACTGTGATTTTTTTTATTCTGCAAGCCGTAACTTCATTAAGTTGGAGCAAAACACAGCAGCTACAGCATTCAGGAATGACCTTTGCTAAAAACAGTCAACTGTGAATTATATATTAACTGTAAATAGTACCACTGACTTATTGTCATGTGAAGTAACATTTAGGATCACAATTCTTGTTTTCCTAAACGCTGTACAAATCTCTTATTTAGTGTCCTCTGTTTTTGCAAAACTTAACAGTATTTTGCAATCATATATATATATATATATAAGCTAATGACCAAACTAAAACTTCAGCTGTGAAACAGGTTTAATGAAATGTTAATTTCCGTGAAGATAAGCTGGTGACACTGACGATTTGCAGTATTTGATTTACTATGCTTGCAACCACAGCATCCTGAGTAATGAAGACACACTGGCTTAATACAGTCACTAACGTTCTTTTACAATTTCCTGTAAACTGTCTCTTTACAATATACTGCATAAACATCTGAATCTGAGAGATTTGAGATATTGTTGAGCACTGCAACACAGAGGGAGAATTTATAATTACGTCAGACTGGTGTAGCTGCATACTATTAATTAGTACTAGTTTTTACACGCCTAATGGGAGATGCCCACAGAAAACGAAGAATAAATCTTTCAAAGACAAACGGTTTTATAAAATGTAGGCATCATATCTGAATAGCAGACGTTGTTATGGTGTTGCCCATTTGTAATAAAGACCTTTTGTATTAATGTTAAGTTACTTAATTCACAATTAAAAACAAAATTGCCAAAGACTTGTGATATGCAACTATTTAGTGTTTCTATTTTAGTTATGAGAACAAACATTCGAGTAACCATGCATAAGACATTTCACAATAAAACCATGGGAACAGCTAAAGTTTAGGCTGACTTTGAAAAACCGCTAAATAAAAATGATGACCAACAAGGACAAATTAAAAACATTTGCAAAATGCTAGCAGCTGGACCGGATACTGGGCTGAGCTTTGTTGACAAGTCAAAAGCAGACTAGTTTTCACCACTGGATAATATTAATCAACTTATTTTTCTTTAATTTAGGCTTGATTAGATATACAAAAGAACTAAATTTATAAACAAACACAAATCCAGTCCTTCAGTGTGCATCCTATTTATCCATTTACATACTTTATGATATATTAAAGCACTCCTTTGGTTGAAGTACACAATGTGAGAGCCTCCAAGATTGCAGCATTGAACAGTCTGGGTAAAGAAACACGGACTGACTGGTTAGACAAGAAATGGTTGGGAGGAAGAGCAGAGCTTTAAAAGCCCAGAGGATGAGGAGACACCACTCCTCCGTTTTCTACCACAGCGGCGGAAATGGCACGCAAGTTCTTGAAGATCTGCTTGGACGTCCCTGATCTGAGGAACTTAATGTCCTGCATGACTCTCTCGTGGGCCTGAAGGAAAGAAATCGGGGATTAATGCTTAAAGACGAGATGGAGAGACGTTTAATAAGAAAACACGGACACTAACCTCAGTACACCAGGTTTCACACAGCATCTTCTCATGCTGAGCAGAAGGGTGACTTTGACTGAGAGACCTGGATGCTCTGGGAAAGGAAGACGAGTAAGCACATACAAACTAAGTCAAGGAACGATATCTCATTTAAATAGACAATTATTGACTCTAAATCCAGTTGTGCATGAGCTTACAGGAAATACATCTGAGCTTACTGTACGAAGTCAGCAGTGCCTATCCAAAAGTAACTATGCCATAAGCCGTTCAGCTTCAATCTCTCATTCACTGTAACCCAACTGCATTTGTTTTATTGGTATTTTTTTAAGAGCATTGTTCCATCCATGCTGCACGACTTGAGGAACCATTATGCACGCATCACAAACGGTGTTGAAGTTTATGAACCCTTAGCACATTTAAATAACTTACCTGGACAAGACCACGACCATGGCGTACAGATCAATGGCACAGTCTGCAACCCGCTTCAAAACAAACTGTTCATCTGAAAAGCCACATGTACAGAATCATTCGATCACTATGAGAAAACTTTGAGCCACACGCTCAAATGCACACCTGGCAAAAGCTTTTGCTGCAGTGTTTAGCTGTAAACATGTAAAGTCAAAGAAAGTTGAAACCAGGAAGAATGCAGCCTGAAGCAATCCTATAATCTAACAAAGATCTTACTGACCAATGATTCTCTTTCCATGTTTGAGAAGAAGCTCTTCAATAACAGCTCCAAACTGCTCGATGGCCGTAACAGTCTTTTTAAAAGAGAGGAAAAAAAATCATATTTTAGGTCTGTGACCTCTAGGTCTCATTTTGGCTTCGGTGGTTATTTTTTGAGTAAACATCATTCGCCGCTGGCTGAACATTGTCTCAGTGTTGTCGAAGCACTATGGCTTTGCTTTATCTTACCAGTTCTCCGCTGTGGTTAAGCTCTGGATGGACCGTTCCCTGCAAAGTTAGTCCTGTCCCCAAGCCTGCCTTCCTGTCAGAGACAGAGAGATAAAGACATTTATCAAACTGATGCAAAAGGCATGACATTGCAAAACACAACAAAACGTCTTGCAAGAGTGTTTTTAGAGATATGAAGGTCTAACCTCTTGGCTCGTTTAGTGATTTCACTCGCCAACACCCCAGCATTACCGATAGGGTTCTTCAGAGCTTTCTGCAAGCTCTTCAGCTGATTGCCGGCATTCTACCGAACAGAGCACACATTTGACGATGTCACCGACATGCTGTGTTTGCACTAAAAACATGTGCCCTGGCAGACTCCAATACCAATTTTTAGCAGTAGCAGATGTCAACAACCACACGTGATGTAAACTTTAGGTGGTTTTGCAGAACAGGAAGCTGTAAGGCAGGCAGTTACATTCTCAGCAATGTTTTCTTTCTCCTCCTACCTGGAAGCCATTGAGCGCTACAAACAGCCGCAGGATGTCATTGGTACCCTCAAAGATTCTGAAGATTCGCAGGTCTCTCAATACCCTTTCCACACCAGCATCCTGCATCAATAACACGTACAGGGAGTGATTATTATTTTTTAAATAAAAGATCAAATCCATTTTTGCTGCCTTATAATCTTGTGGGAACCATGATATACTACCAGTCTTAAATTTGGTGAAGAAAGAAAAATAACACTTTTATACAGTAAGGACACAAATTGTTTAAAAGTGACAGTAAAAACATATTTATAATTCTATAAAAGTCTTATATTTTAAATAAATGGAGTACTCAGTTTTCAGATTTAAATAGAACCATTATTAATAAATGAGCACAATCTTGGAATGATTTCTGAACAAATTACTGAAGGAGGAATTAATTTACATCTCATTTGAAAATGTATTTAAATAGAAAAGTTTGTGTATTTGTGCATGTCTGTCTATCTTTTATACGAGAAGTATATTTTAAAAAAAATGTGTGTGTGTGTGTGTGTGTGTATAAATATATGTATGTGTGTGTGTGTCATAAGTCACATGGGTATATATATATATATATATATATATATATATATATATAAAACACATTGTGTGGGTCAGAATTTTCAATGTTTCTTTTAAGTCAAAAATCATTTGGATATGAAATAAAGATCCTGTTCATTTCAATAAAGATATTTTGTAAATTTCCTACCATAAATATATAAAAACATCATTTCTGATTAGTAATATGAATGGCTAAGGACTTAGACAATGTTAAAGGTGATGATCTCAATATTCAGATGTTTTTGCTCCATCAGAATCCAGATTTTCAAATAGTTTTATCTCGGCCAAATACTGTCCTACACTAAAAAAACTATACATCAAGCTGTCAAGCTGAGAAACGTATGTGCAGCCCTGTATATAGCATAAAAACAAGTGATTCTGAGAGACTTGGTGGTTTTAATCTAACATATCAATAGCCCACAAAAGAGACAAGATTTAGATTAACTGATTAAACTCTTCTCTAAAAACTGGCACAACAGCTCATCGTGATCAGTGCCTAGAAGCTGCATCTGCACATTTAACAACATTTTCAGACTGGGAAAACTACTTCGGTTTTACAGCACCACATGGCATTGTGGCATTCCAACTGACAGGAGAAAACAAACACAACACAACACATGCAGCCACAAAGTCAACATGCAGATGTGACCTACATTTCTCAAAGGCCAATTGTATCTGTGTATGATTTTATGTTGCGGCGTAAAAGGTTAGCACAGCCGTGTCCCCCCCTCGCTAACCAATCACATTGTTGCAGAGGACTTCCTTTGCAAGTCACCTACAGTTTTTCCACCACCCCGGGGCAAAACATTTAGGGCTTGAGGGGGTGATTGCCTACAAAGTAGGTGTTTCTGAATGTGCACGTTTTGAGTCACAATCCAGACACTATAATGTTGCAATGTTATTGCACCAAAATTCCACTTTGAAAGAGTCTGGTTTCTGAAAAAGTTGACAACAAAAAGATTTGAACAAAGCCAACTAATACTTATTATTCACTATTTTTATTTTTTATTTTTTGAGGGGCACTGATATATTCAATACACAATATAATAAATGCAATATACCTCCATCTAAAACCAGAGAATCATGCAAACCATTCCAACCTTGCTCTTTGTTAAAGTACTAAAGGAATAATTAATCTAAAAAAATCTAAATCACTGAATGTTTATTTACTCTTAAGATGTTGATAAGTTTGTTTGTTAATCAGAACAGATTTGGACATATTTTGCATTATGGCACCAAAGAATGCTCTGCAGTGAATGGGTGCCGCCAGAATGACAGCTGATAGAAACATCACAATAAGCTACACAACTCCAGTCCATTCATTCATGTTTTGTGAGGTGAAAAGCTGTGTGTTTCTAAGAAACAACTCATTCATTTGAAACTGTTTCTCTTAAAACCATAACTTCTGGCTTAAACAGTAAATCCTCTCACATCAAAATCCACCACTTAGAAATTTTTTGAACTGCTTTATTTTACAAATGGTGCTTAATCTCTGCATATTTCTCACCCGATTCAGACTAAACAAGTTTTTACCAGAGAATATTTTATGGATAGTGGACAGGGAAAACAAGTTAAAAACTATGGTGATGTTTTCATTCACTGATTGGGATCTATTGACGAGCAAGTGATGTAATGTTAAATATATCAATGTCTGTTTCGAAAAAACAAAAAAACACATCTACATCATAGACAGACTGAGAG
>JAUCMS010000127.1:8481369-8498306 GCA_032357445.1 Enteromius radiatus | reverse complement strand
ATTAATCTAAAAAAATCTAAATCACTGAATGTTTATTTACTCTTAAGATGTTGATAAGTTTGTTTGTTAATCAGAACGTGATGTAATGTTAAATATATCAATGTCTGTTTCGAAAAAACAAAAAAACACATCTACATCATAGACAGACTGAGAGTGATTCATTTTCAGAAAATTGTAATTTTTGGGTTAATTATTCTTTTAAAGCATTATGGATATAACAGTATGACTTTTCATAATGATGCTATGAAACAAAGTGTATTGTAAATGGGCGATACAAGTAAACATCAACAAACACACACACACTGACCTTCATGAATCCCATTCCACCCATAACTTGAATGCATTCATCTGTCACCAACCAAGCTGCTTCCTAAAGGAAAATCCAATGATACGGTGAATTTACAATATAATACATTTTTTAAACCTGACATAAGAATAGATTTTTTGAGTGTACAGCAATACACAATATAGTGCTATATAAAATATGAAAAGACTTTTAAGACATATTTTAAACTTTACTCACGCACACACTATCAAAGTTTTTACATGCACTGTCAAACTCTTTCTCTCTGAAAGAGAATGAGAGTTTGATAGTGTGCGCAAGTAACTAATTCAAAATATGTATGTGGGCTTAAAAACTAGTACAAGTGGGTTGATTAATATGCTAAAAACTTACAGAAGCAAAGATTTTACTAATGGCTGCTTCAATCTGGAACTCTGTGGCTCCGCTGTCCATGTTCCCACTAACCATGTAAGCCATAGACTAAGTCCATAAGGAAAAGATGAAAGAAGAGGGGAAAAAGAACAACACATTAAGATAAATGTTCAGATGAGGCAAACTGCTTAATAAAATGGAAAACAGACAAGGAAACACAACAGATGATAAACAGTGTATTTTTAGACTTTAACCACACAAGACCCAATGAAATCACTCAGAAATTAGAGGGAAGCTTCCACTTCTTCTAAGTCATGTGGAAGTAAGAAATTAATGGACTGAGCTCTGCAAATGTACACAGATAAAACGCTGATATCTGCAAGTCAATAAAAAGCACACTGGCCAGTAGGGATGATCGACATTAGAACTTTGTGAATTTGCTTATTGTATGGGATCAAACAAAAGGAGTATTTTATTGACTCAATAAATAGATGACATACTGTATAGTTAGTGGGCAGTGTTTGGCTCTTAAATTTCCTTGTTCCCTGAAGACAAAGTCAAGATGTGACAAAGCAGCAAGTAAGCTCACCTCGGTCACATACTGAAGCATTGCCATTCTGGCCATCTTTTCTTGAATGGCACCATAATTGTGAATCTTGTTGCCAAACTGAGTCCGGTTAGCAGCATGGTCAACCTGTGTGAGAAGGAAAAACAAAAAAACAAAAAAAAAAGAGGAACTCAGTTCTCAAAATAAAAAAGTGAGGTTATTTTAGAAAACTAATAAAACATTTTTTTTGCTGAAATAGCACATGCAAAAAATGCTCATTTTCAACTGCATATCTAAATGCACCGATGAGACATAAACCTGAATGGAATTTTCATTTGGCGGTTTTAAAAAGTTTGTATGCAAATATGTGAAAGGACATACGGAATATATCAAATTACATCACGGTACAGTTTTCCACATATGCATGCCCGAATACATGCTTTCTTTTTATGACTTGACACACAAATCTAACCTTAACACAAGCTAGTAACCGAAGACCCACAGGGCAAGTGTACTGCAGTGAATAAGGTCTACGCTTAGTTTCCGCTTTCACAAGTTCCTGGTCTGAGATGAATGCACAAAAAGAGACAAACACATACGCATGTGGTAAGAGCAAGCACCGAGGCTGTTGAGAAATCCTCCCGCCGCTACAGCCCACAATCACTCAGCAAGTACACATTTCATGAGAGCACATTGCTAAAAGTGCACAAGCATCCTGTTTCTGAACATTTAGATTTATTTTTAGCAACCCAAAATTTGCATAATTTAAGAATTGCTTCTTTCCAGCAGAAATTTTACTTGTTTTTCTGTATTTGCCAGGCACTTTTATACCCACATACAGTGCCTTCGAGTTGTATTTCATCAGTTGTGCAAGAACTTGTAAGTTCCACAGCTTTAAAGTCATCGGTCAACCATGATGCGCCGCATGAAAAAACATGTGGGAAAATTGTGATGAGGCATGTGCCAATATGAGCTTTGATGCCACTCAGCATGGGGACAGTGCAATGCATGCGGAGGAATTTCCCCGCATATTAAGCAGAGGAAGTGAGGATGATAGGGTTGTTGGCGGGTGCGAGGATGTGGCCTGACAAAACAGCATGCTAGACAAACTAAGTACGAGAAGAGGAATTGAAAAAGAAAGCGAGAAAAACTGTGTTCAGCATTATAGGCTCAGAGGCAAACAGTTTACGAAGAGAGCATACATCTGATAACGTGCACTTTAGCAGATATACACACCGCTTTAGAGATGACACCCTTCATGGTGCCAGAGAGGGCAGCAGCCATGCCGAAGCGGCCATTGTTCAAGATGTTCATGGCCACTTTGAATCCACCTCCAACCTCTCCCAACACACACTCCGCAGGGACACGCACGTTCTCAAAAAACACTTCTGCCGTGTTGGATGCTTTAATGCCCATCTTTTTCTCAGGAGGACCACTGAAAAACAGAAAAGGTGAATTTAAAAAGAACAATAAGAAAGATGAAGACATAGGAAATGGTTGGCGGAAATGTCAACTCAAAACAAGCACTAACTGTGTGACTCCTCCGAAGCTCTTCTCCACAATAAATGCTGTAATTTTGTCCTTTGTCTCTCCGGTTTTTTCATCCTTCATGGGAGTCTTTGCAAACACAGTAAAGATCTCCGCGATCCCTCCATTACTGAGAGAGAGAAAGCAAAGAATCCCATTATTAATAATAATGCAATATGTGAGAGTCTTCAACCATTTTTAAGGCCTAGATCCTGTTTGGGGGGTAGAAAGTCAGAGAAGGAAGCACCTGTTACAAGTTGTTAGAAAGTGTCGCAGTCTAAATGCAATAGAAGTTTTTGATTATCTTTTTACTTCTATGACAAATGGGAAAGTCCACATCACAGCAACAACAACAAAGAGGAACGATTTCATTAGAAACACTTTCAGGATATTTCCAGCTGATTGATGACAAAAAAAGAATTCACTGCACTTTAATGAGCTTGTGCTTTTAAAGAAACAGATGACAAAATGGCAGTGTGCGGTTATAATTGTGTGTTGGTTAGGATGCTAATATAATTATCTTCATAGTTATAAGTCTTGGTGTAAACAGGCCTTAAGCCTGGACTATACTAACATGCATACAGTACTATTTTATATATTACTTTAATATTACGCTTGCATAAATAATGATGCCTTATTATTAATTGTACATGTACATTATAATATCACTTGTGAGAGGCAAAATGAAACATTCAACTGAACTTCAGCTTTGGTTGAAGTTACCATAACACTGTATTTTGTCCTTGCAAATCACATTAATATATTTATTTTCCATTACCTTCTTCATTCTTTATTTAAATTACTTTGAGGTCAAATAATAATTGAACTTGTTGCAAACAATGTAACAATATTTTAGATTTTTACATTGTCTAAAGAAAACGCAAGTGATTCTTCCTCATTTTTAAATTTGTTGTCTTATATTCTTGTTTATAGTATTCACCTAAAATGTTCTAGAAGTTTCTTGACTGCTATATCCCAAGTCTCTATAAATCTCCTATAAATCTATGGGATTTTTTTTTGCCCATTTCAACATCCATGCAAAAATGTGATTTTATAAAAAGTAAAAAAGTAAAAGTAGCCAGGGTTCCTTCACATATTCCATTTCAAAATTCTACACTTTTTCAGACTCAAATTTCCAAAACTCTTTTCGGACCACATTTAACATAGTTCATAGAGCATTCATTT
The DNA here is from genome assembly GCA_032357445.1 of Enteromius radiatus. Taxonomy (NCBI): domain Eukaryota; kingdom Metazoa; phylum Chordata; class Actinopteri; order Cypriniformes; family Cyprinidae; genus Enteromius; species Enteromius radiatus. The sequence continues at coordinate 8,494,392 of JAUCMS010000127.1, read as the reverse complement.
CAGCTTTAAATTTAGCACATAGTACAGTCTTCTGTAAATATTTCTTTTAGGTTATTCAGGTTTTTTTTTTTTTTATACATAGATTTTTTTTTCTAAGCGATGGACACATTAAACTTTTTTTTTGTTCCCTCGAGCAACTATTCACATGCATTTGGGAAGTTTTCAAACGCTTACGAGTTACAATTTCTACTTTTATATAACCAATTCACTTTTTGCATCACTGCCATCTTACTATGAATAAAGTGGATTCACATGAATTAAGAGACCTACTTGCTCAAAATGAGTCTTTCTTTATGGTAGTGCCTTTAATATAAACGCCTAATGTCCAATTTAGCCCCTTCTTCTGCAGCAGCAAAAAAAAAAACATGACATGAAATGATCTGATGGCATAATTCAGCTGTGTGCATTGTCCTATCTGTCAAGTTAAAGGGTTAATAAAAAAAGACTGGTATTGTAAAAAAAAAATAGAATAATAAAAATAAAAAGGTCTCTAACTGTGGCTTTGTTAGGGCATGTATGTGTCATATTTCTAAGGGCTTAGGACTCTTTAACATATTCTGTGGCCGCTAAAATAGCCACATCACGAAATGGGCTGATGTTACAATAGGCAGCTAAATGGGTACTGTCGTATATGCTAAATTGAATGGTGTCTCATGCACACCGTGAACATAAAAGTCTGTATATTTTTATATTTTTGCAAGGTCCTCTGTGCTAAGAATATTGTAACCAAAAACCCAAATCATTTTGCATAATTAAAAAGTGCACTTTGAACTCATTCAGTCGTTTTTGACAATCGCTAAAAAACCAGCTGCCATGAAAGCACGCTTCTTGTATGATAAACTTATTTGCATTAAATTCTTCACTTTCCTATTATAAAGCACTAAATGTGGGCAACACCTCACCTCATCGAGCTGCTCAGATTGACTGCATCGGGTAAGTGTAAAGTTTAATACTTAATGTCAGGGGTGTAGAAAATCCCCCTAGCCTTATGAGCAATAAAAAAACAAAAGCTAAGCTCCACTAAACACAACAGCTCTTCACACTGCTAAAAGGATAAACATTTTGGCAACTCATAAATGCATATGAGTAACTAAATATGCTGTTGTTACACGGCTTCAAAGAGGAAAACACGTGAAACATCCAGATATCGTTGATACAGAAATCACACATAGTCATACCCAGACAAGAAAACCCCCAACATGTACACAATTGGCTCACTGACCAGAAACACTGGTTTGTATGACTGTTCAGTTAAGAGAGGCAATTAATAGTAATATGACATCATCCAAGTGGACATGGACCAGCCTTTGATAGGCTTATTTATGATGCCCCCTTGTGGCCGCAAAATAGCTGTACATCCTTCATGAGTATTAGTTAAGGTCACACACACCTGATCCAGATCTTGCTCCCGTTCAGGGTGTAGTACTGACCACAGGGGGAACGAACTGCACTGGTTTTAATGGAGGCTGCATCAGAACCACTCGCTGGTTCAGTAAGACAGAAGGCAGCTACGTGCTCACCTACCACAAACACACAAGACTGAGTTATTATTTAACAAACATAGACAATATAGTGATAGTTTACTGAAGTATGACAATTCTGGCATCATCTACCTACCCACAAATCTGTATGAAGTTCTCACAAAGGAAGATATTTTAAAGAATGTGGGCAAACAGACAAAGACTTTCATGGCATTTTTTTAAAAACCACATTACGTAAGCCAACTGGGACCCAGCAACTGTTCGGTTACCCACAGACTTAAAATATCTTCTTTCATGTTCAACAGAAGAAACTCATATATCACATGATTTAGAACAACCCAAGGATGAATGACAGAACTTTCGTTTTGGGGTAAACCATTCACCCATAACGGTGTTTTCAATGTCAGATTCTTCCCATTTTTACATTTGGTCTGCAAATCTTAAATGTTTGATCACAATATTTGAAAACATGAGTTACCCTTCAAAATAAGTCTATTCTAGTTTGCATTAATTTTTATATTAGTAAACAGTGTGAACTGACAGTGAACTAAGACAAAAGATAATCAGACATATTTTAAACATTTATACATTAAAAATATATAATTCGTCATACCATTGTGCATTATTTGTTTATAATATCCTTAATAAATACATGCATTTTAGTTAATTAAAATGACTTTTTTCACAGTCATGACAGACATTTAATTTGGGATATTTGTAGCCGACTTTGTACGTAAATAAGTAAATACATCATTTTTATATAATAAAAAATGAAACACTTTTAAATAAATTCACAAAATTATTCAAGTAGGCAAGTAATGAATGCATTATTTATTTATTTACTTATGATTTAACGCCATGCCAACAACATATTAATGGCAAAAATAAAACATCTCAATTTCACAATTCAATGATTTATGTACATCTCATTTCAAAACAACTACATGTAATAAAAATAACAAAAGTGACATGAATTGCTTTAAAATATGCACAAATATTGTGGTTATTTAGGGTGACCACACGTGCCATTATTTCGGGAGACATCCTCACCAGGAAAATGTCACCCTAGGTTATTTCTAAACTATATGTTTAAACTACAAGTTAAAGTTTAAATCACAGCTAAACAAAGCAGCAGTTGTGTGTGCTCTTCACTCACTCACCAGTGGCCAGCTTTGGAAGGTACTTCTCTTTCTGCTGGGGATTACCAAAAAGCAGGATGCCTTTGAAGCCGATGGACTGATGGGCACCGAGAGTGATGCCCACACCCAGATCATGCATCCCGACAATCTCCACCAGCCTGGCGTACTGTAAACAGAGCAGATGTATGCATAAGTTTCATGTGTGTCTCTGGATTTCTTTTTGTTTATATCTGATGGTAATGAATGAGTTTACCTGTGTGTTGGTGAGGCCAACGCCACCAAGATCTGCAGGCACCTGAAGACCAAAAGCTCCCATCTCCTTCAGGCCTTCCATGGTGTGCTCCTCCACCGTCTCCAGAGCATCATTCTTCATGGGGTCATTTACTTCCTGGAAGCGCACATAGGCACAATGCAAAGAAAAAGACAGTTACTGTAATGAACGCAAAGCATGTCAAAAATATCTTTAAAAATATCTTAATTTGTGTTCTGAAGATGAACGAAGGTCTTATGGAGTAATTAATGACAGAATTTTAATTTTTGGGTGAACTAACTCTTTCATTTTCTCACATTTGTCTATTGTTTGAATTTGCAATAATATGTAGAATGACAAATATTTATAGAAATCAGCCTATAAAAGAAAATGATTTATTGTAAAACAGAAACGTGGGTGCATTAAACGTACCTCAAAAAACTTACTGCACGGTGCAACCAACTCCTTGAGGAACTGCGACTGCTCTTCATTGAGCACTACATGGATGAATGTAATAATATTTAGAGAATAAATACAGTGAACGCACACTGAAGTGTGAGTATAGTGAGTAACAACACATAAAGCCATGCATCTAAAACATATTTTAGGAAAAAATATCTGGAGTCACCTGAGGGAAAGGGGAACACTTGAGAAGTGCTGATTTGCCCTTTGAACATGTTCACAGCAAAGGATTTTGACTCCTGAGAGGAAACGGTTATAGGTCTCAGCGTGAAATAACAATACTGTCTCTACATTCTAAAAGATTAAAAAGTCTGTCTTATAACTGAGAATGAAAAGTATTATTTGTAGTAATCATAAGATTTGCGTCTCAAATCAATACACAATGTGTCTGAATCCAGCATATAAACTCACGTACCACACTGGCTGCCTTATCAACCCTCTCAGCTGTTATGGTGGCGTCACTGCCAACTACATTCTTGTCCAGAACAGCCTTGGTTAAAAAAAAAACAAACAAAAAAAAACAGCAACAACAGAAAGTTATCGGTTTGTTTAAGTGCATGCAACAACACTACACACAAATCTACAATATTCTCATTTTCTCAGTACTTATATCTACAAGGCTAATATTGCTCATGACTTATTTTGTTGGTTTAAAATGGAAGAAATTCTAAAATGATTAAACATGTTAATGTTGAATGAATGCTTTCACCCTTTAGTTTAATGGGTTCAAGTACAATGTGACATTGGACAAAGACTTCCACGGCTTGTGAAAAAAAAAAAAGGCTGCCAAGTAGAGCAAAGAGCAATGACAAGGATCATGTAACCCGCTCTTATAAACCTAACCCTCCCTCCCACACACAAACAAACAGCATCCTCATACATAACCCACAAGATAAGACATTTTTATATAGTCTTTTATCATATCTAAGTATTCATTCTGACACAGAGCATTTGATTTCTTGCAGGTCAACCACAATATTTACATAACATGTGGCAAAATGCCTACCGCCAAGCACCTGTGTGTCATGTGAACTGGATGTGAACTTTACTCCAGATTTATTTTAATGGGTGTCTGAGGACAAGCACCTGTTTTTTTTTCCACAGGACATGACCGGATTGGCAGTAGCATGACCTGTTGAGTCAGTTCTAGTCACAAAGTGACATAACCTAAGTTTGAAAATGTGATAATGACACTTAAACACAGTGCTAGGTCTCACCTCTGCGGCCTGGCTGGCATAAAGGCGAGCATTATGCACTGCTACAATAGCTCCAGTTTGGCGGTGGGCTCTGATAAAGGAGACAATCATGTTACAAATTAAAAAATATAAACAAAAAAACTATTCTGTATGTATCTATCTATCTTAAACATGTAACAGATATTCAAATGATGTTTAGTTTCTGCGTTATAGTATTTTTAGAGATGTCTTTGCTAACTAACTGACATCATTTACAATTCTTTCCCGGAATACTCTATTCTGATTGGTCAGTGGCGTCATCCTGCGGACAAACTGACCGTTGCCCGTGGATCTTTGATCTATGATAGAGAACGTCATAGAGAAAATGATTAAGTTCACTCGTGAGGTCAAGTTCAAATTATTCTAGCTTCTGTATATTCTATCCTACCTTCAGTTGACGATTTATTTTAAGGTAACTATAATAAGCTCGACCTGAATGAAAACACCGAGTCTTACCCTGTAATCGCTGGTTGTAGACGGAGAACAGAGTTGCAGATGGCAGTACTTTGAGTAACTTTACGCAGCAACATGGTAACGGTTAGGCCGAGACGCTTCCCTTTCTTGCCGAGCGCTGTTTATCTCCCGTGAAGCGGAAGTATCGAGGACAGATTAAAAAGTCACTAAATGCGGATAAACAACAAGACAACAATGTCCAGCTAGCCGTAAACGAGCTCTGGATTGAGTGTCCGACAACGTTGCAGAAGAGGTTTTATTTCACCCTTGACCGACTCTAGTTAGTAGGCTAGCTCTTCCCACCTCAGACAAGACCCTCCTCCTGTAGACGATGACGCGATACAAACACAACATCATGAAGCTGCAGACCCCTATTTACAAATACAGTTAATACAAATAAACCACAACCTATGTGTATTATTTTATATTGTAGCGCACAGACTTTATAATTATGGAGAAATTGTTGTTATTGTGTCGCACCAGCAAGGATAGAGTTCAAGAAAAGCCGGAAGTGAGGGACAGTTTAACATTAGTTCGGCTGGCGGCGCGTCTGTAAACAGTTGCTCTTTGTTCTAATTAAAACCGAGGATACACAAACCGTCTTTTACCCGCCGTTACAATAAAATAATGCATTCAGTCATAGCGTAATATTTTATAGTAGAAACATAGTAGGTAATCATCCAAACAGCAGGTGGCACTGTCTGAAAAAGCGAGAGGTCTGGAAGTGCACGTCTGAGAGTGCAGTGCAGTTGGGTCTCCAGCTTCATGTTACTAATACAAACACTTCTGCTACAAAACACGCTTGAAATAGCGCTGAAAATACGAAAACTGCTGTTTAAAGAGGTGCTTTAATCAAATGTTTACTGCCTACCGGAAGTACATATTTACTTTAGTGCCAAGGGAAGTCATGTAACTTCTGCAGACAATTCGGGGAGGTTCTACCATAGACATATGGGTGCTACAATACTTTGTGTGAAAGATTTGTAGCATAACCAAGATATTTGTGCATTAAATATTATATACCGTTCCATGTATATGTATGCAGATAAATGAGCATGATGTAAATATAACGAGAATGCTATAATAATACAAATTAAACATAACATTTGTATATGTAATACAAAATAAATAAATTCAAATTATTAAGACGTAACAGTTTAAAATAATCGATGGATGTAGTAATTCCAGTCTTGTTTATATTTAATTGACCTTTATATTCTAATTTTATTTAAAAACGTCAAATTTAGAAATTTTCTGTATATGCACATGGCTATACAAAGTCTTGATTACAATAAGGCTAATTAAACATTTCTACAGTTAAACACACTGACCCAACAGCAATTTGCAAATTTTACCATCATGTTGTTGCAAATACGCTTGCTGCAAAAACAAAATTAGAATTTAGAAAATTAGAAAGTAATTGTTTTTTTGTTTTTTTTAATAGTACAATTTAAAAAAATATATTTTTCAATGGCAGTTGAACAAAAGCCTGTAAAAGGGAAAACACACTTATAACAACATTAAAAAAAATAATTCTTAAGTTTCAATTGTAATAAATGTAAAAACTGCACCTTAATGAATCACACCACATATGATGTCACTGAACTCACCATGCCACTGATTCTGGGATGTGATGTAGATGATCACAAAACCACAGTTTGATTATGTGGGACAGAGGAAGAAAGTTGCACTGAAAGAAAACGTTTTTCACAAATAAAAACCTAAACTTTGTTCTGTTTTACACTAAAACCAACAACCTAGGGTGTTTCCATAGTGCTATAAAATACTGATACAGATCTAAATACATATTCTTGTACAAGACTGAAACTAAAACACAAAGACAAGACATCAAACAATTAACACTTCCCAGAAAAAAAAGACTAGTTTCAGAGTTAATTCTATCAAATTTATTTGGAGTGAAGACATGCAAAAGTGACAGAATCTGATGATATTCAAAATGTAACACTTCAACATGGCATTCCATTGAGATTCAGTCTTTATGTAGCACCTGTATACTTGTACCTGTATATCTATAAACTCATATAAAAAGGCACTATGATTATCAGTCATACAAAGAGTCAAAAAAAAAAAAAAAGCTCTGGAGTAGAAAACTGAATAAACAACCCATTCTACCCAGAAAGTACCTTTATGGGGTTAAAACTTCCTCTGCATGTACCGTTTTATTACAATCATTTTATAATCTGTCTATTTAGAAGGGCACCAGCAAGTCTTTGAAAGCGATAGCTTTCTATCACCAGGAATCAGAAGAGTTCTTAATCTCAGAAATTGACAACCAAATATTTGTTTCCATGGACCCTGGCTCCATTCAGCTGTACAAAGACCGTTTACAAAGTGTACAGTATATAGTACATGAGAGAAAAGCTTTCAGAATTCCTTGGTACACTTTAAAGCAATACTTAGAGACATAATACACCAGATCGATTGTTGCAAACATTTAAATCCTTTTGAAGGTTTTTGAAGGCATGCATTTTATTATGGAAGATAATTTGGACTTTATCTCACAATTCATATTTTTCCCCCTTTGCAATTCTAAGAAAAAAAACCAAAAACAAACAAAAAAACGGGTATTCCGAGGTTATATCCTGTAATTAATTAATTTAGTTTTACCGAATTCTGAGTTTGCATTTCGCAGTTCGTTTTTTTTTTTTAAGTCCTATTTACTAAAAAATAAAAAGGTAATTTTTTTTGTATAATTTTGATTTTTTTCCTGCATGCAACAGAGTTTATAGCTCACAATTCAATTTGTTTTTAGAACTGCAAGAAAAAGAAGTCTAAATTGTTGGATAAAAGTTGCAATTGCCTTTTTATGTTTTTATCCCATGACTTTAACAACCTTCCATACTTTTTTTTTTGTTTGTTTAATAGAATGGTTTACTTAAAAATTTAAAAAAAGTTAGAATTCTACTGAATATGTTGGTCATTTAAAAGGTGTGTAAAGCTAAATGAATTTGCTTTTACAGAATATTTTCTGGAAAAATCACGAGACCTAATCAAAGGCCTTGGAGCGATTTGTGAACACATTTAAGGAAAAAAACAGGACTCATTTCAGTCATTTAAGAAGGCCAGACCCTGTTGTGGTCAATACCACAAAGACAAAATACATGTTGAAGTCTGTGCTACGCAAGACTCCCTACCCTTCTGTAAAACCCTGTTCCTACCGTCAAAGACAAACACTAACTCTAAAGAGCTGCACTGATACAGTAAACTACATCTCTGTCGGTCACAGAGTGGAACTCACAGTTATCATGTGACTACAAACCTCTCTGCATTCACTCCTTCACCTGTACATCGACGGCTACATTCTTCATTACATCACATCCACAAAAAACTCACTGGGGTTGCCCATAGCCAAGTGGAAAGACTGCCTAGAGGCTGTCAGCTCAGGCGGGACGGAGCCCAGGTCTCGGGTCGGTGGAGCTCCTGGAGGCCCACCAGGGGTACCGGAGGGTGGCAAGCCAGGGTGAGGAGGCAAAGTAGGCGTTTGTGGGTGCGGGGCTCCAAGTGCTAGGTGTGGGTGTGGATGCTGGGGCACCATCATCACCATCATTGGGTTGTAGGGGATGGGGATTCCAGGTGGATACGGGGCGAGATGAGCAGGTGGAGGGACGCGGTGATGCGAGCGCTGGCTGGAGCGCTGACTGGAGCGACTGTGTTCGCTGGGCGTGGCTGAGCCGTGGTCTCGTCTCAGGCTGCTGCGAACAGAGTAATCTGATTCGCTGCCGCTGCCAGAACGCGAGTCGGCCCCGCCCCCGCCGGGAGATTTATCGTCACGTACGCTACCGCCCGCCGTACTGCCAGATACGCTTTTACTGCCCCTTCTCTTCTCTCCGTCACTGCGTGTGGAGCCACTGCTGTGACTCCCTGAGAGAAACGAGAACAAAACCGGGGTTAACAGGGGCACAACAAAGTCTTTTTACATGGTGATGAGAACACAAGATTCATTCTGACGGTCTTATGGGTTTAGAATGACATGAGGGTGAGTAATTAATGACAGAATTCTCATTTTGAGTGAATTAACCCTTTGATAAGAGCAGCATATTTGTCCAGTGTTTTCTCAGTTTTAGTTCCACAATGAAAATCAATGGATATACACTACTATTCAAAAGTAAAAATGTTTTGGAAAAAAAAAGAAAATCGCAAAAACAGTTACTGTAAAAAATTGTCTTACAATTTAAAATAACGGTTTTCTATTTATTGTATTTTCAAACTTAATTTAGACCTGTGATGATGACAGCTGATTTTTCAGAAGCCAGTCTTCAGCGTCACATGATCCTTCATAAATCATTCTGATATGCTGATTTAAGAAACATTTTTCATTATCGATGTTGAACATTTATTCGGTTTAATATTTATCTTTTTTTTTAGGATTCTCTCAATAGAAAGTTGAAAATTAACTGATTTTTTTATAGCAATGTAAAAGTTATTAGTGTCACTTTCAATTGATTTAATGCAACCTTGCTGAATAAAATAAAATTTAATAATTAAGGGAAAAATAAATAAATAATGATTTTACTGACCTCAAACCTTTGAACGGTAGTGTATGTGGATTTTATTAAACTCTGATTCATCAAATCTCTAACAATTTGTTCACATGTTTCCTTACACTTTGTGATCAGTGTAGTGTGTTACCTTCACTGTGCTGGCTGCCTGCACTGCCTGGGCCGTAGCTGTAGTTGGAGAGCTCATGATAAGGAGGTGGCTGGGTGGAATAGGGGTGAGGGTACTGATACGTGAAAGAGTGGAGCAGAGGCCACGGTGTTGCTCCTGGTAATGGAAGAGGCGCCAGAGTGTCCTGGTCTGAAGCACCGCTGGAACCATCGTTATCATTAAGAGAAAGGTTGGCCATGTCTGAGAGGAAAAAAAAAAAAATTGAGAGATTAAATAACATGTATGCATTTAACCAAAAAATGAATATTTTGTCTATACGTTTTTTCTTTCAATTATCATCTATAATAAAAGCAGATTTTACGTACAATTTTCACAGTTACTGAAGTCTCCAAATATGTAATAACACTGTTCAGAGAAGGTGATCTTGTTAACAGTGTGTCTGATGAAACCAGCCTTTAGTAGGTTACTGGCATATTTACGGGCTTCCCGTCTGTCCTGAAACCCATCAATGTGATGATACAACCACTCAACCACATCTGAACCTATACACACAATCAAAGATAAAACAAACATAAGCATGTGTCTCATAGTCACAAAGATAATTTAGGAACAATGTGTAAATACAGTCTGAGGTAAAAGTCTCTGACCTAGGAAAGCATTGGGAATGGTGATCTTCAGCCACATTCGGTCTCTGACCTCCAGACCGGACTCAGGAGATGCCATGGCCTTAGCAACCGATGCCATGTCAGAGCGAAGAGACAGGTTGAACTCATCAAAGCCTACAGACACAGAAAGAGAGATGTAATAATAGGGCTAGAGAGAGAGAGTGTGTTTGTGAAAGAAAGCTCTAGAAACAAGTAAAGCGCTCACGTTCGGTTTCAGTGACAGATGAGCTGGAGGTGATTGTGCTGCTCGGGTAGGAGGGAAACGCCCCTGTGAGAGCCACTGAATGATTGATCCATGCTGCTGGATCTATGGGCTGGATCGGCTCATCTAACACACAATATTGAGAAGGATGTTAGATAAACAAATCTCAAATGACGACGATAAAAACAAAATCATTAATTATTAATTATTAGTTATTAATATTAATAAGTTTAAGGTCAGAAGGACTTTTAAATGTTTTTGAAAGAAGTCACTTCTGCTCACCAAGGCTGCATTTATTTACCCAAAAGTACTGTGAAAATATGTATATACACACACACACATATACACACACACATACACATATATATATATACACACACACACTTATTTATTTAATTATTTTTTAGATATCTAGTTCATAAATGAAACCGTAATTAAAACGAGACTCACTGCGTGGCAGGGTGAAATACCCTTGTGGAGACGGGTCCCAACATTTTGCCACAGTCAGGGTGATGGGTCTAAGAGAGTAAAAGTGATATTACACCACTGCAGTTTATATATTAGTGTTTACTAATAATAACTTGCATAGAGTGCAATACAACATCCTCCAACTGTAATTCTCCATTCGACTCATGTCACAATAACTGGATTAAGATAATTGGATTAAGTGCACATGAACAGCACCACAATGTTGGGTCCACCAGGGGAAATCATCTTCTGTGGCAGCCCAAGAAAGGATAAAATACACTGTTCAACCTCCAATTACACCACTAAAGTGTATCCTTTGCATAAAAAATTCTGTTTTGTTCAGAAATGGAGAAATTATGATATTGTAAAAATAGGACATTTCTATTAGCAGCTCTCACAGACTCACCCGGGTTTATGGACGATCTCACGGAGCACCCTGACTGCATCATCATTACTCATGTTCTCAAAGTTGATGTCATTCACCTGCACAGAAAAAAACGACAACAGTCAAACAACCCGTCTAACAAACATCACAAGCGGTAATTATAACAGAACTGCATTAACCCTGCAGCAGTGAAAGTACTACTAATTACTGCTGAAACGGACACAATGTTTGTTTCTTAAAGCTGGGTGTGGCCTGAGAATATTGTTTTAGATTGTAATGTTGAGCATTTAAGTTTAACAGGAATTAAAATAACAGCACTAACCACTTCTTTCCTATCAATGTGTACACAAACACACACACACACCTGCAGCAGCATGTCTCCGGGTTCAATGCGTCCATCTGCAGCTACAGCTCCTCCCTTCATGATGGAGCCAATGTAGATGCCTCCATCACCTCTTTCATTACTCTGACCCACTATACTGATGCCCAAGAAATTATACTTCTCTGAAGGATACACCGAACAGAATTGAGCATGTTATTAATTAAATGCAATACATGTTTGATAAATATCAGGTGAAAGAAGTTAAAAACGGGACTAACCCATGTTAAGGGTGACTGTAATAATGTTTAGGGACATTGTTGAATCTGTCACACTGCTGAAAGAGGAAGCCTATAACAAAACACAAGCAAGAACGCATAATTAAACTATTGTATCAATTAATTAAAGGCACAGTCCATCCAATCATTAAAATTCTTTCATCATTTACTGCCTTTATGGTTCCAAAGCAGTATGACTTCCTTCTGTGGAACATAAAATATGATATTCTAAAGAATCATTTCAGCTCCCACGACATTATATGGAAAATTCAATGGATGTAAATAGGAACCAAAACTGTTTGGTTACCAACATTCTGTTCTGCAGAAAGAAGATATAGGTTTAAAGTGCGAGTAAATGACAGAATGTTTTATTTTTGATGGACTTAAATTTAATCATATGGGTGTTTCATACTCTTTCCAGACGTGGGCGCTGTTTCCTGCGTCTGCGATGGCGTTTCAGCAATCTAGACGCTGTGCTCTGTTCAGTGGAGCTGCTGAACCTGATCACAAATATTTAGCAAAAGACACAATTATAATCTAGGCATAAATTGCAAGACAAACTTATCAGTGCTTCTCAACTGGTTATGCTTCAGAAAGCAGATTTTATTATATACATGGCATCGAATGAAAAACTATAAGAAAAATTTAGTTCGAAAGGGCTCATGCTGTCAGAAGCCAATAATTCACTACCTAAAAACCATGTTTATACAAATCACAAATGAGTGTATATTTAACCTAATCTAGATCAGAGTGTCTTCTACCAAGCGACAGATGAGTTTGCATCAAAATATTGTAAAGTTTGATTGAAAGCGTAGTTTTTGACATCAAAAACAAAACATCAGTCTATTGCATGTGCTACATGCACATTACAGTGTTTGCATTTTAAATTGTTTCCTATGCTGCGTGCAAACCAATCAGAATAGATCAAACACCATTTCTGGATGGTGACCCACCAGTTGAGAACCACTGGACTAAAACCGATAATAACAGTTCAGTACATGGACATAACATACTGTGAGTCTCAAACACCATCATTTCCTACTTCTTATAGAAATCA
>JAUCMS010000127.1:8461355-8475635 GCA_032357445.1 Enteromius radiatus | reverse complement strand
GGGTATCGACAGATATACAAAGGCCAGGTATCGATATCGGTATCGGGACTGAAAAAGTCGGATCGGTGCATCCCTAGCACAAACCAGTGCTTGTTCTTCTCTGCAACCAAACAAACATTTAAGTAGATGATGTAACTCACAAAGCACTTCCTGAAAGCAAAGCTCTCCTGCATTTTAACGCTTGTGAAACTATCCCACCCCCAAATCCTGTAATGACGCTAATTAAGCCCAACATTCGTACTTGAAAAACAACCCCTGACCTCTAACACAATAACACACACTCAAAGCACAACCTGATTTTAACAAAAGCTCTTACAACAAAATGAGTTCTTGCTAAGGATTGTTGTGTTTCGGCCCAGCAGACATGTGGATATTAATTCTCATTTGGACTATTTGCACTTAACGCAGCCTGAGAATAAAACTGCACTGGAATCTGGTCAGTACTCTTAAGGGGATGTTTAAAATGTAAAGGGAGCTTAGAGAAACCGAGTGGTCTTCTGCTCCTTTCTCTCTCTCACTCGCTCTCTTTCTATCCCAGACACTAAGCAAATGGCCTGTCTCCAACCTCCAACCATATCCCTCCCCAAACACGGAGCTGCCCCAGCCACACACAGTCAGACTGACAGCTGGCTCTACACACTGCAGCATCACAGCGCCGCCGCCTGCTCTCTGTCCCTCTCCACTACCGTATCAGCTTACATCCACGTCCAACGCCGTTCAACAATAATACACAGACGTCCACCCTTTCCACAATAACAAAAACTGGCGAGACATTCACAGCCTTTCTTGCATGGCAGGAAAGAAGAAACGATCAAGTCTTCAGATTTCGCTTTCCCAGTAAAATACAGAAAAATCTGAAAAAAAATCTGCAGTTGCACCAATTTAGCACTATTAGTACAATATGACACAGCTGGCTGCCATTTTGGCTCCAGGGTTTAATTTATTTATTTTTTTTTTAATAAGGTCATTTGCAAATCCTTTTACCTGTAAAACCATGTTAGCTCCACTCTCATGATGAAAATTTTAATGTATAATGTATATTATAATTATGTTTAATATATTAAAAAGCTAATTTTATTAAAAATACACCTGTATTTATAGATACATAATAAAGTGCACACATATGTGAACCAAAACTTTTATTTTGGATGCAATTAATCTTTTGATAGCACTAATTACAAACAAACACTGTCACACTCCAGCAGCATGTAAAATATTTGTATTTGTTTTACCCTGCCTGTCAACCGATGAATGTTTTAGTATGGCTCTATGTTAACAGGGCTTCAGGTGAATGCCATTGACTCATATCAAAATTAACGTAAGTGTAAGCTGTCAAACTGATGGGGTATTTACAGTCTGATGATAACATCCTAATTTGCTAAGATTACCGCAGACATTCCAGTAGCATCTGGAGAATGCATAACTGACAAGTACGTGGCTGAGATTTATTGGCTGGTATTCTGTCCATAGCAGGACGATTCAGGCCAAATATGCGGTCAGAGACAAAGAACTCCACTCTTTATTTAAAAAAAAGGGACTGGCAGAACAGTGGGACACTAAAAACGTAGCCCGTATGCTAGGAAGAGAATTTGACTACACAAGGGATATGACATCTAATGTGTAGGTAGAAAACAGAATGGCTACAAATTACACCCTACCAAAGGTTTGAGGTCAGTAAGATTTTTTTTTTAATGTTTTAAAGAGGAAAAAAAAAATTAGTTTTATTAAATAGAAATACTGTAAAAACAAGAATATTGTGAAATGGTAAAATTATGGTAAAGTTGATGTTCGTAGCCATTACTGCAGTCTGTCATCGTCACGTGATATTTCACATAAATTATGTTAATATGCTGATTTGGTGCTTATTAATTATTAATGTTGTGGAAACTGTTACATTTCTTTCTATAGAAAGTTAAAAAATGCAACATTTATAAAAACCTAAATCCTTTTTAATACTGTAAATAATTGTTTTGTTTTAATCAATTTAATGTGTCCTTGCTGAATACCAGCATTGTTTTTTAATTGACTCCAAACTTTGATTTTTTTTTATATCTTGTATACATCAGCCATAATAGAATGACAGTATTTCACACGAAACAGTGTCATTCAATACAACTAATTTTACGGGCAAGGTTTTTTTCATTTAACCTATACCTATAAAGTCAAAATCTGATAAACTCTATCGAGACATGGACACACGGTTACTTTGCAGTGATGGCTTGATACAACTAAAGACCACCCACAACAGTGTCCTTCTCGTAGAAAAACCTTTACCTAACCCTCACAACAACATCTGACACGACATACAAACAGATTGATTTACTACACATAAAAAAACTCCTTTGTTCTGGCTGTATGTGCACATCTTTGTGTGTTTTCCCGCATTCGCTTACCCGAAGTCCTGGTCCATAGACTTGAAGAAGAATTTGTAGTTCGGCTTGTTCAAAACTTGTTTAAAATCCAGCAAAGTGATTTTTTCAGCCGCTATGGGAATTTTCACCAAGTACGGCGTCTCCTCTTCGTCAATGTGATAAATTATTTTGGTCTCCGCCATGTCTCCCAACTCAACTCAACTTTCCCGTTGTTCTACGAAAGTATGGAAGAGGCAGCAGCTATGCTGCTAATGTTAGCCAGCGCTCCGGAGAGAAGGGGGTTGAGAAAACTCGTCTAGACCACAATACTACTATCCAATAACACTGCCCCGACTAGCGCATCCAGCATAAACAAAGAAAAACAGCGCTATTGTACCTAATTCGTGTCGTCCTGAACGCTCAAAAGTGTCATGATTTCCGTTAAAATACACCTACAAACAGCTACCCCGTTGTAACAACATTTTCCCCGTCCGAAAACACATGGGGGTTTGAAAAACTTCTCTTCGGCTCGGGCCAGCGCGGCGTGTGACGAAAGAGAGGCGCCCAGGACTTCCCACTGCTTCACTTCTGCTGGGGCATTATAGCCGTATGAGTGCTTTTGTGGTACTGGGTGGGAATTTTGATTCCTTCCCAGTGACTCGAATCTTTTGGATCAGTTCACTTTTCGCAAAGATTCGTTTGAAGGACTTTCTGTCGTTTACCTCGAGTGGCAGCTGTAAGCAAGTTATTGAATCATTCGCTCAATCGAATCATTAAGTTGAACTGTATTAACCTGGTTCGTTTTCGAAACTGACTCGTTTAGTTTGTTCAGTAAAGGCCGGTTCCAAGCACGATAACGATAGGCCTACAGTTCTAAAATGTTCTATAAACATATTTAATATCACCATAATGATAATGATAAAGGCACAGATAAATGTTATCCTTCGAATCATTTTCAGAAGGTGTTTTTCCAGCTGATGAACCATACAAACATTGACCGCCATTCAGCTCTAGAATTTAAAGCAGCTTTGGCATGTGCACTGAAATCGATCAATTAGAGTTTCAAATACATCTACGCCTACTTTTATTGCTGTTTTTCGTGTTAGGTGCTCTATGCGATGTTGCAGGATTTTAGCATGGTCTCATTTTTATCTTAAACCGTATGCATAACCCCTTGATCGTCTTGCTGTCTGCCCTCTGAATACAGTGGGAAAAAAACCCGTTCTCGAAAGACAACACAGAGGCAAGAAGAGGTGGGGTTTAATGTGCGTGCACATAATACACAGAATTGATTGTACAGCATGAATCTGAGAGTTTTTTTTATTTTTATTTAGACATATTAGTTTGATGTTAGCTCTGTAGCTGTCTCTTTTGGGTTAGCACCACCTTTCGTATCAATGCGCTTTGCGCGTTCACGGCAGTTACAGAAACACTGGGGGGAGGGGGAGCTTGCTCTGTTTTGTTTTTTATTTACGTGAAACGTCAACGGAAGTGAGCACATAGAGCACCTTTGAATGACAGGTTGGACGCCACAGACTTTTTTATTTAAAAAAAAAATTAAAATTTTTACATTAACTTTACCAACATAGCATTATTTTATTATTGTAATATTTAGTTCCTGCTCAAGATCGAGACTGCAGAAAGCAAAACGAAATAAAATCACTCTTCCATAAAAAAAGGAAATTTAATTAATAGCCTACATTCTAAATACATAGAGATTATTTGTAACATAGCCTAATAAGTGAATATTTGCAGTAAAGTGTCTGAGTGTAGAAAATTCAGAGTAAATGATGAATTTAATTTTTGGGTGAACTATTCCAACCAATGAAATGCTGCCTGTTGCTACGATGCTTGTTTGTTGATTCATCCCAGTGACTCGGATCTTTTGAATCAGTTCGCTAAAAGATTCACTCATGGAATTTTTTTTTGCACGTTTAACCAGTAGGTGGCAGTTGTTGCGTTATGAGTCATAATAAGTCATTAAATCAAAGTTTTGTAAAAACGTAAGGGCCTCTCAAAATCATCGAGGAAGAACGATTTTATATTTCAATGCTACATTTGTTTGAATACTTACAGCCTAGCTTATGTAGCCACGCCCCGTTTTCAGGGTTGCGCTCGTTGTTCGGTCTTCCACAGTAAAAGGTAGGCTAATACTCGGTTTTGAGATTGACAAATAATTGTCGATAACTTCATTAATTTTCCATTCTGACAACCTGTACATATGTAGTGCTATCATTTGTTAAATTAACAAAGTTCTGTAAACAAAATGGTATAGGGTTTGTCTATTCTTGAAAAAAAAGTAGCCTACAAATATTCCCTTTTTCAGATAAATTGATTGTGCATCTATATGTAATGCAAATAAAACTCCTCACAGATGTATTCATGTGCATCATCCACAAGAGGGACTCATTACCTCATTATCTATTTTTTATGAAAAAAAGCTCATGCTGGGCAGTCTACATGATTTTTTTCCCCATTTTTTTTTCTTTTTCTAATGCACAGAATGCTGCAGGCCTATATATTTCCACGTTTGCGTACAAAACAACATACTGTGGGCTACCAAAAAAATGAGATAACAGAGAATGTTATCATTTAGTCTATTTACAAAGGTAATAAATATTGGCAGATAAAGACAGGAACAATTGTAGGAGTACACAAACACACACACTACAGTATGAACTTGAAAAATATAATAGGCCCATAAAGTATTTGGACACTTAAACCAAATGTATTCAATTCAATAAAATATTCAATCAAATATCATCTCAATGACACTAGTGTAGAGAACTAACCTCACCATTTTAGAATTTGGTTTAAGCAAGTAATATCAAAAAGTCAATAAAAGTTATTTGTAATGGATGCACAATATGAAGTCATTAGATAAAGTTAACATTAACTATGGACATTTGTCAGCAAGGTTCCACAATACTTTTTTCTCTTTTGAACCATATTATGGCATAAAAAAACTTTGTATACTGTAAAATGTTTTGCAATGACTTTCATATATTTGGAGTGTCCGAATAATGGGCAAACTGCAGATTTTACATGTAATCAAACTGATCTACTGATAATGATCAAAATGCTTTCATTTGAAAAATGCAGGCACAGAATAAATATATTATTGTAACAGGATACAACCCTGCCCTTCATCTCTCAATTATGAAAAAGGCTTGGCCCAAACACAACCCCAATCACACAAGTCAGCACAAACATAATCCAGAAGATGACAGCCAGAACCTGAACGCACATCAGGGTCTTCTTGTGTCTCCTCAGAACCTCAATCTCTCGTTGCAGCACCCTTGGTGAGTTTACCATTTCTGTGCCTTCTCCCATCTGCTCCACCCTCAGACTAACAGTGGGCAGGATTATGAATCGGGTATCCCTCTCCCCCAAAGATAGCACGAAGCGCTGGGTCACCGTGGCCAGCCGGGCAGACACCGACGCAGGCAGACGAAAGGCTACAGGAGGCAGCTGGGCAAGAATCCGTGAGTTGCAGGGGAGAGAGAATGCATCGCCTCCCTGTAGCGGGGTGGAGTGCCGGCACAGGGGACAGGAGATTGAGGGGGCGCTGTTGGGGTCGGGCGGATGCAAAGGAGTGAGCTGGATTTTGCGGAGACATTCTGTGCAGAAGACGTGAAGGCATTCCAGCATGCGCGGGAGTTTGGAGTCCTGGTCGTACTCCTGATAGCAAACTGGACACTCCACCTCTGGAGACTCTGAAGGCACCTCAGCTTGTACAGGCGTTGGTCGAGTCTCTGACATGATGGAGGAAACTGAGATGCCACTGACAATATGGCTTTTAGTCTTCAAGAGTTGTGCTCTTCTAAAGCAACCTAGAATAAAAAATGGTTGAATGTGTTTTTTCATCATAACAGATTTGGAAAAGTGTATCTTTATGCATATTTATATGCAGAAATTGGAATATTTGTTTGCTATTGTATCACTTGCTCACAGCTGAGAAAAACGTCACAATAATCCACAAGCAATACTCATCATTTTTATCCACAAATTAACATCTTCTGACTGAAATGAAGAGCTGAGTGTTTGTTATAAACAGTAAACAAATTATAATTAAGGTGTTTTCACTTTTTAAGCATGTTCTGGCCAAAATAAAGTCCTCCTCAAGACTATCCCTCATTATCCATTATCCATCAAAATCCACAGGAATATTTATTTAGAACTGGTGTTGCTTGTAAAAGGTGCTGGATCTGTGCATATTTATCTTAACGTTTTCACTGGAGAAACCAGTATTATGGGATTCTTATTTTATAGCTGCTTCATGATAAAAATGTCTTAATTTATTACAAACACACAGCTTTTTCCCTCACAAGATCTTAACTCATGTCATGTAATTTTTTTATCAGCTGTTTTGACTCTCATTCTGATGGCACCCATCAGAGGATCCATTTGTTGATGTCAATGCAAATAACTGTTTATAATAATAATAATACAAATTCAAACTTTTAAGTGCAGTGTGCCATTAACCATTTTGCAA
Source organism: Enteromius radiatus (assembly GCA_032357445.1). Lineage (NCBI taxonomy): Eukaryota > Metazoa > Chordata > Actinopteri > Cypriniformes > Cyprinidae > Enteromius > Enteromius radiatus. The sequence continues at coordinate 8,468,789 of JAUCMS010000127.1, read as the reverse complement.
CACCAAAACACTACTTTGTATACTATTTTGTAGTATTTGCCAGATCTGGTCTCATCTAGTTTAAAAATAAGTGGAACTGACTGAGTTTCACAAGCTATACTCTCGCACTTCCTCTGTGTGAAATCATTACAATATTGAGAAACTGGGTCTTGGCACAACACCAAAATATCAACAAAAAACCCCTAAAAACTCACACCTCATGATAATGATTAGTAAATGTGTGCATGTCTAAACCTGCATATAAAACTAGCCACCTTTGGCTTATAAATAACTCGATTTTATGATGATTTCATCACATTTGGCCTTCATCTGCACATTTTTTTAGTCTCAAAAGTTTTGCATGTACAATTTTCATTCATTGGGAAAGAACTATGTATACGTTTATGACAACTGCACACACAAAAGGGGCCAAATAAAGCAGGGTTTAAATCAAGTCTGTTTACTTCTAATACACCCTGATGTCTGTTTTCTTATTAGTGTTGCAGTTTCAATCCAACTCTCGAGTGGGCATAGTCAAAGCAACCATCACTCACAGGAGGGGCTGCCTAGCAATACAGGTCTCTATAGGATTAGTGACAGTATTTAGGCGTGCAAACTTGGACTTTAACATTTTAGGAAACTATAAGCACTGCAGATTTTAATATAGAAAATTGTGTGTGTGTGTGTGTGTGTGTATATATAGTTCCTTCTGTCGTTTGTTGTATCAACCTGCAGATGATTAAATTAAATATACTACTGTACATAACATCAAAAAAAGCCATTTAATATCTGGTCATGTGACTTACACAATATCATTGTTTTAAGAAAGAATGCATCTAGTTACACTGAAAATCTTGCATAGTCTACACTTTAATATTTATTTAAGAACTGAAGATATAAAAAGAACAATATATTAATATATCTCTTTATACGGTGAGATTTATTTGCATACGACGGCTTATCGTTGTTTTCATGCCAAGAACCAGGGCTGGGTGTTCTATTGGAGCCACAGTTTATAGTGCGTGAAAAAAGGATGAAATATTCACTCACCGTTCCAGTCCTGTTGTTTTTTTTCAAGGTGAAATGCTCTGTGCCCCTTCAAATGTGAGCGCTGGGTCCATGCTGGGAAAGATTGTCACAGGTGAGAAGTTTGGAAGAGGGAAAAAACTGCTTACTAAGCTCTGTCACCGTTTAACTCTGTCTGTTTATATCCTGCACGTGTAGGTTTTTGTACAGTTATGGCTGGCTCTTTCTGTCGGTCTCTTCCCTCCCCTGATGCCATGTTTTGTACGGCTGGGGTGGGTGCTGCTTTCACTGACATTTATTATCAAGAGATGGCTCGGTTACTAAGAGAGGGAACAGAGATATTGTTGCTACAGACTGCTTTCACAGATGTGTATCGCTGCACTGTTATTCAACTTGTTCATTAGCCATAATGTGCCTTTTTTACACAATTTTACTCTTTAATTTGATGCAGTAAAGTGATGTATGTACAAGGGTTAAAACGGTTAACTAAACCAAAAAAATTCTGAATTACGTCAAGTGAAAAAAAAAAAATATTTTCAACATTTCTTATTTGCATTTAGTTTAGCTTTAAGAAAATGAAACGATTTAAAAACAAAAGCAAATAAAATAAGTAAAACACAAAATCACTAAAACTTTAATTAAAATATTACATAAAAACAAAAATATGAATTTGTAGCATATTAATAATCATTAAATAATTGCACGCCACAATTCTAAATAAAACAATACAGAATTTAATGCAAAATTCACCCACACATTGTGTCATGCCAAAGAAGATATGAAAAATGTCCCAGTGTTTTTGCCTGCCTTTTGACTTTCTTAAAAAATATTATTCTGTTCTCAGAAAACAAAAAGTCAATCAAAAGTCACAAGTTAAAACATCATGTGGGTGATTACTGGTTTAAACATGTCAAAATTAAAAGAGGAAAGGTTATTAGTCTGCAAGACATTTTAAATTACATTTTAATACAGTTTGGGCACAAACAGAGAAAAAAAGACAAAACACAGACACATAATATCAGGCACTGAAATGAAAACTGTAAATAGTAAATCCATGGGACACAACTGTCTGGCTTTTTGGTATTGTTACAAACTTTAAGGAAATGATTAAGAGCTGTTTATTCTATTTATAACTCACAAGACTGTGGTCACGGTTCATGTTTTGTAGTGAGTGTTTAACAGCACGTCGAAGATGTCTGCCAGCCAACTTTTTTCTCAGTTTCGCCTTGATCACATATAAAACTTTTGGGCTCCTCTTTCTGGGATTTACTGAATAGAAACACATTTTTACAACATTATATTACTGATATTACTAATATTATATTATTATATACACGTACACACACACACATACTCTATATATGAAGAGTTACATGCAAAAGCCTTCAAGTGCCATTTAAAATATTCTTCTAAAATGAGCATTTTCACCAGGTTCATGTAGCCTCAGTAATTTCATTTTAATGGCAATGAATGGTATTTTCTTAAACTCTGAGATCCTAAAAAAAAATGCTACTTTTAGAAGAAAATATCAGACGGCACTTACACTCTGCTCTGCTCTATACATATATTTATTTACTGGACTTATTTTTCTATTCTATTTCTATTTTAATGTTTACTTTACTTAGTGTTTTCTTAATGTGTCAATTTGTCGAGCAGTCGTGCAATACATTTCACATCATGTCTGTGTATGTGAATGTGACAAATACATTTGAAAACTATGAGAAACCGAGTAAACGTAAGCGTGAGTATGTAAATGAGCAAACGTGTTTGTTCTTAAGAAGAAAGTTCAAAAAGTTACGACTGCTTCAAGAGAATACGGGAAGCACTCTGAGGAAAGGACAACCGGCTACAGCCAGTTTAGAATCAGTGCGGCACACCCAAGACCAAGTAAGGGAATGACGGGGAGGGAGAAAACAGGAGGTGAGTGCATTCTGGGAAATCTCACAGTGGGGTAGAGTGGTTTTGTTTGGATTAGGCTAATAAGGTGAAGCACAGCTGGGTGTATTGTATTTCCCTTGCTGTAATCACTGTTTATTTTTATAAAACAGTTGTTTCCTCCAAACGTACAGTAGAAAAACTGGGGCACTCTGTGTTTCAAACAGGCATAGATTCCGGTAAGCTTTAGGGGGGAAAAGAAAAAGGGTCATTGTAAAATACGTAACATTTTCACAGGCTTACTGTACAAATGTCAAGCAAGAAACGATGATGTAATTCTGAGTTTGACAAGTTTTAATGCCAACCTAAATCAAATAACAACAAATAAAAAATGTTATTTAATATTTTACTGTGAACCTCCGTTTTATTTTGTATACTGTTCTTACTGGCTTCTTTAAAACTAAACTTCATCCCCTCGTTCCTAATGTTGGGACCAGAAGGAATGCAATCTTGCTGTGTCTGGTGGGATCTTTATCGTATTAAAGTGGTTCTGGCAGATTGCCTTCAATATATGCTGTTTTTAGACTAACTGTAAAGCTGAGCTGAGTTCAGACCATTGAGTTGAATTAATATTTCTTTTATAGTGCAATGACCGCTTACATGTCAAAATATATATTTTTCTCAGTTCATGACCCCTTTAAAAACTTGTTACTTCAAATAAACTGTGCCTCATTTGACACTGATTTACTAGATTTACTGTAATTACCCTGCATATCAGTAAGATCAATGACACCCACAGGTTTCAGTTTTCCCTTTGATAGGAATAAAGGACGTTTGCAGTAATAAATCAGAATCAGTGCATGGGGAATTCCTGCTTTGGTTTTCTAAATACAAACGTTTACTATCTCTATAGAAAGCAGTAAAAGTAAAGTAAGGCACGTAGGCCAGTATGATTTCACTTCGGCTGCTGTTTAGTCATGCGTGACATCACAGTGTTTACAGACGATGACATCGCTTGTTTAAAAATGCCACACTGTTGCTAAAGACAGTGTGGACGAAAGCGAAAAGAAACCCGCCTACGTACTTTCATCCGATCCGCCTTCGCCAACTCGGTATATAAGACTCCTCAGCATGAATCACCAACACTTTACGAGTTCGCAACAAGAGAGAAGCAAACAAACAAACAACATGTTTCCAGAAACGGAGTGCGGAATCTGCTACCGAGCTTACAACCTCGGTCGGCGGTGTCCTCGACAGCTGGGCTGCAAACACACTTTTTGCGAGAGCTGCCTGGTGACGCTCTGGAGGTCCGCGTATAGCCTTGAACCCCAGATAACGTGTCCGCTGTGCCGTCACTGTACGCCGCTGTCGGAGGCGAGAATCCAAGAGACCCTGCCGGTGGACGAGGACATTTTTGAGCGGGTAGCAACCGCGGGCTGCGCGGAAGACGACGAAGACCCTGAGGAGCCCCAACTGGACGCGGTCACCCCACCTAAAGACGACGCTTCATCCCCACCAAGATCGCGTAAAAGACGCCTGATGAAATGTTTTAGCCGCCTGTGCCAGAAATTCACCGGGGATGCACGGAGAAGTGAGTAGCCCACTTCACCTCTTGTTAACGAGCATGTGCGTTGCTTTAATATCGAATCGAGTCCTAATGAACATGTGTCATTTTGTGTTTTCAGATTGTATGACTGATGAAGACTTGAGGGACCTGGCGATGATGTCCTGCTACATGATGTGAAAGACAAGATTTCAAGTCGTTGGGTGTCACTGAACGCCAAAAGTTGTAACCACGCATGATTTAAGGCTGTAGATGTAATCAATTAGGAATCAACTATTGATAAACACTGGTTTGCTGCTGAACTGAACATTAGGCGTTTGAGGGTCTTGTCTGGAGGTTATGGATGACAGTCCCTGATGGAAATCTGTAGGTGAGATGTGTTGAACCTGTGGAACGTCAGCACCTGGAAGCAGAAGAGGACTGTTTGCTGTTGGGCGTGACTCGTCACCATAACAAAACTCTGCAGTTGTTCCAGAGAAACAAAACAGCAACAAAAACATGTCTTTTTTTGATTATTTTAGGCCAGTATATTTATGGTGCTGTTTCTTTTCTGTTACACAATCATGGAGACTTTACTCAACCTGTTTCTCCTTTTTAAAATTATTGTAACTTATTGATTTTAGAAGAATTTCTATGAAATATTACTTGTATTTAATGTCTATTAAGTTTAATTATAAGGAGTTTGTCAGTGTTACATTTGTATCAAATGAAAGAAACCTAATTATTTTTATATTTTCATGATCAAAATTTAAATTTATTTTGCATTTTTTTAAGAAAAATATCATGACTGTACATACCAAATAAATTTTATACGTTTTTGACAAGATTAGCTGTCTTTTTCTTACTGTCTATAGGTAATGTTTTACTTTTTGAAACAATACAACTACAAAAATGAGACGTGCATGTGCAGAGTTTTGTGTTCTTGGCTTTGAACGCATTCAGGTGAACCTTATCAGCAATCATCAATTATAGCATTTCAGTGAGCCCACATTAGTAAGGTAATTTGCAACAGGTGTGACACGTAACCATGTCTCTTCAGTGCTGTCTGAGGTAAGCATTCAGGCCTTCAATTTAACAATACCTTTCCTACACTTAAAGTTTTTGTAATTTATTGTAATTTTTAAAACTGGCAAATGTTTTGTAGACTGGCTTTGGTTGGTTTGACTCTTTCTGTTGTGGGATGTTTGACTGATGTGTCCATAGGTAAGGTGCACTTTTTAGTCTAAATATATAGTTAAATTTACTACTAAAAATTAGTTTAGGTGTTTTTTTTATGTATTGCATAATGTGCCCAAATAAACAGGCTTTAAATTTGCTGCCATATGTAATATTTCTAAAACAACTAAACATATTGTTGGCTCATCACCAATGCCTTTAGGAGATGTCACGGATGATGCACAGATCGAAATACAAGCGCTGGGAAGTTTCAAAAGTGTTAATTCACCTATTCAAAACCCAACAAGAGGCAGTTTTCCAAGGAACATAGAACAGTTTAACAGCAAACCTCAGCTGCCGTGGTTCAGGTCTGCCTCAAACAACCAGAGACATGAAGTCAATGCAAAAAATCCAATCTTCAGCCCCACTGACACGAGAGCATCTGCAGATGTTATCTATTCAGTCCCAAATAAAGTCCAGTCTATTAGCATTAGCAGAAGTGTTCCTGTTGAATTTTCAAGCGCCAAATTTAATGAGGAAACTGATGCCAGAAGAAGCTATGCTTTCCCAGGAGTCACACGGGAATTAAATCCCTTAGACATAAAAGGGCGCCAAATGAGCTCTAGTGATATTAATCTGGCCCCGGGGCTGGTGAGGAAAAAAGGTGGAAGCAATGTGCATAGATCAGGCTCATTTGGATATCAACCTAAATCAGAAATGCTCTCAGACAGTTCACGATTATTAGGACTCAATGAACCTTATTTGAGGGAAAATATTCCAACTAATTATATGTCTAGAAGCTCAACTGTCAACCATAATATCAGGCACAAAAGTGATGGTAACATTCGGATGGATACTTTTCTTCAAAACAATGGCCAGAAGCAAAACGTGCTGAGGAGAGTCATACCAGCAAATGCATCTCCTTCAGTTTTGACAACAAATGAGCATGAGAGAGAACCACTGCCACAAGCTTTTTCTGCTGGGACTGGCTTTGTTTCTCAAATTTCCTATGAAAATATGAAGAACGTAGCACTTTCCAAGGTGTTGAAACCTCCAACAATCCTAACACCAGTATCTCCTGCATTTAAGAGATCAGATTCAAATGCAGGTCGTAACATCCTTCCCATAATAAAATCTAAGATGTTTTCTTCTCAGCATGATCCCATCAAGCGGTCTAATTCTGAAAGGGTGGCCAATCCAAGCGCAAATCTGCAAAGCGTTTTTGAATCTGGAAATACAAAATCAGCTTTGAAGAACATTCAGTGGACTCAAAATGGTTACCAAAATAGGGGACAAAGTAGTCAGAATGTTGCGTCCATTGAAACCTTTCACGATCAAAAGAAATATGATCATTTGGCTACAGGTATATCTGCCATCAGGCCTCCAGTGACCAATAATGCCCGCTTTTACTTCCAATCAGATGAAAACCGTGGCATTAGGTTGTCAAGACAAAACACAGACTTGCCCAAACTAATGCAGTTCACAAAGAACGAAATGTTATTTTCAGAACGTGATAAAAATATGAATCTATCAGACCTGACAAATCATTCATTAATGAAGCAAAGTCAGCATAACTCCAAAAGTAGGACACATTTGAATTCCTTCGGGCAAAGTACTGTACAATCATTATCTGTTAAACATTATCTTGCGCCAAGTCTTGTGTCAGGTAACACAATGAAGAATCCCGTCCACAGCATTAGTCCAACTGTGTCTGGCACTCCGAGCACAAACTTGGGTACGTCTAGTAGCCGAAACAGACCATATTATCTAACTTCTGAAAAGCCATATGCTTTTAAAGGTTTCACATTTGTTCCTGCATTGCAAACATCTCTAAA
>JAUCMS010000127.1:8443855-8456355 GCA_032357445.1 Enteromius radiatus | reverse complement strand
TTGTCACTTTCTTTTTACGTCAAAAGTTCAAAAGAGTCACGCATTTCTTTCCTGCAGCCTTTAGCCGAGTGCTGAGCCACAGACTCTGGGGACCAGACGGTGAAGCCATAGACTTGTGTGGATTACAAGCAGGTCACGGGTGGAGCACACCTTCACTTCTGTTTGTCCTGTAGCTGAGGGTGTTTGTGTCATCAAAGCAAAAGCATCAGGTTTTTCCTGCATGTGCTGCTGATGTGCGCAAGAATATAAAATGTTGCTGCATAGCAAGTGTTTCTCAGCACAGAGTTTGAAGTTTAATTCACCTTGTCCCGGGGCCACTGTGTGTTCTGAATAATACAAGTACTCCTGTGTTAATAGGCCACCCATGAATATGTGCCCTCACTTCCATAGACACCCTGCCTTCTTCCGATGTCAGTGTGTGCGCACAACAAGTTGAAACCAGACCTTCCACATAAATATCTCTTTTGTGCTGGTGAAAAGTGCATGAAAAATTTGAGGAATGACCCTTAAGACTGTATACTGTATCAGCTCTGGGTAAAGCTAGACAGTTTGCTATTCATAGATGTATAGGCTGAGATACTGTTACCAGTATGTCTAGAGAGAGAACGGGACACACTAGCCATAGAAGCTGGCTCTGCCTCAGAAAATACATAAATAAATATTAAAGTAAACCACAATTGCAATAAATAATTCTGAGAAATAACATTAGCGAAGGGCCGAGATCAGGCTAAAAGTATATACACACATCATAAACCTATTTATTTTAGGCAAGTAACCTACCAGATACAGATGAGGCATGTCATAAAATAAATTTAGTACAACTGAATTTGTATTTACCGTCGTCAAATTAACAAAAATTGTTAGCTATCGTTCCCGCGGTTATTCAAACAGGGGAGGGAAAAAAAAAATATATATATATATATGCAGGAATAGGGTAAAAATATTACATTTTTTAAATTAACTTAATCTCTTACTTACCTCATACAATAATCTGCTCTTCACTGTTTATTCAGTCGGTCGGACTGGCGTTTTAGCGATGACTCATCTAAAAAGCCTCTGATTAGCTATTACATTCATAAACTCAACACAATCTTGTGTGATTGGTTAAAATGCGCAACGCTGAAGAAATTGAGATATGTAGCAAATCTTCATAAGATTGCATATAGGCTTGCCAGCGACGTTTGAAATAGCTTGAAATTCTCAATCACTGTCAAAACACAAAGTGTATTAATATAGGCTATTTTTGCTACAATCCCTATCAACAGGAACCAAATACAGCTTTAGTAAAGTCCTCAAAGGTTGTCAACAGTCCTCTCTTATCTTTCACATCATTTTAATGTGCAAAATACATAAGATTTATAAGCGATACAGCACTCCATGATAAAAAGTTTTTCATAATTTATTCACCTTCATGATTATTCAAACCTGTATGACCTTTTTTCTACTGAGCGCAAAAGCAGATATTTTAAACTTGATTTTTGTTCCTTTTTGATGAACGATCGCTTTAATAAAGGTCAACATTTTGCATTGTAACTCCAACCTCTCATAGGCTTCAGTTCAGTGATATGGGAAACATGTGTGCTCTGGATGTATTTGGGATAAACAAATACATTCGGCTTGACGTGATTAACTTGCGGTCTAATCGTGGAACTGTATTATCCTATAGGATTTGAACGATCATTACGCGGGATTCCCCTTCTGATAAAAGGAGCAACTGTTTATGATTATTGTGTATTACAGGTTGTTCTGTGTGTTCAACCAGCTCAGTCTGGATTCAATAAACACTATTTGTTGCATTTGTATCCAAGCAATCACACGTCAGGATGGAACATCCTGAAACAGTTTAGCAGAGTCAAGAACAAACATAATATATGTACACTAGTGCAAATACAACCATCAAGATACTTAAAATCATAAATATTCAAGTTAAGCAAAATATGTGTCATTTCTTAAAGGCACACACCACTTTTTTTCTTTTGGAAAACTCAAAAAAAGACAGAGATCGGCTGAGTGGATTCAAAAACTGTAAAACCCAACTGTTTAACTTTAGGGGAATTGGAAAATTAGCCTATTTTTATTTTTATTATTATTTTAAAGGGGCGTGTTCCTTTAAAGAAACATTTCACCTAAAAAAAATGTTTTATTTAATCACCCTCAAGTTGTTCCAAACTCGGTAACACTTTATAATAACTACACGCTATGAGTCATTAGTTAAGTATTAGTAAATAGTTCATCCTTTATAAAACATTGTTCCAACATTAATCGTTCCAACAGGAATTAATAAGCATTTATTAACACATGGAGCAACTATTATCATGTGTCTAAATAATAAGATCTCTCTCTTATTCATCATTTACTTAGACTTTCTAAATAATCCTGGTTTGTAAATAACATAATTAAAAAAATTATAAAGTGATCATTAATAAAGTATGAAAATACAATTATTAAACATTATATATATGCTCAAGAACAAGGCATTTATAGATGCACTTGTAAACTGTTTACTAATAATGTTGGAAGGATGAAATGAGTATTTACTAATGCTTAAGTTATTATGAAGTGTTACCGTTTTTTTTACATGCTATGGCAAGTCAATGGTTACCAATATTCTTCACACATCATCATTTGTGCTGAAGAAAGTAAGCCATACAAGTTTGAAGGTGAGTAAATCATGATAATTATTTCAATTTAAAGCCAACTATACATTTAAACGAATTCAGAAGAAAACCTTTAAAAGACATATTCATCATGATAAAAAGAAGAAAAAAAACATGAGAGAAAATCGTGTTTTTAACACTCCTGGTTTTATTTTACCACTGTTGGCCAGCAATGGGTGTCACTGTGATACAGTGTGTGGGTACGATTCCCAAATGATATCCTTTACACTCCCCCATGCTGGACTATCATTGGTACAGTCCAGTGTGGATTGGGTCAGCTAGCATCCTTGCGTGCCAGTGGAGGTAAGCTACCACAGGACACCATCACAGAAGCACCCCACCCATAGAGTAAAAATAGATGCTTAATGTCACTGAGCCAAACGTCTGTTACTGGTTCCTTTCAGGACGCTACTGTGAAGAGAGCAGAAGGAAGAGAGACAGAAACAAGACAGGCACTTAAGTACTAATGCATGGCTAGAACATGTCACGCATGTGGCGAAGGGGTGGAGAAAGGAATAGGGAGGACGATGAACCAGTCAGTCAACACATGTGATGCTACGTTAGCTAAACACCATGATGAAGACCACGTGAGAGTCGTAATTACTTCATCTTCATCATTTTCTCCCGAAGCAGTACCATCAGCATTGTTGACGTTTCGCCGCAACACTTTCAATGACTCTCTTTTTTACATAAAATGAAAGAACAAGCACGTCAATCAATGCCTGAACAATTGAAAGCCTATATTCAGAAAGCGACAATCAGAAACAAGAGGCACTTTTTGTGTACACATAATATGTTCAACAGTTCATTGAATCCTTTTTTGCGGACGCAGGACACAAACGGTTCAAGCTTCTGTTGAAGGTCAAATGTCATTGGCTCCAATGTCTCCTCTCTGATTGGTTACTGTGCTTGTCCGTTGAGAGTCCGGAGAGCACAGGCAGTTGTTACTCTTCTCGTTTGGCACATGATCCCGTTGGCTGTCTTTTGAAAGTACTTGTGAAGATTGTTGGGCTTTGCGCACTCTGAGTTTCTGCTCTGCATTCAGGTGCACAGGAGAGCGCCTTAGGGTTAGGGTTAGGGTTCTGTTTCCCAGAATTCCATGGTGCTGCAGCATCAACATTCTGAAAAGACAAATCAGATGCTGAATATTCTAATACAAGCGACTTAATTTAGTACTAATGGTATACTACTATAGTTAATGATAACCTTTTGGATTAGATTTTCATATTAAAATTGTACTAATTATGATTTTTTTAGGTTTTAAAAAGGTTAGTTTACCCCAAATTGAATCTTCTGTCATTAATTACTCATGCTCATGTCGTTTAGTCAAAAACATCTTAATTTGTGTCCCCGAAGATGAATGAAGGTCTTATGGGTTTTGAACGACAATTAATGACAGGTTTTTAAATTTGAGTTGAACTAACCCTTTAAATTATGTTTCATGTGATTAAACTTTTTAGTTTTGGTTAACAATAATAAACCTCTAGTACAAACATAAAATGCATTAAGGCATTTTGAGGTCTGCCATGAATAAACCTGCTATCTAAGAATAAGGCGAACTGAAACTCTGGATGAGAGGTCTTGTTACCTCACACTGTTCAGTGATTTGTGCAATTGCAGGAAAATCAATAGTTATGTTCTGTTGCAGCTGTTCTTATCAGAATAACTATTTGCATATGTATCATGGCATTGAGGTGTACAGGGTTACATGGCCTTAATGTCGTGACAATGTATAATAAGTCCATATTGACGTAGAAATGTAAATGCGTTTATGAGAGGTGAACAAGGTCACACTTAAGTCACGTGCAGGTTCAACATCTGCATCCAAGACAAAATATGTGTCTTTGAGTCACTTAATCAATTCAGTGTGCATCGCTGCTTGGTCCACAAATGAGGCCCAGGCATAAAAAACAATCACTGCCGAATAATAAAATGATGGCCTTCATAAAGGCAAATTCATAAAAGCAAAGATGAGTTATGCTCTCCCTCTGCCTAGCATCCTTTCATTTCCATCTAATATTGTGCTATTTGTAAAGATTCATATGGATAAACAAACAACACAGACAGCAAGTATTTTAGACAAAACAAGGATCATTAAAAAAAAAGTCTAAATGTACAGATTTAATGTCTAATAGCTTTTGGTTTTGTTGCCAAGGGAACACACAAAATGAACCAATCTATACATTTAATGCACTACCAATATATAAAGACTCCTATGAATCAAACATGACCTTCACAGCATGAACCAACAGGTAAAATATCAGGTAAATTAAATATCAACAGTACTTGAGTAAATAAAGGTTTATTTATATATATATATATATATATATATATATGAAGAGTTTATTTGCAAGAACTGATAAACGCAATTTTAAAAATAGACTGCTGTACATTATTCTCCACGTATATATACAGTATCTCACAAAAGTGAGTACACCCTTCACATTTTGGTAGATATTTTATTATATCTTTTCAAGGGGACAACGCTAAAGATATGAAACTCTGATACAATTCAAAGTAATCAGTGTACAGCTTGTATAATAGTGTAAAGTTGATGTCCCCTCAAAATAACTCAACACACAGCCATTAATGTCTCAACTGCTGGCAACAAAAGTGAGGGGTGTACTCACTTTTGTGAGATACTGTATATAAAACTAAGCAAAAACTTTTATTTTGGATGTGATTAATCGTTTGACAGCCCTAATGTATTTATATTCATATAATTTATACTATGTTTATTATAAAAAACATAATTTTTTTCTTAAATGCATGCATGTTTGTGCTTGCCTCTTTATGTATTCCCCAATTGTAAGTAGCTTTGGATAAAAGCATCTGCAAAATGACTAAATGTAAATTAATATACAGTTACAAAAAAAATATTAATTCCCGTCACTAATTCGGATCTGCTTATTCTGGTATGTAAGGCCTACTTTTCACCATCCAATCAATTCCAGACTGGTAAAGTTGACAAAATAAAAGTCCCATTCTTATTTTTTTGTGAATGAGGTTTCACTTTTTGCTTACAATGGGAGTAATTAATTAAATTAATTAATTATATTTATTATAGACATTTTTATATTATATAGACATTTGAGTAATAGTCAGTTTGATGAACAGATACTCAGAGTAATATTAATAATAATAGCATTAAAAACAATACACAAGTATTCCAGTGGCTCGCTTTCAGCCTGCATTTAGTTTCTGCCCTTTGCCTTGTATTAAGAGGCAAACAGCCAAATTCCCAACAGAGTTTCAGTCCAAACATCCATTTACTTCAGTGTATTTCATTCTGTATAAATGAGCTCTTCCTGTTGTTGCAGCTGAGATTGCCCTGTCGTTCACATCCACGGACTTCACAGGCCCTAGCCTTAAAAACAATCTTTGTAAAGCTGCACTATCTTTTCCTGTGCTCGTTTGTTTCTGACGCCACCCTGTGTTAAGCACTGACCTTAGTGTTTTGTTTGACATTTTATAAGAAAAGAACTGATTGGAACCCAAGTTTAGACAAAACGATGTTATTACGGGCTTTAATACAGGGCGGCTTCGTCCAAGCACATTTTCAAAGAAATTGCATTTGCCGCGCCTAATTTGATAAGCACAGGAAAGCTCACCTTCAAGAGATCTGTTGTGTCTCTGCGAGCTCGGGAGCTGGTCGCTATGGTTACCGCTGCCACACTGGCGTCCGGTTGGTGACTAGAGCCGTGATTTGTCGAATCCTGGTCATGCTGAACCTCTGTGAAGACGATGCTGTAATGTCTCTGGCAGGCTGGAGCCACAGATGCTAATGGACTCTCATTTATTAGACTGTAACGTGTCCATATACAGTATTGTTCGACTAAAGAGAACGTCCATTAGACGATCATTCTGATGGTTAATTGAACCTTAGCAATTTGATGTTGTCATCACTGTGAGTCTTCTTCTAAGCTTCTCATATTTTGTGTTTCCAGGCTGGTTCAGGGACTCTCACCATGTCTGCTGCTCCCATCCAGGACTACAAGATGAGTGATGCTGACCCACTCAGTGAGGTCAAAGGTCACCTGGAGATAGCCTTACTGGAAAAGCACTTTCTTCGTGAGTCACAGCCTCCTTATTTTACATGGTTACATCTTTTTAAATTATTTTCACAGCTCCTCAGATAAACGCACTGCTCTGTTACTGATTTTTATTTTATGTCAGATTTAATAGCCTATTATGGTGCCATTGTCATTTGACACAATTGTGCTATAAGCTTTGATTCTTAGCAGGTTAGCAAGCTGCCTCACTCCCTACTGTCTGCAAGTCACATGGGATTGGTTATGTTCATACTGTACTGAATGAAAGTGGAACCAGTGATTCTAATATAGTAAGAGGCCACTTTCAGTAAATCAGTTTAAACTTCTGGACTGATTGTATATTACTTATTAATATTCATGAGCCAGGCCAATCTTTTGATTGATGGACTAATAAAAGTACAATCTTTAACTCTTTTGTCAATAAAATGCGGCAAGAATTTTAAGCCTGGATTTATTATTCCATTCTGGAAATTTGTTCAAATTGCATTTAAACACAAAGCTCATATTTAATTGGATAATGGCTCATTTGTGTATTTAAACTGTGAAAATTGTCAAATTATGTAGATTTTTATTACAATATTTGCCTCTATACCTGTAGTGCCCTACCTTTAATTAATTAATTTAATAATAATTTATTAATTAATAATTTACCTTTTAATAAACCTATATGAAGTATTAGTAAGTGCACCATTAATTTTAAAAGTGTTTAATAAAATACAAATCTGTTTAATTTTGATGAGCACACAACGATACATTTGAAATGTATTATTTTTTATATATATGTAATCAAAAGTTAATTAATAACACTACATGTATATATATATATATATATATATAATTTTTTTTGTGTGTCAAAATTAGCACATTAACGCATGCAATTAATTTTTTCAGATTAATGCGTTAAAAATATTTAACTCAATTAAACTCCTCTAACACGCCTGGCCTGAAGTGGGTCAGAAAAGGTAAAAAGAGTTGAGAGTAAATAAGATTTGTGTCAGAACTGCAACACATTCAGCAGCGGCAGCTCTTAAAGAACTAACAGCCAAAATAACCTATAATAACCAGCTGCTGTGATGTCTATTAATCAAAGGACAAAGAAAGATTCTTTCAATCTTCTATATTTCATTTAGAATGTGTCTGATAATATTTCTGTAAATATGACATTTATTATAATAACTTATGTGAAGTTCTCAGATGTTTCAAAATGAACTTTCAACTGGCTTCTCCAGAATTTGCTAGAAACAGTGATTTGTTCTCTCAGGTCTGTAGATGTATAATATATCACAAGCTAAATAGGTGATGGCTCAGGGTGTGTGTCGGTTTATCTCCCTGAGCAGTGCAGTGAGATCACTCTCATTAATGATGGAGCTGCATGCACCTTACAGCGATAAACTCACCATGTCTAATGCTGATCCTCTGACCTGCACCACTTCTCAATTAGTGAGACTCTCAGAAGCAGAGATTAGCTCTCCAATGGGGTACATACACACACACAGGCTTATTGGCACGCTCCATAGTCATAAGGGTTTTTATGTATTTTTCTATCCCCTTACTCTAACCCTACCACCCTTAAAGCATAAAACCTTTAGAATTTTTAAATCATTCTGTATGATTTATAAGCTGTTTTCCTTATGAGGGACAAAAAAGGGCCCGAAATTGACTGGTATTAGTAAACTAGTGGGGATATTTGGTCCCCATACTGTGACGTAGGGAATACCAGGGCACACACAGATCTAGTATACTCTTTTTGTTTGTTTGTTTGCAGAAGTATCACATTTTCTTTGTCTGTTATATTTCTGAAGTATGATATTATCTTGTTCACCACATCAGTCAATTTCCCTATTCCTTATATGGGATCAAACAGAACATTAGATATGCATTGCTAGCTTGGGAGTGTCTAGTGTCTTTATTTTTAGAGCCTGTGTTTGTATTTATTTGTGTGCGTGTCATTGCCCTCAAGCACTTCAGTACTGGAAAGCAGCAAAAGGTCAGATAGGGCCCGCCAAACTGTTGCTGCCCATAAAAGCAGACTGGACTTATTAATAGTTTGTTATACAACTGAAGCCTTCATATTTAGAAAAAAAAAATTTGAAAACCTGATGAATAACTGTCTTTGAGTTTGCAAAAGAGTGTAGAGGTGATTCAGAGCTTATATCAGATGTTGTAACCCTTTTTCTAACCCCAAAAATGGATCACAGACCTATGATAGCAACATTATTTAAAAAGGGCAATGGGAAATTTAAATAAGAAAATCCACTGTGTGTGTGTGTGTGTATATATATATATATATATATATATATATATATATATGCATGCATGTATTTAAGAAAATATATATTGAAAATATATATTGTTTATATATTAATTATATTTTTATATACAGTATATAATGCTGTATGTGTTTGTCTTTTATATATACATAATATCAGTGGATGTACTGTGTATATTTATTATGTAAACAAATACTAAAAACATTTTAGTGGCCATATATTTAAATTGTTTTCTGGAATACGATTGAATGATTAGCATTGAGCCGTGTTGTTTATTAACAGTCCTGATCATAAAGTCCAAAGAGCTCTTAAGTAGTGATCTTGAGTAGCATGAATCTTGCGATGTGGGTCTCGTGGCCAGTTACAAACAGTTTTAAGATCATAAGACAGCTCTTCATGCTTCTCATCCTTCATGTCACTTGTCCTGGATCATATGACATGACCGCTTTGGAAGCTGCAGCTGTCTCCGTTTTACAAAAGAATTGTGTTGACAGCTATTGACTCCTTCCTCAGTCAGAATATAATACAGATATACACATTGTCAATTATAAAGGGCATTCAGTGCAGTATTTTCTCACACTAATGTTAATCAGATGACTGTGTGATGAGCTAGCTTTGGTTTTGTGTAGCCTCCACTTTTGTGTCCATGCTCTTTTTGGCAGAGGCTGATTGTGCAAAGGATGCTGTCAGTCAGAAAAGGCTTTCATATGCTTAATTGCTTTGATGTAGATGGGCCATTAGATGCTATCTCTTTTTTTCTGCTTTTCCAAGTTAGTGTGAAGTAAGGCCCAAGTTTTCTGTGCCAGCCAGACAACACACACAGCTTCAGCGAGGAAAGGAATCTGGCAAGCGCAATAAACATGTCTTTATCAAGCCATAAAAATGTTGTTTATTTTTCTCGTTCCTTCCTTATAGTTACTGCCTGAACAGTGTACTGATTGCTTAATTACATATATTATATTATATTATATTATATTACATTATATTATATTATATTATATTATGTATTTAGTGTGATATATTAGACTAGAGGCACAGAAAATGTCACCTTTACCTTTAACCCGAGTGTAAAAGTAGCCAAAGTACAGTGTTACTAAGCAGCTACTTAATGTTTAAACACTATTTTGTTGCACTAAGGTTTTATTACATTTCCCTGTTGACCTGCAGGTTGTTAGATTACAGTTAGTTACCCTTACGTTTACAGCAAGTGCTGTTTGAGTCCAGTGTCTCATCTGTACTTCGCAACAAATATGTTTCGAGCTTTTAGCATGGCAAGGATTAATAACCGCTTACATGATTATTTCTGCCACGTTTCACTGACTGTAGAAAGTGAGGTTGAGTACCGGAGTGTACGAAGCTCACAATAGCACAAATCTAGAAAATGTTCCCAAAAGGATTATTCATGTAAAGCTCCTAAACATTTCCCTTGCAAAACATGCAACAGGAGATTAGGATTTCTGTAAGTGTTCTGTGGTTAATTATTATTGTACATATTCTAAAACAAGTAAAGTATATGCATACGTGAGGTTTCTCATAACACCGATTTCTCTGATGTTTTAAGCTTTGAACAGTGTTTTAAAAAAATGTTTACAGCAGCTTTGAATAATTGTTTTTTTGAGGGTTTTTGTTTCTTTTATAAAGAATTTTATATATATATATATATTCTTTTTGTTTATATATATATATATATATATATATAATTAATTTTTATTTTATATTTTTTAATAATTATTTATTTTTTTTATTTTTTTGTTTTTTTTGTTTTGTGTGTTTGTATTGTTTAACACATTTTACCATGACACATTTTCTAGTAAATTTCTCCCTTAACTGGCATAGAAAATCTAGGAAAAAAAAGTGTTGGTTATATACAAGTATGGTCATGAATGTCTTTCTTTTTAGTTGCATAACCCTCTGAACAGGCTGTTAAGTGAAGCAGCGTATGAGAGATTAGGTTAAGCTAAAAATATTAATTCGAGTCTATTGTTTTAACATTGTGAAACCGCTTGTTGACCGCTAGCTCCGGGTTTAGCGACAGCCCCTGGGGTTTGCACTGATCATCTGGATTCAGATGTCTTCTCTTTAGCACACCTGCCCTTGAGTCAGCGGCAGGGGGTCTTTATCATGACTATAGCGCCTCAGCGGGAGACGCAGGAACTGCTGAATTATAGATGAAGATGGGCTTGTGTTCCAGGCAACCTTGAGGCAGGTATTGTGTGCGATAGAGGGCAGGTGGAAAAACCACTCGACCAGGACTGTTGTGTTTGTGCGTGAGAGTCGAGAGGCAAGAAAGGTGATTTCAGAAAACATGCTGTGAAGGTGTTTTTAGGAGTGTTACAATATATTTTATCTTTGTTAGAACAATCTGTCCTGTGCTGTCTTTCACATCTTCCTCTGGCTGTTCTGCTGAGCATCTTGTCCTGTGAGAGCGCTTAATTTAGTGTCATCTTTGTGATGTTATTGGTCCTGTTTAGGCCTTGTGTTGCCCTGCAACTACAGGATTCTGCAGAAAGCACAACGGGTTTCCACAGAATTTGAATTCTGTCATTAGCAGAAGGGGAAACATCTCTGTTACTGTCATGTTTAGTCATTAGCTTTTTCTTATTATGACAGCAAATTGAAAGGGTTTTGATTAAGTGTCATTTAAAGTGGCAGGAGGCCAGCTTCTTGTTTTCTGAGTGACGAATGCACTCTGGCTGCACTCTCTGAATTATATTTGTTGTCCACAGAGTGAGTTTTGTTTATTTTTAAAGATGCTTTCAGCAGCTTCAAATCATTTGATTTTTCAAGATTTTTTTATTGTTTGTTTTTATTTTATTTATTAATTATATATTTTATATATATATATATATATATATATATATATTTTTTTTTTTTTTTGTTTGTTTGTTTGTTTGTTTGTTTGTTTGGTTTGGTTTTGGGGTCTTTTTTCTGTTTTTGTTCTGCAGTTTGTTTTTTTTTTATTATTGTTTGTTTTTGTCTTGTTGTTGTTTTTTCTTCTTCGGTTTGGTTTCTTTTTGTTTTGGTTTTTGTCTTTGTTTTTTGATTGGTTTTAGCTCAGTTTAGCGTAACATCCATTGCCATGAATTTTCCTCACAGATGACACAGAAAATGTGGAAAAAATGTGCTGGTTACACAGTGTTTTATCATTGTGAATACATACACATTATATTTAACTTCAGTTACATTTGGATGTTTATATAATTTATTTATGTCTTCTCATACAGCACTCTCATTACAGAAATACCTGATTCTGATTGGGCAATCGCACCATTGTGATGTCAGATAAATCTTATAATGGTGCTTTCATCTTTTTTTTTTTTTTTATGTATGTATGTAAAATCTGTCTGTCTGTCTGTCTGTCTGATCAAAATTTTTTTTTTATATGCAGAGACATATAAGTAAGTTAGCCCCTTCAGCGTGATACAAGACCCTCCGCTTCACGTCGGGGCTTATTTTGCGATAACTACCGGCTACACGTCTATTATCCCGCTTATTATACGGCTACTTGCCACATAAGAAAA
>JAUCMS010000127.1:8412155-8433782 GCA_032357445.1 Enteromius radiatus | reverse complement strand
CTGCAGCTCGTTGCTCTAAATTTCGCGGGTAGATTGAGTCATCAAACATGCATTATCGCGATAATGCAATAGAATTACAATCTCTATCGTAGGCCAAATTTGTATCGTTTATATCGCATATCGTTTATATCGCCCATTACTAATATTAGGCTGTTGGCATTCATTTTGTGCACTTAAATGGCAAGTTTATGAAAAGCTGACACTGCTTAGATGAGAAAAACAGCTAAAAGCTTCAAAACAAAAAAGAAATTGTGTCAAAAGTGGTTTATCTTTAACTTTTTTCCACTGACCCCGACAGATCTTTGCATCACCAGCAAGAACGAAGCATCAACAGCTTCTCAATATATCTTGAATGTATCCTATTACATTTCCAGAGAAAAAGAATAATAGTGTTTATTATAACTTCCCAAGATAGTTTTGATACAGGAGAGAAAGCAGGTTTAAAGAAATGTAGTAATGTTTTTTAAATGACACTTACTGTGTAGGTGAGTATAATCTAATTTGTGCTCTTTTATAGACCTGTAAACCCACACTAAGACACACAAAACACATAATCTAAGAGCGGAAGTCTAAACAATGCTTTAAGCCATTTAACAAGATTAAGAAAATATAAAGAGATGAGACAGTATGTGAGCTGCTTTTAAAGATCACTGTTGAAATCACATTTACTGCTGAACCAGTTTATTTCTGCAAGAACACTTTAAACGGAAGAACAACTTTTGGTGTAAAACAGGTCCCTGAACACTTTTTAAAGGAAATGTATACTTTTATTCATCAAGGCTGCATTAAATGGACCAAAAGTGATAGTGAAGAAGTTTACAATATTGTAAATACAGTAAAATATAAGTATAGTAAAAAATATTACAAACGTTTAAAAAAAAAGTACAAATATTTTATGGAAATGGAAAAATGCTCACAATCATCAAATGCACCGTAAAACTTGCATGTGCTTTACATTTTCTTGAAAAGCCACCATTTGTGTATTTTTTAAGCAATCAATATTAGTTAAAGTTGTTTTCTGTTATCTAAAGTCCCCAGAAGAAATTCATTTGATTGGAGAACCTGATTGTGCACCTGATCAGTCAACCTCATTCAACCCACCCAACAAGTCAATTTGAAATATGTGTCCCAAATTCAAACACACTTACGTTTACTGCTGCAGTAAGAGATCTAATCTACTGTATTTTTTCACTCAGGGTGTGTGAAACTCAACAGAAGGGCTTACTGAACAATGCCGTGACCTGAAGAGAGATGTAAATAAGAGAAGACGAGCAGCACTGAACACAAACCCTAGCATACTCTGGAATAAGTAATGGGAGTGGGTCTTTCCATTACCTTTAACCTGTGAAACTAGATCTGAAGAGAGGTCTATGTTTCCTCCAGTTTCACACACACACACACACACACACACTCATTTTTCTACACTCCCATATTATTAAACCTCCGACTCACTTCTGTAGCCATAACATCTAGCCTGAATAGAAATAGAGTGAATAAAAAAGAAACGCTATGACAGACCCGTGTGCCCTTATTCCTCCTTTCCTTTTCTTATCTGCCCATCGTTCTGTCTTGGCTGCCTCAGCTGACTCCCTCACTCTCAAGAGAATGAGCCCTGTCAGGTCTGAGATAAAGAGATTATTCACACACACACACACACACACACACACACACACACCCGTCACACGCTCACACATGCACTTAATGGAAATGTACTGTACCTGTCTGAGATTACGATGATCAGTCAGTTTGAAAATGTCAGCTGATTTAAAAACCACGCACGGTATCTCACAGTATCTTGTGATAACATTTTCTGATCTTGTACACTAACAGAACTTTTTTTTAAAATTTGTATGAATACCAAAATATTCTATATTTTATATTTGGTAAATAAGAAGTTATCATTTTTAGATTTTAAATACAATATTGCCTGATTTTGGCTCAATTTTGCAAAGAAAATATTACCTTTAAAGCAATGGCAGAACTGGTGTGTGTCTTTAAGCAACACAGCAGTGTTTCGCTTCTGAATGAATCCTTATTTTGAATGAATCGTGTGAACCAATGATCCAACAGGCTATTCATAAAGTGAGCTGCCTACTTTATTCCTGAATGAATCAACAGTTTGAACAAATCGATTGAATAAATGACTCTTTTACTGTCACCTGCTGGCAGTTTTACTTTCTTATTTAGTGTATTGTTATATTAAAATAACAACAATAATAATAATAATTCTGTAATCAATTGCCCTCATGTTCTTTCAAACCTTTATGACATTCATTTGTGCAACATAAAGGAAGGTATTTTAAATACACTAAGATTTCACAGCCCTTAATTAGATTACAATTTGACTGACAGCACTAATATATTTATTATATATATATTTAAGTTTGTATCATTTTTAAATTCTGAAAATTATGCTTAAATAGTGTAAAAAATGTATTTAATTCTGACACACATAAACAGTTCTCAAAAATACAATGCAGTTCTTTTGTGGTGAGGCCAGTGAAAATCTTGGCAAAAATAAATGTGAACTACTGACCCAATGAGGTCAGGAGAAATAACCCTTGTTGTTAAGCCCTGAAATAATAATAATACAAAAAAGATTACATGGATGGGTGATAAAAAAGATGAGGTGAAGAAAAGTGCCAGAGGGAAAAAAATTGGACAAAAATAGACATGATGTTCTGAAACAAGCAATAAAAAGCAGTGAAACCATGTGCAAGAACTCTCTGTGAGGTCACAGAGGAAGAAAAACCAAGGCATGGTCATATGCGTCTCCATGGCAACCGTGTGTATCTCTGTTCTTTGACGCAATAAGATGGTAGATCAAACCTGACAACACTTTAACTCATGTTCTTTCTCTCTGACTCTGCATCGAAATACAGGCTCCTTACTGCCGTGTCGTGAGTCATTGTTTGGCCTTGGTCTGAATTGTGCAATAGAACTATTAAAATTCAAATAAAAGGGTAAATGTGGTAGGTAAAATGCAGTAGGACTTTTTAAATACATATGAAATTCTGTAATATGGTACTGAACATCTTCCCACAGAAAAAGACTGAATATATGATATGATTCATCCATGTGTGCACAATCGCTCATTCACTCAAATGTAAATGTTTGGTTGATGCAAGTGCGCTCATAAGCCTGTTGCATAAAATTATTGAGCTTCTGCATTACTGTGGTAGAAAACCTCAGGGTCAAATGTCATTTATTTCTCATCCTCATCCTATGGAAGGTCGGTTCCACCACTGAATAAAAATGTAAAAAAGGGTATTGCGACTTTTTATTTCACAATTCTGTAAAGATGAAAAATCAGAATTGTGAGTTGTAAAGTCATTGTGAGTTCTATCTCACAATTCTGAGATGAAACATCAGAATTGCAACTTTATATCACACAACTGTGTCAGAAGTCAGATTCCAAGATATAAAGTCGCAATTCTGACTTTCGAACTTGGAATTGCGAGTTTAAAATATGCAATTCGGACTTTTTGTCACATAATTGCAACTTTATATATGAAAAAAGTAAGATAAAAAGTTGCAATAACTAATAATTAATAAAATAATAATAAAAGATAACTTCATAACTTAATAAAAGTTGGACTACTGCGTTTCTGTGTCTGCGAACATTTCAGTTGCATTGCTGTCTATGCAGGGTCAGAAAGCTCTCAGATTTGATCAAAAATATCTTAATTTGTGTTCTGAAGATGAACAAAGGTCTTTTGGGTTTAGAACGACACGAGGGTGAGTAATTAATGACACAATAAATGACCTTTTTTAATCGAAACTAATATCATGACTAACGTTAACAAATTTGCTCAGCAAGATTGCATTTAAACAGACCAAGTAGTTATACTTACATGGTATTTTTATAAAATGTACTCCATTAATATTTTATTTACAACTTTTAACAGTGTAGGACAAGACCATAGCACTCCATGTAAAAATAGCTGAGAATGCAATGACACATTTTCCATCAATGCATAAAATAAAGCTTGCATTTGTAGAAGCCTTTGCAATCACATCCTTGAATGCATATGTTTTAGACCTAAATCACACTCTTTTTCCCTTTTCCCTCTCCCTTGCTCTGCTTAAAACAGGGATTGAGTTGTCTATTCATCCTTTACGTGCTGAAATCCTTCCATTTCCTCTCTCTCCACACAGTCAATGGGAGATTAAGCGTCAAAAGACAGTAGCCCTGGGCTCTGAGTGATAATGCTCTCACACACACACACTAACCGTGCAATAAACTCACAGCTGGGCACTTGTATAATACATTTACTGCTGGGCATGCACCCAGACACACACTTTGCACAATCTGTGTGTGCGGGTTTAAATTCTACCGTTCATTTTATTCTGCTAAAAAACTGCAACTCTACAATCACATCTGCTGAGTTAAGCAGGCCTGCTGAACAGACCAGCAGAGGCACAAAGCAGTCGCACGGGTGGAGCGGGTGGGGGAGGGCCATAGCACCTAGCCTCTAAGGATTGTGGGTATAGCTGCAGGTGGAGCGGGGTCAGTATTGCTGACAGATGTAGCGACTCTGACGTAATCACTGTCTGAGCATAGACGCAATACCACATAGACAAACATTACATAACTACATCACTAAAATTAACACAACATTGAAAAGGAATATACAAAATTAACACTTATAAATGCATATGTGTGCAAAAGTGTGTTAGCATTTAATGTATTAAAGTGTTATTTGCAGCAAACGGCCAGGGATATTACACACACACCTGTGTGATGGTCTATAGACTGATGAAGGATAGCGTTGTAGGTTTTGTAAGGCACGTCAACAGATATTAAATCTGAAACCTTCGTCAGCATGTCCAGTCTCTAACCTAAAACCCAAACATAACAGCTCCATTCATAGAGCTGGACAAGCAGCCACCAGATATACAGAAACACACACACACACACACACACACACACTTACACAGTTACCTGAACTGTAAGGAGATTTGAAGCTTTAGTCTTTTGAATTAGGATTGCTGAGCCCTTTCACTCACATGCACAAACACCTAATTCATTGTAGAATTCTTAAGTGTCTCACTGAAGTAGTAACAAACTAAATTACACATACGGGAGGTTTTTGAATATAGCGTCTCATGCTCATAAAGGCTGCATTTATATGATAAAATTCAGTAAAAATGAATACTGAGTAGAAATATAATTTAAAATAGAAAATAAAAAACAATGTTCTATGTTAAAATAGTTTTATAAATATATCATTATTCAAGTCTTCATCATTACCACAGTCTTGACTGTCACATGATCCTTCAGAAATCATTCTAATACACTGATTAAGAAACATAAATAATAATGCTAAAATACTAATGTTTTTTGATTAAGCATCATTAGACATGCATATATATATATATATGAAGAGTATATTTGCAAAAACAGATAACTCCATCCAATTAATCTCAATCAAACTGCAGTTGGGTTATTTTGTTCAGGTTTAAATGACTAAAAATTACAGCTAACTAAAACAATAAAGCACATTACAAAATGTGACAACAATAAAAAACATGATTTTCATAACTTAGTTATCTTTAATATGTATGTTAAAATTCTTCTATTAAAAATGTTTCTGCAACATTATAAATCCCTACCATCACCTCAATGACTTTTTCTTCTTAAAACAACAATGACAGCCTCAGTCATCGTCTGTTTTCACTGTATGATAAAAGAGGAGAGTGAACGGTGACTGAATCTGTAAGCCCCTAACGTTCTGTCTAATGTCTCCACAAAAATAAAAGTTTTTTTTCTCAGAACAACGGGTACTAACATACTGCCTGACAATATACCAGTCTCCACGGGACTTTGTAAAACGCTTCTTGTAATAATCACGAACTACTGTCAAAACACAGAGCTCATGTTCAACAGATAAAGTGAATAATATCACGTTAAGCCGTTTCCTTATAATGGACTTCTATGGGGGAGAAAACGTTTAACGTGATATTATTTACTTTATCTGTCGAATATGGGCTTGTTCTTTTGACAGTAGTTAGTGATTATTACAAGGAAGGTTTGACAGAAATTTGGGCTTCCCTCGTCAGTTTTAGGTGCGTTAATCCACATTAAGCGTTTTTAACTTAAGTGTTTTAGAATGTCCCATTTCCACCGCTTGCTAAAACAGTGCTTTTGCATACCTTGCAAATCACGTTCGTCTCACTTTTCCTATACCCAAACCAATTCCACACCACAGACGATGCACCTTTTTTTTTTTTACTATCTCCTTGACGTGGTTTCGTCACATGTAAGCGAACTCACTGCTGTTGCACCGAGGGGTGCGCGCGCTGGGAAAACAAGAGCTTGCGCAAGCGCGGCACTACTAGAGACTCGCTGAGGTTTGTCCAAGAAGTAGCTAGTTTTGTCGCTAGTCGCTTTTTTGGAAAAATGTCACAAAGAGGGTCTAAAAAGTCACTAAATCTAGTGACAAAGTCGATAAGATGGCAATACTGCTTCTTCCATTGTCGAAGATAATGTGTATTGCGTGGTTACACAGCTAATATTTATTTGATAGCACCACAAATGCAAGTTTACACTTTTTAGAGAATCCTCCCAACAAATGACTTATTTATGGTTGTCCCTGAACATAAAACCAGGATTGGAAATATCAGCCCACATCAACTCTCAAATTTGGATTCACTTTGCTATTCAAAGTATTCAAATGCACAACTAACCCATATTTTCTCAGGGTATAGACGCTGCTATCCGAACAGCCCCAAGGAAAAGAGCAGCTATAGAGCCCAGGTGTGGGCTTTTCTACAGAAACAGACACCTTTGTTCTTCTCCCTCTGCTACATCTGTTCTACAAGGACGTTCAATATTACCTTACCAAGCCCGTCCTACTTTCTGCCCTCCTGGACCAGTGCTACTTAACAACTATAGCTGCAAAATATAGTACGTTTAGCTAAAATTAATCAGACTAACTATAAACCTAGGGCACCTCACAGACTTCAATTATATCTCAGTCATACAGTATATACTGAAATGCAATACGTAATTCCTCTTTCCAAATTGCAATGGCTTTTGCGCCAAAGTATACACATTTACAGCAGTCTGAGTAGCATATAATCCTCTTCGGATTATTCAGTAGGAACTGCGTGTTCAGTTGGCGCATTCGCTTGTCCACTCTCCAGCTCCACAGGGTTTGTTGGGACATGTGGGACCTACGTTACTCCGCCCCGTGGACGTGCATAAATAACCACAGATTACCTACTGTAAACTTTAATCTCTCTCTTTCCATCTCTCATTCCCTCATGTATACCCACACTTTCCATCTCTCGCGTTCGCTTTCTGGCTGACCGCTATCAAACCAGCTACAACCAGATTTGGTCCTTCAGGACAACTAGGCTTCTGGAGCTCTGACTCAGTATTTACGACTCAATTTTATGACAGCTCTCAGTAATAATAAACGTATCCATTTAGAAGAGATTATCAGTTACACGGAGGTACACAGTTCATCTGAAAGGGATGCTATAAATAAAATTGGAAACTGTTGATAACATGTTGGTAAGAATTGAGTGAGTCACTTGAAAGATTCAAAAACACAGCTGTGTTTGGCCATTACGTGGATTTATACATTTAGCTAAAGTATCACTGACAGTTTCCAATGCAGAGAAGATGAGAGGAAAAAACATCAGTGCCTGGGGTACAGTGTTGGTGAATGTGGGATTATAGTTTATTTGAAGGAATATTACGGGTTTAACAGAAGTTAAGATAAATTGTAATACTCCAAATAAAGTTTAATTAAAATGTTTATATCAGCATAGTAAATATGTTAATAAATTTGAACTATACTTAATATATTTTAAATATATTACTTTTTTACTAGGGGTATTGTTTACGTTTTGTGGTTACACTTTAAAAAGGCGAGTATACTTTAACATTTGCAAACTGCCCCTCTTATTATAAGTGCTTCTCCCTTTTTTGCACTGCATGAATACATACATAAATAATAAAGGACAGGTTGGATATAGTTTGTGTTAATCAACATTACACCACAGTAGCTGTTCTATATTTTAACTTGTACTGAACCCATAAAATTGCTTTAAATATTCTGGCCTCCCAAAATCAGCCGACCAGATGTGGTCTGTGTGCATGCATTTTGTCAATGCAAAGCATAAATTAAGTCCAAGAGTAGCATTTACAAGTATGCATAGGCTTTAGAGCGCATGAGTGCACAACGGATGACATTCTTTGAATAAATGGATGTGTGTCCGAACGTGTGCAGACTGTGGTGGAAATATAAACTATGATCCAGTTAAGCAAAACCCCCATGAGTAGTTAAAAAAAGCCATTATTACCCAACAATATCAGTGTAGGGGACCGTTACAAAACTCCTGAAGTGTCTCTGTGTTGCATTATGTGGTTATGGGTATTTATGTGTGGGATTAAAAGATTCAAAAAATTACCTCAGCTTCACTTCACCCATTTAGGTAAATGTTGTCTTGTGGTTACGATATGGATGAATGATCGTTCTCACTCTCTCTTGTTAACACACTGGCACAGTAGAGGAATTCACCTCCTTCGGTGCCAGTAGCTGCGCTGGTCTAAATCTACTGCTCTCTACGACAGACTGAGATACACGTGGCACTACCACACAGCAAGAAACAGAGTCCTGCCAGAACTTCAAACAGTGTGAGGATGGGCATGTAGGTGTGTGTTTAAGCTGCATATATTAAGCGTCTGCCTTGCTGATATGAGGTTAAGTTCCCTCTCATGCGCCTACAAGAAAAAAGCTCTTCTTTATACCTTCCAAACTCAGAGATATTGTAGTTCTCAGGCATTCTGCTACCATTCCTTTCACTCTCAGCTTTCTCTCCCACCGCTTTCCTTCCATATCGTAACCTCTAATTCATCTTATTCTCTATTTTCTTTCTGCTAGTGGGAGTTTGGATGTGGCCATCGAGACCCAATCTGGAGTCTGGCCAGGGAAACTGCTTTCATCATTGTTCCCCCCAAAAGCACTGAAAACCCAAACAAATGAACCCTGAAATGCTCATACGATTTCCTCAACTCCCACCAAACACGAAAACCCGATCCGAGCTTCTGACTTGCTTTCCATCTTTTCTCCATCTGCTGTTCGCACACTGTCTGTCCGTCTCTCACTTTCTCTCTTTTTCTCTCTACCATTGTGCCATCTCTTTCTCACCCTTGTACTATCTCTCCCTCCTCCTCTCAATTGCTTTAATCCTTTCTCAGATTGAAGCGGGAAAGGAGGGGGGGGACTTCCCATTGTACATTCTCTCCCAAACATCTATTTTTGTCTGTGCTCCCTTACTCTACTCGGACAGAAACGTTTTATTAAAACGCAAGGGAAAAAACTGAGCAAGGGAGCGATGAGTTCAAGCCTACTGGAGCTGAAACACACACGCAAGGGCACAAACACACACATATACACGGCAGCCAGGGAGGAAAGCCGCGAACAAAAGGATCATTTATTACATGCAGAAAAGGGGGGGTTGCGGTTGTGACCACGTTGGGCCAGCGCAGCGTTGGCCCCTTCTCAACATTCACAGCCAGCTCGCCGCATTCCCCCCCAGCGCCGATGCCATGCTGTCCACTAACTGCGAAAGACTCACTCACTGCTGTGAAAATAAGCAACCATCTTTCTCTAGGTTTCAGTACAACTTTACATTCTGTGATAAACTTATCATTTGATTTAAGATCAAACAACCATTGCAAGCTTTCTCTTATTCCACAAGAGTCACCGTTTTCTTGCATAACACAAACTGAACACGGAGCTTCAGACATATGCGGTTAGCCTGCTCTGTCACTATTTGTACAAAAAGACAATTTATGCAAACATCCCGTCACTGAACGGCAAACCCCAATCTAGCCACAAACCAATACGTGCACACAGAGAGAACTCGAAAAGACGGTAACTCAAACAGAATGAAAAGACTGTATTTAGCCATGTACCCTGTCATTGCAACCCTTCTATATACAAAACTATCGAGGACAATGTTTAATGTTTCAGCTCAAAGATAAACACTGGAAATTTCTAAAATACATTTAAAATGGTAAATCAAATTTAGACAATGACAAGAGGCGGCAGACAAAACCAATGGTTATGAGATTTGCAAAAGGGAACTTTCCATGGCTCTCTGATCAGTATTGTTGGCATTGTAATGCCTGGCAGACAGGTGGCTCCTGTATCTACAGGCACCAGGTGGATATGAATAAAGAACAAAAGTGAACCATGGCCTCATAAAGTTTTGTTACGGAACAGGCTGTACTCTGTTTCCAGTGTATCATCACAACCTGTTATTGACTAAAGTGGAATTAAAGCTGAGATAAAACAGTGTAAATACAGCCACACAGGAAATCCGACATTTAATTCTGTCACTCTAACAGGTGTGTTAATGGTGTGCTAATATATTACAGTTATAAGTTATATTATTATATATATTACAGCATATACGTTTGCATACTCCTTGCAAAATCTGCAAGGTGTTTTTCATTATCATTTTTTTATTGATTACAGACCTCAGTTTTCAAGCCATTTGACATCATTTATATTAATGTTCCACAAGACAATTTAACAATTTGTTTTGCACAAATGATCCTTTTGAAAACTTTAAATCCTGTTGGTTTCTATTGTGGTGTGTACATTTGCATTTTATTCACTTGCACTATATTCGAGATACTTCTTAACAGCTATTGCAATGATTAATGACTACATGAAATTTATACTTAAAACCAAAGAAGTTTAAAAATAAATAAATAAATATTTAGTTTTGTTTGTCATATGGAAATTATTCTAGTAAAATATTCTGAAGAGAAGTAATGAATAAAATAAGCATGCAAACCTATGCACTCAATTCTATGACAAATCTGTTCAGTTTGCTGAAGATGTAAATAAACTTTTGACTGTATGTGAGATTCGAGATTTTATACTTTTTAGCCTAAACTCAGTTTTGAGATTTAAGATGATCTTACCTGTACCGTCTTTACTGCTGCTGCTACCTTGGTGTGTCCGCAGCTCCTCTGACTTACAGAAGTCAATGCTTGCATACATGTTGAGGTTTGAAGCACTACCGCCTGAACTTCCAGTTCCTACAGATCCCCCTCCTGCTCCCCCACCAAGTACAGAGGAAAAGATACGGGCGACAGGTGTGTGGACAGCTGCTTGCCCATCTGTGGCAGTGTGGGAGCTTTCCTTGTTAGCCAGGTCCAAGTCTATGTAATTAAGGCCCTGTTCCATGGAGGATGTCTGTGAAACAGATAGACTGGGTAGTCCAGGGTTGACATACTGAGATGAGATATCTGCTGAGCCACTATTCCCCCAAAGAATACCCTCAAAACCAAGCCGACGGGCCACTTGGGTGTGATCAGGGAATGCAGAAGACGATGCTGCAGAGCAAGAAAGAAGCGAGGAAGGAGCTTGGAACGTTTCAGAGCAATGGCGTCGACGGCCTTGAGGATCCGCTCGAATAACTTTAGCCCCGTGATCTGGGTTTGGAACTTTGGCAAGTGGAAACTCCAGTCCTAGTCCCAAGCCCAGGGCTGGAACTACTAACTCAGGCTGGTCTGGCAAAGAGGCTTTTGGTGATGTAGAACTTAACGTGCTGCCTGAGTTTAGGCTAAAGGCCATCTTTGTGTAGTCACCACATGCTGTTGGTAAGTCTCCTGGCTGTGGCTCTGATACCTGCCTGCCTTTTCTAGGTCCCATCTCACTCTCTGCATCATCATTATTTAAAACTGCCGTTCTGTGCTCATCATGAGCTTTAGGGGCTGCTGCAGGCGTGACAGGAGGAGTGGGGAATGGGGGAAATCCAAGTGACGTGAGCGAGATAGGCGAGGGGGATGGGGAAACTCCTAGCTCCATATTAACATACTCAGAGGCAGTTGATGGAGGGATAAGGGTGGAGGAGCTATGCGAGAAAGTCAAGAACCCAGCGACACAAGAGGTAGGCCTGGGTAAGTTGCGGTGGGTACTGGGTGGAAGAGAAGCAGTATCGTGTCGAAATCCTCTGGTTTCATTACTTCCTGGCTTCAGGTTCCTCTCTCCCTTGAACTCAATACTGACATACTCCCCAGGGCTCTTAGGCTCAGGAGGAAGGGGCGTCTCACGGACTCTGGGTAAAGTGTTGGCTTTAGAGACATCCACAAACAGGCTAAGAGGCCTGACCCTCTGGCCAGGATGTCCTTGCTTTACCCTTCCAGACCCTTGCCTTTGCTGCAATGGTCTTTGCTCAGTATCCTTTGCAGGAGTATTTGCTGCTGCTGCTCCTGCAACTTTGACAGCCTTTTCTTCACCTTCACCTAGGCTCTCGCTGCTAGCAGAACTGGAGGAGTAGGAGGACGATGAAAGAGACAGATGTTGGCCAACGGGGGGTTCCTTAGACTTGCCATTACCAAGCCCCCTACCTCCACCCAGAGCTCGACCACCATTTACCAAATGCTTCCCTCTTCCTGGCCCTTCCTCAAAACGTGTTGAACTATTGTGTTTGTAGGAGCGGGGTAGAGAATAGTAAGAATATACCATCTTCGGTGGAGGCTGCTGAGAATGGTTGTCAGATGGAGTGTGGGGCTCAGCTGGTGGCGGGGTACTGTTGGCAGAGCGGGCACTGATAGGTGACATATTCATGTAGTCGCTGCCAGTTCGGCTGTCAGCACTGCTGCTGCCAATCCAGGCAGTAGGGACCCCTCGTTGATCTGGTGAACAGCTACTGTTGGGAGACATCATCATGTAGCCATCAGTGCCAGAAGGAGGTGGACGGATCTGCCGTGGGGGTGAAATGCTATTATTGGGGGTCATGGCCATATAGTCATCAGCAGATTTTGAGTCTGAATCTGAAACTGTTACTGACAGGGAATGAGAAAGGGATACTGGGGGAGCTGTAACTCCTGGCAACATGGACATGTAGCCATTATCCACTGCTCCATTAGCTCCTCTAATGACATCAGGTGCACCCGTTTCACCACTACCGGCATCATCTTTAAGCTCTGCCGCTACCTCTAAGTATCCTGTTGCACTTGCTGATGCTCCAGAATCCTGCCTTGATCCAAAGGATTCTCGGCTGGTGGTGTGAGTCATAATTGCATAGTCGTCCTCTTCAACAGCTTCCTCCCCAGTTCGGCGGTGTGGTGCAAGTCTCTCCAAGGCCATGGGTGGCAAGGAAGCCCGCTTGCTCATTATCCTACGCTCCGCTTCACATTCTCTAGAAGAGGAGCGCCTCAGAACTCTCCTGGTTTGTGGCAATGCATTTTGGCCAGGCTGAGGTTTGGCTGCTCCTCTCTGACTCATTAGGATGTAATTGGATGCTTCATCCCCAACAGAATGCCCACCTGAGCTGCCTGCAGACCCTGCCTGCATTGTTGGGGTTAGGAGACAGTGCTCTCCAGGGCTGGAGCCGTATTCATCTGAGGAACCGTAGTCACTAAGAGAACCAGAGATAGAGGTCTGTCGGAGAGGTAATCGACTGTACATGTTACCATTTCCACCACTGCTGCTTGTCCCCGTTCCTACTGCACAAAACTCAGATCCATGTAATGAGCCAGAAGCCAGGCTTGGTGCAGCTGAAGGAGCAGGGGTTGAGGTGGATCTCATTAGCGCATGCTGTGCTTTGACTGGGGTTGGTGCACGAACAGATGTTGATCTGAGAATTGGGGTATTGGAACATGACCCATTAGTCGTGGGACTCGAGCATGATGCAATCGCTCCAGTTGTTGCACCACCTCCATCATCAACTTTTCCACCATCACTGGATGTTCGTGTTCGGGGAAAGCTGTGGCGAGAGGTCGGAGAAGTACTATTACAGCCTCCAGTAGTCCCTGGTGGTTCGGTTCGTGGGCGTCTTGTGAATCCAACCTGACTGGGAGGAGGATTGGGATGATGTCGTCGAGAGGGAACGCTAATAGGATTTGAGGCAGTGGTGCCCCCTCCCGCTCCAGCGACAGCTGACTGAGACTTGCTACGTTGGCGAAACTCCTCACTCAGAGCTTTCATGGCTTCCAGCAGAGTCTCATGCATATTCTGTGCAACCACAGAATCTTCCACTTGCATCCAGAACTCTCCGGGGCCAGTTACTGCAGAGCGACCCACCTCCACGAAGAAGAAGTTTTCTGAATGACCACAACGCCTCACATTCATAAGCTGGAGCACGACAGCAGCTGCATCAGAGTTTAGCTTAACAAAGTTGACTGTCTTTTCCGTCAGGCAGAGCCGGTAGATGCCAACAAGGTTCTTTGCTTGGCCCAGACCTTTAGGCCAAACTTTTACTTGCCAGACTTCCTTGAAGGCAGGACCAGGGGATGGTAATCCATAATCACCCCCATTTGCACTGTCACAGACTGCTTTACCTACAGAGAGAAAGAAAACAAACATGTCAGTATAACTTTACACCACAGGGTAAATTTAGCAACCCATCTTATGAACCAAAATAAGCACATCTTAATAAAGAAATTTAAATAAAAGGTATAAATAACCTACAAATAACTAACAATCTTTTTGTAATTCATATTATGCATCATGTAACACCACTGAGAATGTGACCAAAACACAATTTAGTAAGTATAGGCCTGTACACGTCAAGAAATGTCTGACTAAGCAGAAAGCTTCATATTTTAAAACTAGAAGTGGTTTGTCAGACAAAGCGCAAACAAGGAGGACGAAGGTCACTGATAAAGATTCAGGTTGATAGGTCATTACTAATAAATTGCAAATAATCACTTGATACTCATATGAGGTGCACTATGAGACAACAGCCAACAATCAATATTTCAGTATGTGAAATGGAAAGGAAAGGACGTGACATGTGGCCAAGTATGCTTTCCCATACTAGGTCGTGGTATTGAAGGTGAAGAGAGCGCTGGTTATTCACTCCCACCACCTACAATACCTGCCGGACCTGGGACTCGAACGTGACCTTTGGGTTACAGGTCCAACTTTCTATCCATTAGGTCACGACTGCTTAAAATTACAATTTGTGTCCTACAGACACACATAAAGAATTATGAGCTGCAAAAGATGCTTTTTAAGTGCTTAGATAAGTAAGTGCTTATTCTGGAATGAGCATGCTGCATGTAGGCCACACCAGCAAGCTTGCCTCATATATGTTGCAAATCTGCAAACAGTCAGAGAAACTCCCCACAGAACCCTCCTGCCCCCAAACGCCTTAAGGGGCCTTTATTGTTTTGAATGAATTATCTGCAAATATTTAAAATAGCTTGCATACTTCACATGTTGCCGTAGGCAAGTCAGAGACACAGCCTCTCCATTGTGATATACGGTCATAAAGATAGAAGATAAGGAAACATTCTATTAAGTATCTTACAAGCCTTTGATGGTTTTAACAAAGATACAGATGCATAGTCATGGTTTGAAACATTATGGGAACTATGTGGTTGGCAGTGCCAAACTTTTTTCAATCCCATTCATTTTCTATAGAAAACAATTTTGATTGTTTACTTCATGATTTTTCCTACTGAGCAACCCATCTTCAATTCATCAAGGCTATGTTCATCTGCCTGAGCTTTCAGCATCTCCTTTGTTTCTTCTCTGAAAGTTAAGGCAAGAAGCACCTGGTTAATAACAAAAAGTTACAGTGGGCAAATCAGTCGACAGATTGACAAGTGTTCACTGAAGCTTTCTTTCTCTCACTCTGTGTTTGTACAAGAGCTGGCAAATTCCTACAACCAACAGTTCAGTTAAAACAAACACAATGCTCATAATCCTGCAGGAACTCGTTCTTAAAGTCTGTTTCAAATTCGAAGGCCTTTCCTAATCTGCCCCAGCTTGCCCCCCAAAACCTGCTTCTCTAAATCACTAGACTCACGTCTTTAAATAATATTTGCTTTGCAATAGTTTGGATAATTGTAGCAACTGTATCAACAACCCACTATCATCTCTAAATAATGGAGCTTCTCATTACTATACTATGTAAAATCTCTACCGGTACTACACAATTCATATTTATGACACTACAGTCAGATTGTTAGTGTCCTAGCAAAGAGGAGCATTTTAGAAAATGCATGAGTTCTTGAGTATGTGTACATATTGCTTGGAAACACACACTCACCAAAAAACATCATTGTACCCAGTCTCTTGCTGTGAATCTGAGCATCACAATGCTCCCAACACAAATGAGAGAATTACAACCATATGCACAAAAGGCACACCAAGCATGTGGAAGAAGGAGCACCCTCCTCTGCCGTCTGACCGACATATCCGTTACCCTTTCCAGAATATTTTTCTTGTGGTCACAAAATTGCGTGTATTTTTTTTCCACTCTTTCACTTAAACTTAAGAATGAGCAGCTTCATTCAAAGGTGGTTTGCCCCGCTGTATGTGTGTGTGATTTAATGTGATGTGGGCCCCCTGGATGCTTGTGTGAACTTAAGTGAGGCTAGTCGCCTGCATTAGATGAGTCATAGACAAAGCCGCACATGACTTTTTAATGACTATCCATGCAAGGTTCTCTCTTTGCCAGTCCTATGCGCTCTTGCTCAATGCTTTCACACATAGACACGTCCAGATCTACATTTTTAGATGTAAAGCAAGAAAATGAGACCAGTGAAAGAGCTAATAGCAACTGAATTAAAGAGATTTCGGAAAAACATTGTTCTGGGTGTCCAGTCATTTCTAGATGGATTCTACATTGTTCTTGGCCAAAAGAGTGCACTCACAATCTATGATATTACCAAACATGTCTTGTATCTCTTCTTCAATGCATGGCTTTTTCCTGACACAAATGCTAAATAGCCACCCCTCGTTCTTTCAAAGACTCCTTTAACAGCATGCTTGGTGCTCATAATCAGCACTTGCTTCAGATTTTGCACAAGCACCCACCACTTGAGGCTGGCTGTGGTCCACGTACCTTTGATCTCCTGAACATAACGTTCCGACCCGATCAAATCCCTCTCTTTGATATTGTGATAAATAAATCACATCTAAAACATGATCAACATTTTAACTGCTACTTCGAGCAACTGTGCATCCTGCGTCAGATTAGGTGGAAATGCACACATCATTCCAGGCAGCAACTGGCTGCTGATCTCATGAGAACAGCATTTCACAGAACATCTACAATTACGAGAGACTCGCTAAACAGTAGCGCGATGACTCCAAAAAACAAGGCAGCAGGCTCATACATAAATCAGCATTTTACTAAAGCTTTCATGAAAAGAAAGGCAAAGCTGTGTCAGCATAGGAAGACCAAAAAAGGTACGGGTTTAATGTGTCTTAATGTTAAAATGCACAGAGATAACTATAAGTCATTTATAGGTTGAGATTATAAGAAGTATAAACACAGTAAGACTGAGCTCCTTTGAAAACAATGCTCTTTTCATTCAAGAATTAGGGATGGAAAAAGCTTTTTTTAAAGCATAAAGTCAATTATTTTATAAACACAACGGTTAAACAAAGCTTACAGTAGCTAAACATTCAGAGCACCTGCAAACCTCACACACACACTCACCCTTGCTCATACACAAAGGGAGACAAGGCAAATATTCTTTTTTTACTTTAATCTAATTGCAGTGCCCTTGGTTTACCTCCGATTTTGCATGATGATCATCTACCTTAGCTGATCAGATTAAATACGCCCATTAAATATGATCAGATTAATTATCCTGCCCTGGTCTATCTCTCCCGCTCTTGCAGTATTTCTCTCACACACACATATACAATTTCTGCTCAAACTTTAAGGTCCAGTTCTCATTGACTATGACCACAAAATTCTTGACACACACACACATATATAAATATATGCAGCACACTATATAAAGACTATATATACCCTAGTAAAAAAAAGTAATATATTTAAAATATATTTAATTCATACTAAGTATAGTTCAAATCTATTAACATATTTACTGACAGATAACTCAAGATATCAAAATTTGAATTAAACTTTATTTAGAGTATTACTTGTGCACAATGCATATTTCTTAAGCCCTATTCGGACGGGACTAGTTTTACAGGGGGTCGTTCGAGAAATGTTTGTTTCACAGACGTACTTGGTGATTTTAATCCCGTCCGAATCTGCCATGTCTGTGTTTTTCTCTCACAATCTCTGTGATAATTCCAGAGAAAATTACCTACTAGTGTAAACGGGGGCCTAATTTTATGTGCAAGCACAGCTGTTGTCATTATCTTATGTGTAGCCTGTTTGATTTTATCAGACGACGACTCGATCAATGTTTAATCACTATTTCATCTCGTTTTATAACAACAGAAAAGTAAGATAAATCAATGAAAACATTTACTGAGAATTTAGCTGCATCAGAATACAGTATGTGGACATATTAGGCTATGTGTCAGTAAATATAACATTCTTATATCTATCTGTTGTGCATGTTATCGCCTGGGTTTATTGGGGCTGT
Source organism: Enteromius radiatus (assembly GCA_032357445.1). Lineage (NCBI taxonomy): Eukaryota > Metazoa > Chordata > Actinopteri > Cypriniformes > Cyprinidae > Enteromius > Enteromius radiatus. The sequence goes on along the minus strand of JAUCMS010000127.1, from coordinate 8,415,439 downwards.
AAGGTCTTTCTTGCTTAATAAATATTACCCTATCTGCTTTCAGGTGTCTAGTTATAGACATACAGGCCGAAGGGATATTGACACACTGATAATTGTTCAGCACACTCACAAACACTAGGAAAGTAGGTCACAAATAACAATGCGGTGGAGACTGGCAAGGTCACTGCAGCTGTGGCACAGTGTATGGCACAAACTAAGTCAACAAAATGACCTTAAAATCTGCTAGAGGCCACATCCAGATCTAATCATACGTTATTTGTAAAAAAAAATCTAATCTTGATTCGTTTGGAACCATAAACCACATTTGATCCAATGTTGTGGCTCCATCTGAGCTTAAGTCTGCCGTCATTATACTCACTCAGCATTTTGGAGGAGGAGGAGGAGGAGGAGGAGGACAGCATAGCTGTACTGGCGGTATGCGTGTTACCTTACACCAGCAGAGGGACGGGATGGGGGGAGATCGGGGGATTTGAGGGGAACAGGCACTGTTACATAAGCGTTGTTTTGAAGCGTAGACGCAGCACAAATCGCAGCTGTCTGTAAATAAATAAACACATGTTGACGTAAAATCCAAATAATGAGCAAGTAAACTAAAAGACTAAATGAAGCGGTTTTAGTCGAGTGAAATGTATTATTTACTATGACTGCATCAGTTTGAATACATTATGCTATTCAAATAAAAATAGCGGATACACTCATTTTATCTTTTAACAGCTAACTTCATAAAACAGGTGTGACGGCCAGTGATATGAACAACAAAAGAGCAATTACACTGAGATTTGTGTGCATGTGAGCACATAAGGGTTTTAAAATAAGGGCTAATTGCTCTTTTTGGGGCCAAAGTTCAATCCTGATCTTTCTCTCTCCTGGTGTTTTGAAAGATAAGCACTAAGCAGAATGCGGCAGAGTAGAGAAACAGCTGTGTGTATGAGAGTCGCTCACTGCCAAGTGTCCCTGTCTGTCTCAAGTCTCCCCCTACCGCCTTTTCCCTCAGCAAACAGAAGTATTCGCACATAAACTCGAAAGATTTTCAAGGTGAGAACTAAGTTACAGCTTTGGTTGTGAAATACTTTAAGATACTAAAGATATATAAATGCACGGTACCTCAAACTAGTTTAAGTGTGCGTAACTACAACCAGCTGTTGTGGTTTTAACTTACTTTAATATGTAAACATCTCTTAATTACAATTTGACACAAATCACAAAATGTTTTAATTCCGAGGGTGTCGACGGTGGCTCAACTCTTGAGAACATTTTGTTCTACCAATATTACGCAACACTCACCAAAGGGAATACTAGTGACTTCATGCACAACTATTTACCATTCACGAAAACACTAAACAGAGCTAAAAATATATGGAGTTACACAGTATTCTGTTTATTATTTGCAAGTCTTACATTAAAAGCAATGTTTATTTAATGGGTTAATATTAGCATTAATAGTTTTACAATAAGAGCATGTCAGCTGCACAGACAGTCAGAAATTTTCAACAAAAATTCCACTAAATAGACAATGCTATGCATTTAATCTTGCAGAAACACATTTTCCTGCACCTATTCACTCCAGAGGATTCATTGGTGAGCGAGTCATTTAAGAAACAAATAAATCTATATCATAGATGGCCTGAGGGTAATTACATTTTCATTTTTGGGTGAGCTACTCCTTTACACATATACACATCATAAATATATAATTATATATTACATAACATGTTCATTACAATTTCCTAAGGACTGAGTGATCTTGAACAAACCGAGAAGATTTGTCACCTTCACAAACAAGCCTAACACAGCAACCTTTAAAATAGTCAGTCTAGTTTTTGTGTACCCTTCACACAAACACACTATCTTTTCATGTTCCTTTGACATGTGTTTTCTGTTATCACTGCACACACACAAAAACGCACAAATGCTGGCACTGCCATGTTAACCCAGATGAACCCTTTGCTGGTCAGCATTATCATGAAGTTTCCAGATCTGCTTGAGGTTTTCGGTTTCAGTGCCATATGGAAGCATATTAGTGGTTCTTCCTCTGCCAAACCAGAGCTGGAGTGATGAAAGATGTAACAAGCGAGAGGAAGAGTCTGCTGTCCACACCAGTAGCTGATACTGACCAATGCGCACACAAACACACACACACTTCAACAGATTTCATTTAAAAGCCCCTTCCAATTCTTGAAAACATTGCAAAACATCCAACTTCCATTTTGTCAGACAACTCAATTTTAAAGCTTGACTACACTATTAAATATAGAAAAGGTTGACACTGCATAAGAACTCAAGGTAATGCTTAGTTTTGTTTTCTTTGTGCAAAAAAAAGTATTCTCATAGCGTCACAAAACTGATGGACTGTTTTATCGTTGTTCTTACTACGTTTCTGGACCTAGGATCATTTCAGCTGTATTGCTGTCTATGGAGGGTCAGAAAGCTCTCAGATTTCATCTATAATATCTAAATTTGTGTTCAGAAGATGAACAGCGGGTAAGTAAATAATGACAGAATTTTAATTTTGGGGTGAACTAACTCTTGTTGCAATTGCAACCAAGTACAAGATGTTCCTGGATCAACACTCTTGTTGATCCTGGAACAACATTCCAATCAACCAATCAGATTTGAGGAATGATTTTTCAGGAAATATCTGTTTTAGGCTTATGATCAGTTGTTAATCAGCTATCATTTCCCACTGATTTTAGGAATACCTTTTGGTGAGGGTGGGGTTAGGTTTAGGGGTAGGGATTGGGATTGGGATAAGTCTATATTTTTGGACAGTAATGTTGAATCAGGATAATGGCAAAATCCCGGCGATGATGACGAAAATGGACTCTTAGTCTCTTATTGTATACATTTTGCAAATTTTAAACACAAAAAAGTTATGAGCCGCAGCTTTAATTTAGTATGAGCTTCTTAATAAAAGACAACAGCAAGAACTTACAATGACAAGTTTAGCGATGAGGCCAAACTTACAGGAGGACACAAGCACGTCACTTTGCTTTCAAATGAGTTAAAAATTGAATTTCAACTCACTGGAATTTCAAAACAATTACTTTTCAAAGAAATCTCATGTTATGGGTTAAATCAATGTTATGTTCCCTCAATCGCTCAAACAGTCTGCAATTCCATGAAGCATCCAACTTTGTCACTGTTAGTGTGTCATCATATGTGCTTGCATTGACGCAAGTTCGATTCCTGTCTCCCTTCTTTCCACCCAATACACAAAAAAAAAAAAAAAATATATATATATATATATATATATATATATATATATATATATAAAATAAAAAAAA
>JAUCMS010000127.1:8390761-8401572 GCA_032357445.1 Enteromius radiatus | reverse complement strand
CATTGTTGAGGAATTGATGCAATGCTGAAATTCTTCAAAAATAACCAATCTGCATCTTAAACGGCCTGAGGTTGAGTACATTTTCAGCAATTTGTAGGGTTAACTATTCATTCAAATCATTTTAAATTAAAAAAAACTATGACAAAGTGAGACAAATATTTAATATATGCCGTGTGGCCTCTCAATTTTCTGTGTAATTATACACCTGACAAACATAAAGTAGTCTAAATCAAAGTAATTGTTTTTCGGAATCTGATTACGTAATCCACATTACATCAAATCAATGACTTCCCAGCACTGTAAACTACAGCCTACAAGTGATTTACAATATATAGGCGCAGGGTTATTTACTGCACTCCATTTACTGACTCCAGCTACTAGCATAGAAAGAAGATCATGCTTACAGTGAAAGGGTTGACAGACATTGGTCGTGGGACTTTAGGGACAGACTCGGGGGCAGGAAATGAGTTGAAACCTACAAACAAACAAGCCAAAGGATAAAAATAGCACACATTATAATTGAGGGCAACAAAACAGCTTCTCTCTACAGAGTTTTCCCTCTACAGTGTCTCTTCTTAAGCGCTAATTCCTGACTGATTCTTTTAATTGATTAATGGACTATTTTAAGAATACGGGTTTCACTGCCATTAAGCAGATTTAAAGACTTAAGCTTGCTATACTTACCGTTTGCTTCCTGGTTACTAGACTGTTGGTGAGAAAAAGCACTTTGGGTGGTGGGTGCAGGAAAAGAGACAGACTGAGGAAAGACGACTGAGGAGGAGGAGGAGGAGGAGGAGGCATCATCTGTCAAGCAGAAAGACAATGTCTTGAACACTGCAGCTAAATATAACAAATGTGAATCTATCTATCTACAGTGCCTTCCACTAATATAGGCACCCTTGGAAAATCTGAGCAAAGGTGGCTGTGAATATAAATCTGTTTATCCTTTTGATCTTTAATTTGTAAAAAAATCACAAAATTCTCATCGAAGTAAAACAATTGAAAATGGGGAGAAAATCTTGTGATAAAATAAAAGGTTTTTCTCCAATACACATTGGCCACAATTATTGGCACGCCTAGAATTTATAGAAAGTATATTCACAAAATTAAGCACTCCAGGGTGATTATGAACATGAAATGATCCAGCCCTGGCTTCCTGTGTTAAAAAATATAAATAGGAGAGAAAACAAAGCCCCAATTCCCTTAAACATCCATCACAATGAGAAAAACAAAAGATCTATCTAACTACAACATCTGATTGAATCCATTTATGCATATGTCTGTCATATTTATGTCTATATGTATGTGTATATAAGCAGACACGCAGTCAGACAATATATAAATAGTGTAATTTTTTACTTTAGCTGTAAAATACAGTTTGCATGTTTGAAGAGTGTTGAACTCAGCGTTCAGGAAATCAAGACAAATGTGCTGACTGCTAAAAAACAAAGTGTATTATTTCCTCTAACACTTCCATTCAGCCAACAATAAATCCAACAGACCAATTTCACCAGGTGACATCACTGTTTGTGTTGGCTTTGAGATCCTCCTTTAGGTTCACAGCATTTGCAAGAGTAAGCATTTTATTTGATTTATTAGAAGTAGTTCCGCAACAATAGTTTTGCACGGGAACACCAGCATAGCCAATTATCAGATTCATTGCTTTATGGATTAAGTTCCTTTTAAGCCAAGTACACTCTGTCAGATTTATTGCACTGTAAAAATGTATCCTTCATAAGACATAACTATGGGCTGGTGTCCCACAATCAGATTTAATGCTGACTCTTGGCTGCTTTCAGTGAGAAATGCCCATACGTGTCAGTGGTAACATGAAGGCTTGGTTAAGAACCTATAGGGATCGAATGCATTCCTTTACAGTCAGTTTCTAATATAACCTCAGTCTGTAAACATGCTTTATTTAATGTATTAAAGATGAAAATTGATCATACCTTTCCAAAAGGTTTAAAAACTGCATTGTGCTGAACTGCAGTGTTCCTGTTTTCTAAAAGTCAAAATATGAAGTGAACACTTTTCTTACCTGAGGCTGTGCTTTTGAAGGGGTTACTGGGAGACAGGACGGGCTGGGCGCAACTGGCTGTAGAGTTGAAGGGGTTTGGGAAATCTGAATCAGAGAGGGGGGGGGGGGAGTGTGGTTATGTGTCACACACTGCAGAAGGCCTCTCATTAGCACAAATTGTACTTTGGATTTCATCCCTGTTTTGACTTAATTATTGCAAATTTACAGATGTTTTTATGTTTGAGATTTTTTTTGAGGTCGTGCCACACCCAGGTTATGGTTCTTATAGAAAACTCTGGGAAATGGGATAATTTGGGATCTATATATTCCAATCTACTTGTTTACCCCTGGCTTTGAAGATTAAGCTAAGGTTGAAAACTCAAAGGCAGTCTCTACAGTCAGTTCTGGGTGTGTTATCTAGATAAACTACTACTCTGAATGGCTCACTTGCAAATGTTTGAGATCCAGAAGTGGCCTCTGGAACACCTGGGGAGCTGAAAAAGAGAGAAAAATAGATGGATTGAGGAAAACATTCACAAGCCATTAACAAACACCTTAACAGTAATGTGGATTGAAAGATATCGGTTTTCTATATAGTTTTGGCTTACGTGTAATATCTTCTATTTTATTGAAAGTTTTTACCTTGCAGGGGTTGAACTGGAGGATAGTCGGTTACTAAAGAGGGTGCTATACTGAGGCGGTCCATCAGAGGGAGCTGTTGTAATGGCTATGAAAGTGTAAAAGGGATGGTCAAATCTACACACTGCATCTAGCAAGAAAACCTTTTAGGTTATTTAATACATGATTTTGCTTGATGGATTGGCTTAATAATATTATAAGAAAAACAAAAGACTTCTTACCTGTGATAGGTGTGCTGTCTGAGAACACCTTATCAAGCTGTGATAAGGCTGCATACTTATCCTGAGTGACAGGGGGCGGAGCAGCAGAACTTAGAGTGTTGTGGGCGTGGCTTAGACCCCCAAAATCCAAACTCATCGATTTAGGGAAGGCCCTGAATGGAGCTCCACCCCCAGTTGACAGAGTGCGACCTGAACCAATCAGGAAGGCTATAAGTTATTGCGCTCTACATGCTTTTGCAGACAGTGTTATTGTTACCTAAAAATATTTAAAATAATCTTACTGAACGGAACTATGTTGCCTTTTTGCAAACTAAAACTAAAATAAATTACGCTAAAGAAACAAAATATCTAAACGTGCATTACGTGCTCACGTTTTATTCAATGAAGCTTTTTGGATATGTTTTGATATCGTGGCAGGTCGCCACAAATAAATGAACATATTGGAACTTCATTCAACATCATTAGCTGGTTTTGTAGCCGGCGACACCAGACCGATAAACAAACACAGACCGGAAGTTAACTTGGGTCTAGGCGCGTGCGCCCGATGAAACCTATACTAATACTCAATATTAATAAGCTGCTTATTAGCATGCCTATTATTAAAAATATTGGCTGTTTATTAGTACTTACAAAGCACATATGCTGCATTACCATATACTACATCCCTAATCCTACCTTATACCTAAACGTAACAACTACTAATTAGTAATAAGCAGCAAATTAGTTGTTTATTGAGGCAAAAGTCATAGTTGATGGTTTGTTAAAAGCAAGAATTGGACCTTAAAATAAAGTTTGACCTATGATATTAATGTTCCTGTATATTCTCAGATAATCCTACACATTCTTTCACATCAACAGGTTATGGTTACAGACGTGAGACAAAGCAGGCACTGGTCTGGCCAATTTTCTAAATATACCTTTACTTTAAAGCCTGTGCCTTTTTCATTATCAAAGAGCAGATTGTCTCTCCTTGACCTGGCAGAGCTGTGATGTAGGGCTTTGAAGTAGCTGGCTGGAGAAAGGCGCAGGACACATTCAATATCATTCTGTGACTTTAGCATGGCACTGCTGGTATTTAGAAACTCCGTCTGAGGCCACTGTAGTGAGAAACATCTCTGAAGCATTAAGCTAAGATGTTTTTTAAAATAGCTTCTTAACATTTGTAGCTTGTTTTACTGGTCTGGTTTATATAATACTGTGACAATAAACTGCTGACACCCTGTAAGTATTTATCTAACACTCAGACTAGCTTGGTCATATGATCTTGATCTAAACCATAGTTTTTTACACTGTTTCTTGCAGCATTATTCCATGGGGGTTCAATTCTGCTTTTCCTCTGCCTCTTTCTCAACGTTATATGCTCACATATGCCTGAACATTATATCTGCACACTAGTGGATGCATTTGCTTTTTTGCTTGTCACGGCTAGCTCACTCAGCATTGCTGCCAGATGGTCAGAGGTATAACTGTCTAGTGTCTGCATTGCACAATCACTCATAATCACATATATATCGTTGAAGCGACTTACCTAAAGTAAAGCTGTTTTTGAAAGTGCTACTTGCTGTGAAATAAAAGATAAGGAAAGGAAGGTGAGATTAAATGAAATGGTGAAAAAACCCTTCAGGGATAATGAATTTTTAAACGATACAGAAATTTAGATATACACTGTAATTCATCGTTTTGAGACTGCAGACACTTATTTCCAATTTAATATAAAAGGTTTTATCAATGTTTAAGTGAAGAGTGTAATTTAAATTTATATGAATTTCATAATTTTCCTGATTAGTGGTTTATAAAAAAATGCAGAATTTGAAATATTACTTTCTAATCTGAATTATACTGAATATATTATTTTTAAATTTCATATAACTTACTTTTAATTTTAAAGCATAACATTTAAAACAAAACTATTTGTTTTAAGCATTAAAAAAAACCTTATTTATTTCCAGGTTTAAATAAAAAATAATTTGGACCCCATTATATACTTATAGAAATGTATTTTATGTGATAGACACAATCTGTGTGTGTGTGTGTGTGTGTGTGTACCTGAAGGACGTGGAAGGGCTGGAAAGGAGGAGGGATGATTCTGGTGTCCCATTCCAGAAGAAATTGTTCCTGGCCTCTGTCTCTCCACACCACTTAACAATGTGTCTTAGACAGATAGTGAGGAACAGACATTAAAATATTTATATAAAAATGAAAAAGAATAAATCACAGTCTAATGATGACCCACAGTACAGTATATCGGTATTAATATTGAGGAGAGAGGTAGACAAGATGGGAGTAGGGGAAGAGAAGACCTGAAAAGAGGAACAAAAACAGATTGAGGAAAGGAAAGAAGAGCAGATGGGTGAGAAGACAGTCTGAAGGCTGTACCTTTAATGGGATGATCTCTGAAGCTCTGTGAGCGAGTTGGCCTGGCAGTGAACACCTCAGTTCGGCTATCAGCTGGGGAGACAGCAGGAGCTCTGTCCCATATTGACAACTGGGACTGGGACTATGGGAATACACACACACATGTACAGTATTAAAAATCAGATCAGCGCACTCGGTGTGACACATTTTGGGGCTGGTTTTCAGATCAGAGATGAAAGCATGTTAGACAGCTCTGTCCAAAACCCTCTTTCACTCTAATGTGCTCATATCTATTCAGTATTATTATATCTATTTCATTAAAGTGAAATTACGTTTTTAGAATTCTTCACTGATGCTAAGCCTGTAAGCCCTTTATCTTTGTAAAATCATTTAATGTAAATTTCTCTTACATTTCTAACAATAATAAGTCAGTTAATGTAAGAGAAATTATAGATTTAAAGCACTGACAATAAGCCAGTTTGCATATTATATTTTCCTTGTAAAATTATTTGATGCATTTTATGTCCACAATAATAATGATGTATAGGAATTGTTATTATTTTCATTAGACAATGTGTATATAACTCTGTCACATACACCTCGGAGGCTTCGAAAGTGAGGAAAACAATAACTAATTTTAATTTTTGGGTGAACTAACCCTTTAAGGATTAATTTTATTTTCAATGCCACCAACATTATTGCTCTGATAGTCTTAAAATAAAATAGATAAATAAATAAAACGGCTCATTTATCTTAATGATAAAAATAATACATTTAATAAAAATATATATACTGTAAAAAATAAATACAAACATTGCTGAATTTTTTTTGTCATTTCTCTCTTTATACATTTTTTTAAAATTAGTTCCTGATCTTTCCTCATGTTTTGCTCACCAGGGTACGGGTGGGCCGGGCTGTAGGATTCAGAGGATGTCCGGGCGGAGGCTGATTCTGAGCGGGTCCATGTGGAGCTGGAACAGCCTGAACCCCTGGAGCCCATGGTGACTCATTCACATCCCTGCGGATCTTACTTTTAGAGAAATGCCTGGAAAAACAGACACTTCTTAGTATCACATTTCATCTACTTTTCATGCATATATAATGCAGGGAGAACTGTTTTAGGGCATGTATTGATCACTACCCTTATCACCACACTCCTTTTCTCACTCACCATTTCTTTCTCTCATATTTGTCCTGCAAGAACTCTTTCAGCTTCTGTGTGTCACGTGTGTCAAAACAGCCGTCTGTTTTGGGGTCAAATATGCAGAGCCAGGTCCTCCTTCCAACCTAACGCCCCCGTAAACCAAAAACATAGTTAATCTCCTTTTAAAGCTTCATTAACAGAGCTTATACAGATAATATATATAGATATCGTTATAGTATTTGCTTTGGACACTTCAGAGGAGATATTTGCTAGCATTTTAATGTAAAATAGAGATTGTGCAAGACTACTTAGAAAGCATGTCGCATCTTTGTGGTTATGTTTGCAATTAACTTAAAAGCTTTATTATTACTGCACATTAATAGTTAATGTAAACATGTCAAACTGCTACTGTTTGTTGCTTTACAAGGCAGCTCTGTTCCAATGTTATATTTCTGATGTACTTTAACAAATTAGACTTTGACTCAATGGTGTCCAAATGCACACATTTTTAGCATCAAATAAGCTTAGATGCAAATTATCAGGCTCAGTTAAGCTTTGTGATTTGTGTATGGATTAGTAACGATTTAGCCGTGCGTTTTTCATTTATCATGCGCTTCAATGTCATCACTAGCATTGATATTTGCTGTGCCTGTCTGTTCCTTCTCATACTCAAAGTGCTTTACTGACAGTAAGAGGAGGAATGAGTCAGATGAATTCTTTGCCAGTGTTAAACAAGCAACGGCACCCACCCTCTGAGCATTCAGAGTTGGCTTCAACTGCAATGAGCAAGAATCCTGTAGTGCCAATCGTGGGTGTGAATGTGAGTATGTGTGTGTCGGCTGGGGAGTGAAAGAGCAGTGTCTGTACTTGAACCCCATTCAGATTTGCACATAGGAAACTGCAGTATATTATGTGATACAAAATTCTATATATATTATCCTGTGCCCACACACCATTTGAGCACAGATGACTTAATACAAAACTTAACAGAGGCTCAGTTATATAGCATTTACTCAACGCACTAGCCTGCTTTTGTAGAAAGACATTAAATATCATTCATTTTTGAGGTGGTTTTACATATGCACTTTGACACACATCCACTTAAGAAATACAGCTGAAAATAAACTGTGAAAGTCTATCCCCTACACTTGTGGTATTTTCTATTAATAGAAATTAGTGTATGTTATTTTATATGAGACATAACATATGTCTATGCAAAATATGTTCTATATTTGCTTGTTTTTATAAATTTCTATTGTTAAATTGTTATTACGTTTTAGCACTATATAATGTTTGTATGTATATACTATGTTAGTCAGTGTTGAGTTTCTCCTATGCAAACGCCTCCTTTGCATGACTAGCAGCTCAGTGCTATGTTTATTTTTAAGCTTTGGATTTACTGTTTAGTTCAGGGCTTAGGAATTTTTACCATTATGATGGCAAAAAAAAGTAAAAATCTCCATTGATGTTCATACAAAAGTAACCCTATATTTCGATTTTTTTACTAGGTAATTAACTATAATTAACACCATTTGTGTTAGTTTATATAATATGGTATATGGTGTACATTTTTAAATATTAATTAGCATATTTTGATGATTAACTCTACATATATTAACCAGCAATAATGTTTTTTTTTAATCAAGCACTAAATAGAGATAATAATGTATGATCTTAATGTATGCACATGCACAAGTGCATATATTAAGAAAGTATTGCGTTAATAGTCATTTTCCATCTCATACACTCTCCAATCATAAAAAAATAAATATAAATCTTTAAAAATATTTTAATATGCAAAATAAATAAAGAACGTGGTTGATTTTAGACTTTATTACCTCGCACAGCATCATTTATGTAGCTACTAGTAGACCTGTCACTAACCTCGTTGCCATGGTTTTGCAAAAACTCCACTTCCTGTTGGGAGAAGGTTGTCATGGAAATAGACTTAACTCTGTGGGGTGGGTTGAGCCCTCTCCTGAAACAGAAACAAACTGCGTGATTAGAAACTGGGAAGAAACGTTCAACGGGTTGGCATTTATTTGAACACAAACAGTAGGAACGTGTGAGATGAACGGTGCAGGACGTGACGGGGCCGTGAACGTGATAATAACTTGCAAGAACCTCTTGCAGCAACAAATTACAAAACCGTGAAGCAAGCGGGCTGCCTTTCTTTACCCCCCGCTTCAGTGCGCGTGAGTGAAATCGTGTAGAAACCATTCCTTTGCTGACATGCAGAAAACACGCTTATATGAATGCCAAACCTGAAATCGTGACGAAACGATACGTAACGCAAGCGAGACCGGGACACGCCTGAAAACGACAAAGTAGTAATTACCGACTGTCTTGAATGTAAACACAACTAGAGATCTCTCAAACTCACGCTGAAGGCGCTGCGTTGTACTCACGCACCTGTATTTTCCAGAGTTTGCATGAATAAAACATATACAAGATATCACTGTATGCTGTGGTAATCACATGCATTATATCACAGCACTCACAGCATTCCGGAGCATGACGTGCATACGAAGCAGCCCACGGTGATATCGATGTAAGTCACCCCAGGCTGGCTGCACTCGAAGCAGTGCTTGTTCACTCCCGTCTGGGCGAGCTCTCGGACCTTGCGGGCGCATATCTCCTGGTTGTCCCGGTGCTTTCGGTTCGACATGCTGGTGTCCTGCAGTCGCACACACCCCCTGGCCCTCAAGACGTTCACTCGCCCGCCGCTGCACTTTAATTCCCCCGCCGTAGTAGTATCCTATGCCTTTTCTCACGCCCGCATTCTGAGAGCGCCTATGCGTCTGGAGGTCTTCTCATGCGCTGACTTGAACTGACATGAAACGATCTTACATGCGTAGTCTCCCGTGGTCACGACTGGCCGATCCGCGAGGAGTTTTACAACCGCCCTGTTTATTAATTCATCGCTGCGGTTTTCTCCTCTGGGCGCAAAGAAAATCCGGGATCATTATTCTTCCTCGCTCTGCTGATTCCTCTCCGCTCGCGCGGTATCAAACCGTTCTGACTCTGCTGTTGCGCAGCCGTCTTTCCTCTCAGATTCTGGGGAGATTGCGAACAGAAAACAAGAAGACGAGGACGAAGAAGGCAACTCTGTGCCTCTGGAAAGCGCGCATGAACGCAGCGGGATAAGTGGGGACTAATCTGCTTAACAATATTTTGTTTATAATGGCTGCGTGCTCATTATTTTTCGCTTATTTGTGTTTCCCAGCAACGTGAGATTTTTTTATCTTGGACGCGAGTTGGGTTTATCACGCCCTTCTGTATGACGTTTGAAATAAAAAATTCTGTCCTTCGTGTGTTTTTTAACTCTTTACATGAAGTGCCCAATCAACACGCAGTGTCCCTTATGGACCGCGACTGGGAAAAAAAAGAATAGCGTAATGATCAAACGGAGGAATAGATGCATTTGAAGCGAGTGCATGCTGTTGACACATTCTTGTGTGAAATCACATTAGCGGAGACATCTCAGCAGTTATACTGATGTAATGTTGGCCTGGTTCCTGGGCTTGCAGTGAGTGAAAACACAGGATGCGTGAACTGCAATAGCGACTGCAATAGCGACTTCCAACCAGCAGAGGTAGCGGTTTCCCCAAAAATACGGTTTAGCTGCAATAGAAATGTAATCTGCAAGGCCATATTTCACAGGGTTTCTGCAGGTCTTAAATAAGCTTAACTGGAAGTCCTGACAAAATTAAGTGAGTAAAACTGCCTGTGTGGTATGGCAAATATGGCTGTTTTAATCATAAACCTGATCAATTTCACAAAAATGTGCTTCTTAAGTAGCCTAAATCAATGTATCTTGATGTAGCAATGGAGATGGAGGCGTGCGGATCCATTCGCATAAACTTTATTATTTTGACAGGCACGGTCAAAACACCGGCAAACAGAGCAATGGGCATGAGAATCAGGTGTCAAGATGAACAGGTAGAAATCAGGGCAGGCAGCAAACTATCACAAAACAGCAATAGGTAATAACGGGAAAACAAACACAGGAAGAAACGCTCAGAGATGACAGCCGGGGCAAATCAAGACTTCAGCGATTAGCTGGTGTGTAGTGATGGTTTGGTTCATTCTTAAATGATTCATTTTGAACGAATCTTTAATGTGACTCGGGAAGAAAGAGTCGTCTCGTGGGAGTGATTCGTTCAGTCATGCAACATCCTATAGTTTCTTGCTACGTCCGAAATCGCATACTGCTTAAGTAGGTACTACATTTAAAATTGAACGTACTACCTGACCGTTAAAACAGTACTTTCTATATAGTATGTGGGGTAGTATGAATGGAATTCGGACGTACCACATCTGCCAAATTGATGTTATCTTGTGTCATGCGTCATCAGAACAGCGCGAAAATGTAAACTTTCAATAAGTCATCCGTTTATTTAGATTGTGTTAAACAAGTGTAATTTAATCACAA
>JAUCMS010000127.1:8359261-8380870 GCA_032357445.1 Enteromius radiatus | reverse complement strand
ACGCATATATTATGTAAAGAAAAACTTTTATTTTGGTTGCGATTAATCGCGATTAATCATTGCCCAGCACTACTTTTTAATGCTGTAATAAATGACATTGTTTGAGTAATCATTTGCTATGCAAATTTGTGAGCAAGTGTAAGTGTTTCTCTGTCTGTCTTAGTAGAAGTTTTGCATTCGTTTACATTTATATTTTACAGTGATGGTTTCCTGTTCTAGATACATTTGCTCTTTTGACTCTTTCCGTTTTGCACATTTGTTGGTTGAATGTTATTTCTGTGAGTCTGTCAGTTCTGAGATAAATTACAATCATATGTCTGACTGCATTATTAATACCTCACATGGCTGTATGTGTGGGTGTGTTCATATTTGCAGGCGCTGGTTCTCCATTCAGAAGAACCAGTTGGTTTACCAAAAGAAACATAATGTAAGTATCAGATTGTTTAACTTAAGGATAAAATAGCATTAACCAATAACAGTGACCCACTGATTTACACACACCCACAAACCACCAACGAAATTTTGGGAAATGGGAAATTTATAGAGAATTGAGAGGCTGTTTTAGTTGTTTTCTTTCGTTGGTGACGCTATAAACCGCACATGCAGACCGCATTTGTTTTATTTAAATAAGCTTTCTGTATCAGGACCAGATCACTATTGTTGTGGAGGACTTGCGCTTATGCACCGTGAAGCCCTGCAGTGAACAGGACAGACGATTCTGCTTTGAGGTCGTCTCTCCCTCCAAGTGAGTCTCTCTGTGCTTCTGTATCTGTCAGAACTGGAATATGATGTGGATGTGGATTTTTCTCAATCCATGTGTTCTTGTATTTGGGTTCTGTCTGTATTTAGACTGTAAACAGTCCTGTAAATATGTTATTCTGCATTTAGACAAGTCTGTGCATAACCCGCCCATGCTCCAAATGACAGGATCTGTGTGTGTGTGTTTGTGTAGGAGCTGTTTATTACAGGCTGATTCAGAGAGACAGCAGCAAAGCTGGATCAGCGCAGTCCAGAACAGCATCGCCTCAGCATTCCAGGACAGAAGAGATGACAATCTTGGCCCTGTATGTCACGCACATCCACATTTAACTTAACACCTAACTGTAGGCATACTATAGATTATACTACTACAGGCTAGGCATGTCTGAAGCACCAAGTCTACACTAAAATAAGTAATAATGTAATAATAACAATCTTTCTAAAGTATTGTTCATACTGTCTGCATGCATATTTAGATGTATTCTCTGTAAATAATGATATTTTTCTATGGTCAGATATGCTTCTTGGTCAGATTTGTAATTAAGAAATACTTGAAAAGTTACTGTTTTTATAAAATTTGTTAATATTTTATACAGATTATTTTAAATTATTTTTATTAAATTAAATATTACACTAATATTGATTATGGTGATTTTTTGTAAACCCCAAGATTATCTCCTGTTATTTAAAGATTTATTTATTTTTTATCTTTGTGTGTGTGTGTGTGTGTGTGTGTGTGTGTATGTGATTTTTTTGTTAGAGGTACAGGTGCAGCATTTAATGTTAATTTGTTTTGTTTTTTTTACGTTTTTTTTTTTAATGAATGTAATAAACAATACCTTATTATTTTTACAGTAAACTATTTATACATTTCCACTTACATAATCATGCCCAAAAATGCGCTGAATTAAGCGGATTCAGCTAAAATGCTATGTTTTAATGAAGGTTTTTAATAATGGAGTGTTATAAAAGGATGTGTGTGTGTGTTAAACAGAGAGATCGCTGTAGTTCAGTGTCTGCGGGAAGTGTTCGTTTGAGTTCAGGGGAGGCAGAACCGTCTGTTCGAGAGGCTCTGGAGGAAGTGCAGGCCATCTCAGGGAACAGCCAGTGCTGTGACTGTGGGGAGCCTGGACCCGACTGGGCCTCTATCAATCTGGGCATCACGCTGTGCATCACCTGCTCTGGCATACACAGGTAACACACATATACACACACAGAATTACATAATGTATCACATGAACATGCATCTGAATTGGTTTTTGCGTTTGCAGGAGTTTAGGTGTCCACTTCTCGAAGGTACGATCCCTGACTCTGGACTCATGGGAGCCAGAGCTCGTCAAAGTAAGCATGCCTATACGTTCATGTATTAAATACATTTTTGAAACATGCATTGGATTAGTTTTTTTCACATTTTCTCTATTTTGTCCACATTGCTCTTTCTAGCTCATGTGTGAGTTAGGAAACACAGCTATTAACAAGATCTATGAGGCGCGTATTGATGAGATCACAATCAAGAAGCCCCATCCCTCTAGTCCAAGGTAGGTGTTTATATTTAATAATCACAGAAAACCACAGAAATGTGTTCATTATTACAGTGGTGGCCAAAATTAATAGAACAGTATTATTTTCTCCAGCTAAAAATGGCTTTAGGTCAGTTATTTCTATCTTTTGCTGTAGTTGCTGTAGGTAATAAAGACTGCTTGTGCAAATAAAAAATCTCACAGGATTACAATTAATGGCAAATGTAAACTGATATTTCCTACTGAAATACTACAGCAAGAAATAACTGACTTGAAACCATTTTTAGCTGATGAAAATACTACTCTTCTAATAATTTTGGCCACAGCTGTAAATATAATGCGTTTATAACTGTTTTCTCAGACAAGATAAGGAGTCGTGGATCCGTTCTAAATATGTAGAGAAGAAATTCATCCACAAGCTCCCGGAGACTGGGCGAGGAACGGTCCTGCGGCGCTCTAGTGCCCGGCGAAACAGAGCAACCACACAGGACAGACCCAACATACGCCCTCCCATCAAACCCAAACCCAACCGAGCCACTCTGCCACGACTCACAGGTACACAGACACGCATGCCAAAAAACACATAGACATGCACAGTCGTGCACCCAAGAAACTCGATTTATCTTTGGATCATCCTCTACAGTTCAGCACAGAAACACATAGTATATAATTAGAACTATTGAGTTAAAAAAACTGAAATAGCAAAAAATAAAGGAATAGTTTGCTGGTCAACCTCAGAACTTTCAAGATGTTAAAGTGTTTGTTAGCATTACATCACTTGCTTACCAATGGATCCTCTACTGTGAATGTGTGCCGCCAGCGTTAGTCCAAGCTGATTTTTGCTTTATGAGAAGTTAACTGATGGACTGAAGTGGTGTGGATTATTGTGATGTTTTATCAGACTCAGCTCCTGACGGCACCCATTCACTGCATTTCAAGTGCAACTAAACTAAAAATAGTAGTTAATATTAATAAGCACTCATCACATGTAATAAAACCTGACTTCTGTGTCTGTGTGGGGAAAGACATCCTACACGCAGATGGCAATGAGATGCCAGTAAAGATACTGATAGCAAAGATGGACACTAATTATACCACAGACACCAGAGAGAACCTTGCCTTCTGTTACAAACAAACTTTCACATAGCTTGCAGTCAAGAGTGCACAAGTATGCTGAGTCAAGATCGATTTCGTGTATCCTCTTCTGGTTCTGTTTTTAAATGATGCAACTGAAATCCTGAAGATGCAGTTGGGTAATAATTCAGTTGAAATTAAATACTACATCAGAGTCACATTAAACTTTAATAAATCTGCAAAACATGGAAATGAATAAAAAAAAAAGGTCAAGATGGAAATTAGTACTAAGCTAATGGAAGAATCATGGAAATTAATACAACTTTAAAAGGTCACAGAAATGTCTGTAGTCAGTAGAAATATTGAAAAGATTTAAATGTGATCTCAGTTTTTGCCATATGGCTGTAAATAAAACCTAAACTGTCACTATCACTATCAATATCCAAATGGAAATCTACAGAAAATCTGGAAATATTATTACAAATTAGAACTAATGCAAAACTGTTGTAACTGTAGTTGAGACACACCAACAAGCACGATGACACTAGTAATTTGAAACCATGAAAATAAGTTTCTCTTTCAGTTTGTACTGGTCTAATCAGTGGGCTGTTGCTTGATGTTTCCCCTACAGGCCTGAACCCAAGTGACATAATGAAGAACAATTCCAGCTCTCATAAAGGTTACACAGACACACACACAGATATGATGTTCACACATCCATTTGGCTGCACACTCATCCTCACTCACTCTCTCTCTCTATGTACAGAGAATGATGAAGAGGAGGATCTGAGTGGTCTTCATCCTGGGGCTTTGCTGTATCGATCTGCGGCAATGCAGCATTTCCCTCTCATGGCAGATGCTCTGGCGCATGGCGCTGATGTCAACTGGGTCAATGTGGCTGAAGACAGCAAAACTCCACTAATACAAGCTGCTCTGGTTGTAAGTGTGTGTGTGCAAGAGAGAGTCTGTTGTTCATGATCTGAGTGTGTATTGCGTAAGTGTTACAGTAAATAATTACTGTGTATTTCTCTCTGCAGAATTCCTTGGCAGCCTGTGAGTTTCTCCTACAGAACGGTGCTAATGTTAACCAGGTGGACTCAAACAGGAGGGGACCACTACACCATGTGACTATACTGGGACATACAGGGTAACACAGGCTTAGATATTAGTTTTGGATAAAAAAAAAAAATCTGCAAAAAAGTTGTTTTTTTTTCATTTAAACAATAGCAATACTGATTCTTAAAATCTAAGATTGATCTCTCTGTCAGTGTTTCCTGCAACACTTTTCAGCAGTGCTGCACCCTGCTGTTGAATACATGATATTGCAGTTGAATCTAAACCATCACTGCATTACTATAAATTACGGTGAACGGGAGGGGACGTCTTCGGTTCACTTAGTTTTATTAATATTAATTATTAATATTCGTGGGAACGTGATATTATGTCGTGGGCCACAAGCTCTTTTTGTCGAGGTAACAACATCCTTATGTCCTTCTTATAATGTGGAAATTTTTTCACAAGTTTATTGCATAAACAAACCTGGATGACCATAACAACCTGGGATTATCAGAGATGTTTAAAGCATTTTTATTACATTAAACATTTTATTTAATATTTGTATATTCTTCTTCTTCTTCTCTTTTTATATTTATTTTTTTATAGGCTAATAATAATAAGATGGATGTTTTTTAGGCCTACTCTTTGTAGAATTTATTCATGATAAACTTAATACAAATTATGTTTACATTGCGTGCAATATAATAATTTATATCATAAAAACATTAATCAATCTTTATTTATATAGCGCTTTTAACAAAACATAAAAAATAAAATTAATTATGAAATAATTTTTATAGTACATTTCTATAATAATTCATATAATCTTTTTTTAAATTCAAAATAAAATAACAATGAATCCATCTCTGATAATCCCAGGTTGCTATGGTCACACAGGTTTGTTTACACAATAAACTCGTGGCCACAAGAAAAAGATGTCATTCCCTCATCATAAGAAATCGTGGCCATGAGAAATGGATGTCGTTCCCTCAACATAGCATCTCGAGGCCGCGACATAAGGATGAAAATGATCTACATTGTTTGGTCCCCTTTTTAATATATATATATATATATATATATATATATAAACTAAAGAATATAATTTAAATGCATACCTTATTTTTTTTAAATAATGTATAATATAGCACTACTTGTGTAGTCTGATTCATTGAATGACCCTTTTAAAGTTGTTTTGTTTTGTTTATACTTTTTAATTAAAATTAATAATTTAATAATAATTTACACATTGTTGTAATGACAGTTCTACATAAGAAATGCAATGTAAATTTGACTTCAGTCAGTGTCCACAGAGCAGTTTTTAGCTGTTGTTTAGCATATATTAAGTACAAAATGAGAATAAAAGGAAATGTACTGCATAGTTTAGGCCCTGTTTGTAATTTAGAAAATCAATCTTTTTGTAATTGTTCTGATCTTGAAGGTTTGTAAGCAAACTGGATATTATACTGTACGTCTGAATGCATCAGAATCAAACCAAACCTATATGAAATTAGAATAAAAAGCGAATCACAAACTGAATCAAATCAGTATTAATACTCAGCTGTTACACATGTGCTGTTAAACATGTTACTCAAACGTTTCTCTGTTGCCGTAGGTTGGTGTGTCTGTTTCTTAAGAGAGGCGCAGACTACAACGCAAAAGACATGGATGACAAGGACCCAATCGGCATTGCCATAGATAACGCCAACGCAGACATCGTCACGCTGTAAGTAGCATTAGAGAGCACTAATTAGCTTACAGTACATTTAATGAGGTGCTTCCTGCTAATAACTCTATTAACATTGTGCTTTTCCTCCTAGACTCCGGATAGCCAAGATGAACAAGGAGATGCGGGAGATGGACGGCACTCCATCAGGTCATTCTGAGGGGCGGGGCTCTGGTGGTGGGGGCGGGACTGGGTCTGTGATCGGACAAACTAAGAAAAGCTTTCAAACTATCAAGAACCATCTCAGTGGCCGGGCACCCGGTGGTCAGAACTAACTGAAAACTGAGTTAAAAGAGAATTTAAAAAAAAGAAAGGACAGTACGTGGATTGGAGCACTTTGATAAAGCACTTTAAAATGTATAGAAACACTGAATGTTAATAGATAACACTACACATCAGCAGCAAAAAAAGACTTCTGTTCAGTGCTTTTATTACCTGTGGTCATGTCTTATGTAGTATGTTTTGTAAGGTGGTATCAGGACTGTTTGTACTGAGTATGGTTTTGCATGAGTAGTGTGACATTTTGCATTTACTGGAATCTGATTTGTTTGTATGACTGGGGTTTGTTCAGCTCAAGGGGTTTTTCTCCGTCTGCGCTAGGCTTCAGATATTTGGAAATTCAGAAGACTGCATCACTAACAAGTTATATTTGATTTATTTAACGTTCATTCAGACCAAATCAGGCAATACAAAATGGATAAACTCCACAGCTAGTCATTACAGTGCTTGGAAGACATCAGCATCTTGGGATTATTTTGTATTTTTATCAACGTGCCACAATTACATAATTCAACTTGAATTGTTAAACATATAGACCCTGCCTTTTTTACGATCTATCACTCTAAAGCCCCTTTCACAAGCAGCACGATAACGATATCATTCTCAATGTTAAAGAATAGCAGCGTCCACACTAGAGCCCGACCGATAAAGGATTTTGAAGGTAGATACGATACAAATTTTGTTGGTTTTAAAATTCGATATTTTTTATTTTTTTGCCTAACATTAGTTATTTGTAGTTATCTCTGGGTTTTAATTACTAGCTAATTCCGCTTCACTCTCGGCTTATTTAACAGCAGCAAAACTGGACATGATAGTCACGAATTTTGTCATGCTTATTTGAGTTAAGAGAACTGATGGGGATGTTCTTTTAATTGTTATTCAAGCAATGTATGTCTCGTGACCAACTCACCATGAACACACTTCAGCGATGATGTCACTCGCGGATAACTGGTTCTCTCTGCTCGACTCTGACTGGATCAGCAGGTTACAGGATGTGTGACGCGTTATACACGAGTGTTGCCGACAGGGACGGTGTAGAGTGTCCTCTGGTGGACAAACTATACAACGCCAACACTCATGACATGCTTGAAGGGTGTTTCGTCCGTTTTTATTTGATTTTTTTAAATATTCCTTTATCGACCGTTATAAATGCTGATACCGATAGTTTGGAAAATGCCTAATATCGGCCGATAAATCGGTTGGGCTCTAGTCCACACCACAACTACAACAATAAATGACAGAAAAACTATATAGTTGGGAATCATTTTCAATTTAAAGCGGCAGACGCGCTTGAGTTTATAATAAAGAGACATTCGCTGGTGTGGATGCTAATATAGTTACCATGCCTGGTGTGAACGAACGTTAATGTCCTGTTCTCTATCTATCCATCCATCCTCCTCTTTCTCAGATTGTCTATTCATATAATCATACGATTTATCTAATCATGTTGCCTCAGAAAATGCAAATAATTGAGCTGTTATAAGGTGGGCATTAATATTTGGCATCGTTCGGCGTATCATCACCATTCATGTTTACCGCCGACCATCATAAATGTATTCAAAACTTCAAACTGCAGATACAGTCTATAGTTCAGTTTCCTGTTGATCATTTGCTTCGATCACTTGTAATATTTATTGCAGTACCAGATGTTTACAGATGTGCTTTCTCGTGGTGCTTATGCTTTTTGCATCTGTTGTTTTGCTGTGGGGCTTGTTTAAGGCAGTTTGTCCATCTGTGTCTCTGTATACAAATGTTTTTGCTGTTGTGCGTGCGCGTATGTGTGTGTGCGCATGTCCCGAGACGGGTGGCCAGGTGTCTACTGCTTGCAGTGTGTGTCCTCTGCACTGCGCGACAGGTAATTTACTGCTTCCCTATGCTTTTATGTATGCATGCATAACCACTGCACTTATGTAGTTATCAATCCAAATCAAAGCTCTTCCTCTGGTGGTGTACTCAACAAGCTTTTTAGACCTTGTTAAAACTCTTTAAGGTTTGAATCACTTCCTACTCACAGGGGTATAATTGTCACTCTAACACAAAATATGATTGTAATTCATAGTCTTGTTTGTTTTGGATGCAAAATGTGATCAGGTGAACAGAGAATCATGCAACAAGTACTTCAAGAATGCAAAAGAACGACTAAGGTTCATTAGATAGTTGTGAAAGTTGTGCTGCTTAAACATATTTAGCTAATAATGGTTTTTTTCTTTCCTTTTTTTCATCCTGCAGGTGATGATACCTATCATGACATTTTCAGGGACTTCTCCCAAATGGCCTCCAACAATCCAGAGAAGCTTAAACGGCGTAGCACTGACATGAAATGAACCACCTGACCACTAGATGTCAATGTTACACCAATAAACACACACACACTCTCCAGTAGACAATATGAAAAGCTGCATAGTTTGGTTCATCTTGTGTACAGGAGTGTGAGCTTTTGCGTATTTATTCTGGTTTAGGCTTTAGGATGTCATCAGTCATTTGGCGTTTCCTATCAGTTGTTTTCCTTTTCATCAGACGTTCTGTAGCCGAATAACTTATAATTGGAGCAGGTTTATATTCCAAATGGTATGAAAGCAAGACAAACAGCTAGACTGTAGAGGTGGAGTGGACACATCTGTCTTTCTCATTTAGATGGCAATGAATTTTTCCTCTTTCAGCTGATTTTCAGTGGACAAGTTGCTTTTCTTCTTTTTATTCACTATGTTGTGAGC
Organism: Enteromius radiatus; assembly: GCA_032357445.1. Classification (NCBI taxonomy): domain Eukaryota; kingdom Metazoa; phylum Chordata; class Actinopteri; order Cypriniformes; family Cyprinidae; genus Enteromius; species Enteromius radiatus. The sequence goes on along the minus strand of JAUCMS010000127.1, from coordinate 8,371,745 downwards.
CAGTGTTAATGCAACTTGAATGTAACTGTTACTTTTGGTGAGAGATCACTGTTCTCTTGTATAATTTTTATTATTTTATTTTCTTTATAATTTTAATTTCTCTTTTTATAAGAACAAAACAACCCATACGAAAATGGTCAATTTTTGTTTTGTGAGCATGCAATGTTCTAAACAACATGTACAAATGAATAACCGTGAGAACGTTTGAATGTGTAGCTGAATAAATAAATGATTCATGACTTATTCGACTTGCATTTCTGAGAATTTTGCAGTAAAACCTAAAACACTATTAACACTTAAAATACTGTTCATTACCATTTAAAGTTTTAAAGTCTGCAAGACTTTTATTTGTCGAGGGCACAGTACTAAGACATGCATGATCTTACAAAATATTTATATTTTAAACAAATTATATTCTTTTGAACTGAATCCTGAAACAATGAGCACTACAGTTTCATATTTTTTGGAACCTGTGATTTTTTATTTTTTTTTCTCCTCAGGATTCTTTGATGAATAACAAGTGAAAAACAAAACATTTTTACCACATATAAAACATTTCTAAAATGTAAATCTATTCTATGACTTTTTTGTTCATTTAATAGATCCTTGGTTAATAAAAATATTCATTTCTTTCGAAGAAGAAAGAATAAAAATGTACTGATCCCAAACCTCTGAACAGTAGTGAAACGGTAAACTACTGTAACAGTAGCTCTGAACATTATTATCCATTTTAAATAAATGCTTCTCTTTTTAATATTTTAATCATCAAAGAATCCTAAAAAAAACAGCAGCTCAACTGTTTCCAACACTGATAATAAAACATCAGCATATTACAACGATTTCTGAAAGGATCATGTGTCCCTGAAGACTGGAGTAATGATGCTTTGTATCTCAGGAATAAATTACATTTTAAAATATATTCACTCAGAAAACAGTTATTTTAAACAATATTATATTTCACAATATAATTTTTTTTTCTGGATTTTTAATCTAATAAATACAGCCTTGATGAGCAGAAGAACCATCTTTAAAAACCATTAAATATCTTACTGACCCCAAATTTTTGAACGATAGCGTAAATATTTCATATATCCCGCTGAGTTCATAATATGTTATGTTAAATTATGTTTTAAACCAGAATTCTGCATAAAAAGACCATAATATTAAAACCTATGAAGAATCATGTATAAATATAACAACATGATAGAAACAGAAATAGCCTTTTATTCAACCACATTAAAACACAGTTTCCTGGTGATCAAATCTGTTTATCTAAAACACAGTTTTAAATTGTACTGATCCAGTAAAACCAGTCTTGCCATGCTGTGCGCTTATTGGAAATTTTTTGGTATATTGAAAAACATAACGCACAAGACATGGGCTGGTGAGCTGGTTAAAGGTAAAACTACCCAACTGGCTCAGATGGCAAGTTCCATTCAACCTTTTAATTAGATAAGTCACCTTGTGTAGTTCTAAAGCTATAAGGTTCAAAGAACCTGATGATGAAATACTGTTATAAATGTCATTACCAGCGTTAGCACTCCAAAGCTAATAGACTGATCCAAATTTATCCACATCTCACTTCTCATACTATGCAAGCATACTGAGGTCAATAGGCTAAAGAGCATGTAAAACTGCATTAATACAGTGCATTTGAAGACAACTCTGTGTAAAGGCAGTGCTGTTAATCTCAAAGCAATAAGGGCCTCTCACATGAGAAAGCAAAGTCTAGCTGCACTCTCAGTCTATGAAGATTAAGGCTCACGTGTTTGGTTTTATGAGAAGTGTACCTTTAAAACAGCATTAGTGGCTAATATTCAAGGTTTACCAGTGGGAAGTAGAGAACTGACCAGGTTTAAATTAACCTACAACAGTTTGTGCACAGTGTGAAATAAACATTTAAAATAAACACAAAAAGGTGCTGAATAATGTAATGTGTAACACAAAGACTGTGGTGCATGACATGTTTGTTTAATGATTTCTAAGTGAATTGTTTACGTCAGTGACCGCCGTAGTCAATATTCACTCTGAAACCTGAAAGCCCTTCATTTTTTCATCAAGATCCCCAAGATATAATATTTAAAAAGGATCAATGCAATACACAAATCAAATGGTCCAGTTTAACCAACATTAAATTCCATGTCTCAGACAATGCTAATAACATTAATAACTCAATATGATCATCATATTCCTCCATATGCAACTCAAAAACAATCCAGCTGTAATCAAGGTAAGGTACAGCAAGTTGTGTGTAAAAAAAGTGAAAGAAAAATGAACTACATGAGGAGCACAACAGGATTAGCATTGTATTAGCATTTAGCTTGCCTTCCTGCTTTTGTATGCTGTAGCCTCCAGCAGCTAAACTTACTGGCAAAAGAAAATGTTTTGCCTTCGTTTTAGCTTTTCTTTGATGTGACAACAGATATGCGATAATAACTAAGCTTGTTTGGAATCTAGAAACTCTTGCTAGCAGCCCTCATGTTTTACTAAATGCTCCTCGGTAACTTGTGATCAAGAAAAACCACAAGCATCAATCTTTCCACCAAACCCTGAAGCTGCGTTTGTGCGTGATAATTAAATTCCTGTCAGAGAAGGCCGGAGGTGAAGTGTGCCAATAGTTTACAATACAAAAATTGTAATAATACATTAAAAACTATCATCAATTCAAATAAATAGTACTTTTCCATCATATTCTTGGAAATAGTAATATGGCAGAAGCAAGGTACAGTGTTATACCATGGTGTTTAATATACAGTGCCCTCAAATTCAGAAATGGTGAAGTAAAAGTGAGGCATTTGGACAATATCAGAACAAATCCTTATTTGAATTCACATGGGAAAACTATGACTATGTATTTTTTTAATATATATATATTTTTTAATAATTTAATTTAAATTAATAATAAATTAATTCAATGTAATATAATTTTAAATAAAAACAGAAATATTAGAGCTATTTATAAAGTATTTTTGTGTAATTATAAAGTTTGAAAGGAGAATAATGGCATATTTTGAAACATCAGGATGTGGATACAGTTGCTGTATGGAAACTGTTGATTGATCAGTAAAGCTAAAACTGAAAATATAAAAACTATAATAGTATCTAAATGATACTACAACAACACTACATCTGCAGCTGTGGTGTCTGACTGTAGCAATGCTATATTGCCATTATCATGTAATCAAAAATAATAACTGCGAAGTTATTGCATTTACATCATGATAAGGTTTTATGCTGCTATTGTCCTGTTATACAACTTATGAAGGGCACTCATTTCATGGTGCATGTCCAAAAACCTGTCTACTTGTACATGTAAGGAATGGTTAAACAATCCAGATTTAACATTAAGACTTTAAGATTTGTTTTGAAATTTACACAAAATAGGCTACATGGAAATTTGAGACGTAAACTGACTCAAACTCTCTCAAAACCTGAGAACTTCGATCAAATTGATTGTCTTGTAATAGCACACTTCACTTTTTCTGGCATGGGGAAATTACCCACAAAAAGTTTTACTTCAAAATATGGTAATAATTGTAATAATAAATACCAATAATTGTCTATATCCTGTCTGACAATGCAAAACTGTACTTTAATAATCTTTCCCCTAAATTAGTATGATGCATCATTTCCTGAGGTAATTCTTCTCATTCTTGCACTAGATGTGTAACATCACTCTTCCAACACATCTTTTACTCCTTATCTGGGCTGGGTATATCATCCAAAGCACAGGGTATCTCAGAGTTTGAGGACAGAGTTTGTTTGAGAAGTCCATCTTCAATGGATTCATCCCGAAACGTATTCCTTGAAGGTGATGGGGGTGCAGGGGCGGTACAAGACCAGAAATAAGGAAGAGTCATTGTAACTAACATACCTAACACGAGGAAACATCCAGCAGCAATAAAAGACACTGTGTAAGTCCCAGTATAGTCCTTCAGCCAGCCTTGGAGGAAAAAAATAGAGATGAAACAATCACTTCAATGCTGATTGTAAACCTAAAGATCAATTTTGTTAGCCTTTAACAGTAATACAGTAATACACACTTAATTCAGATTTTTCTCACCAGAGTAAACATCTTAAGTCATTCTGCATATCTAGTATAAGTATCTTAGTATTTTTGTCTTGTTTCTAGTCAAAATATCAAGTAAGATAAGCCATTTTATGCAGTGAAAAGCCACATGTTCATAAAAAAAAAAAAAACATTTAAGGCATTTTAACTATGCAGCGTATTCTCTGGAAAAAATATGAGTCTAAAAATAATATTCCATAGTAATGCTTTTTCCTCAAATTCCACCTCGTTATTCTATCGCATAAAAATGTGCAAACATAATTGCCTGTTTTTGCGTGACCTGAGCATATGATGATTCAGACAAGAAAATATTTCATTGGAAAAAGCAATATTAAACAAATATATTTAAAAAATATAAATAAAAATTAAATACATGTAAAATAATATAGTCAGAAACAACCGTTTTAGGTTTAAAATGTGTTAATATTGGATTTGTTTTCAACAAACCTGCAGCTTTTCACTGCAGAGGATTTCCAGTGAATTTGTTCCGATCAAGAAATTAACTCATATACATATTATATGGCCCAAAGGTGAATACATTTTTGGTAAACGTTCTTTTTTCCATTAAATAAAATTACTGTGATGATCTCATGAGCTCCTACCTGACAGTGGCGCTCCCAGCAGCCCTCCGACGCTCTCTATGAGCTGCAGCAAACCAAGGGCTCCCAGCATTCTCTCCATGCCGACGATCTCCGGCACCACTGCGAATGCCAGCGGCGTCATCGCCCCTGCGCAAAACCCATAGACCACACCAACAACCAACAATCCTGAGTAAACCACGGCAACAGGAATGAGCATCAGAGAGAGCCCCAGTAACCCAGTCCACAACACCAGCATGTGCTGGATCCGTATTTTGCCCAGATCTGAGAACCAGCCGGAGGCTATGCGACCCACGATGTCTGCCACACCGGTTACAGAGATTACAAAGGCTGCCTGGTACTCAGTGAAACCAATGTGACGGCTGTGGGCGACCAGGTGAACGTAAGGAATAAAGTACCCGGCATTGAAAAAGGTGATGGCCACGGAATAAGTGAGGAAGCCTCGGTGTGAAAGCAGAGGGATCTCAAAGCCCTCGTAGATACGGGAGAGCAAAGAAGAACGTTTGTTGATCTTGGTCGGGTTTTCAGTCTGAGAACGGCACAAAAGCAAGAAAACAAGCCAATATTAAGCCTCATATATTCTGTTAATCTGCAGAACAATAATAATAAATTCATCTTGGCTGAATATAAATGTATTTAATGTATCATTATATATATTTAGTATATGTTAATCATCAATATTTAAAACTGAATTAATTTAAATATTATATTTGTTAAAATGAATAAATAAATATTTATAATATATACTGTTCAAGAGTTTGTGGTCCATAAGCTTTTTAAAAAAGGTCTCTTATGCTCACCAAAGATGCATTTATTCGATTACAAATCTAAATACATATGTTGTGACATGTCACATTAATAAAAAAAAAAATGTTTTTTTTTTCAGGATTGTATTTTTGTTAAATATATATATATATATATACATATACATTTTAGGACATTATAAATGTTTTACTTTTTCATTGCAATTCTTCGTCCTAATTAATACACAGTTGTCCTGCTTATTATTTCAGTATTATTTAACTAGCTGTAACGGCATTTATTTAAAATATAAATCTTTTATAACATTTTAAATGTCATTTTCAGTTCATATTTTCATACCAAACAAAGCACTTACCTTCACCTCAACCTTTGGTTTTCCTAGAGGTCGAATGAGAGCTCCACAAGCAATCATGTTGAAGCTGAGGCCTCCGAGGACAAGCAATGCCCCTCGCCAAGCATAGGCTTCTACTAGATACTGAAAAAGTGGAGAGAATGCAAAAGAAGCAAGTCCGATACCTGTGAAGCCCAGGCCCATGGCTAGAGATCTCCGCAAGGTGAAATACTGCATTACTGACGCAACGGTAGGGGTGAAGATCAGCGCCCAGCCTAAACCTAACAGAGATAATAAACACAAATCAGGATTCTGACATTGGTTAATATTAAAGACACTATTTACAAAAGCATTTACCTGAAATTAATCCCATGGTCAGGTAAAGATGTAAAAGACATGTTGCCCGGGAAGCCAGAATGAATCCCAAGCCTGAGAAGAATCCTCCCATCATAACAACAGGACGAGCTCCGTATACATTAGATGCGGCTGCACTTATAGGACCTGCAGGAAGGCATATGTAATCAATTGAATGCTGAAACTGTTTAGTTTTACCCAGTTGTGTTTGTTAATATATACATGAACAACTGAAGGAGTGAACTTACTCATTAGCTGTTGCATGGCCAAACCAATGGATGTTATCCAGGACACCGCCTGGGCACTCTCACCAAAGTACTGCACAAACTCCACAAAAAAGACGCCCAGACTGCGGATGAGGCCAAAAACCAGGGCAGAGGACACGAAAAGAGACCCCACCACCACCCAGCCCCAACCTCCATCAGGTGCCGCCATCTGTGAGGACAACTGCTGCTCTTCCTGTGTCTTTTGGGGCTTTTCCATGATTGCACTGTGCCATAAACAACATTAAAATCTTCAACTAAACAATAAAAGTAATTTCACTCTATTCACTCTGTGTCACAGTGCTGTTAAACACCTACCAGTTGAAATTCTAACATTAACATGATTTATATTCACTTAACAGTCAGGTGTCAGTTCTTATCCTGATTTAATTGCCTCTACAACACACACACATACCAGTATGTTTTTTGAAGAAGAAAAGTCTTTTAGTTTAGTCTTGAACCATCTTGTGATCATGAGATGATCATGAGGTGGACTCTGAACTGTCATTACCAGTGGTCCGAAAAGTTTAGCCAATCAAAATCTGATCACTCAGGTCAGGATGACCGCTGGGCCAATTTATTTACTTATTTATTTCTCCGAATGAGTTAACTTTAACGTCAAAACATTGGTAGGAACAGAATGTAGGCTACCATTAAAAAATGCATTAAAACATTTGCAGTGTAAAAAAAGCTATTACTTTTAATATATGTATTAAAAAACATTTTGTCAGGCAGCACATATGTATACTATACTCCCAAACCAAACTTATTCTAACCCTTAAAAGTAAGTTAATGCATAGTTTTTGTCTCTAGCACATTAGAAAAGCTGTATAATTACATTAATTTGATTACATTTATTACATTTGAATTAACATTTAATGGTAACATAAACACCAAATTCTAGACTCTACTGGTAAAGAAAAAGTATTCCAGAAAGGCTAGTACACAAATCAATACCTGCAGATAGAGAAGAATATCACAAACAGATAAAATCTGATTAAATGTAGATGTAACATGTCAACAACAACAACAAAAAAACTATTGTACTGTACTGAACTACTTTATATGAAAAATCAATAATATGTTAAAATGATATGGTCAAGTATTACTATTAAAATATGTTTTACTGTAAAATACCCAAATAAAAAGTATTACTTATAATTAAATGCATTTTACGAAATAATGATAATAATAATATATGCAAACTGCTCTAAATGTAATTTCATCCCCTAATTATACTTTATACATATTTATGCATGTATATGTATGTAAATTCTGCATGTTTTACTTCTAAAGATTATTAACAAATATTTCATTTAGCATGTTTCATTAAAACTACTAAAATGTTACACAATCGATTTTAAATGTTGAAAGTCCACCTATGCGAACATAAAAAGGCACAATAAAAAAAAGCCAAACATAAAATAAAAACTAGAATGGTACACCTACCTTTTGCCCTCTCTGTCAATGTCCTCTGAAAATCGCCTGTCAATATTTACAGACGCTAATGTGTACACATTTAAAAACTTACATATATATTTTTAATTTTTTAGCTTGATGTTAAATTTCAGTTTTATGGTGACAATTACATGGTGATGTTGAAAAAAAAGGTCACACGTAAAAATACGTCCAATGAAAATAAGGCATATTGCTCATAAAATATTAATTAAGTAATGCAACAGCCAATGACAAAGCATGAGTTAATTAATATTCATGAGATCAGCCTTGTCGTTCCAATAGTATAGTGACGTAGCAAACCCGTCTCGTTCCTATCTGTTGTCTAGCATTGATGGTATTTAGCACATTATTTATTACATGACAATGGCACGATTTACTCATGTATTCGTGGAATATATGCAGCAACAAAAACGCCTATATTTTGTATTTTTTTCCCGCACAAATAGATACAATGAAACACTAAAGCCTTTTAGACAAAACAGCATGACACGAACAGATGGAATGACATGACATACAATTTACGACCCCGATTTTGAGTGAATACCATGAAATATTCCAAGCAAAATACAATTCGTTTGAAAACGCTTTTGTAACACCGGTGTAAACACCGGTAAATATGTCTGGAACGGATCTGTAGTTACTTACTCATAACCCGCTCACCCTTTTTCCTGCCGATTCACCATTAGGTCAAATGAAATAAGCAGTTTCTTTTCAAATGCATAAACAGTCAACTCATACTGTTAAGCACATCGTCGATGATGGCTACTTTCTACTTATTCACCTGCTCCTGACATGAGCGGCTATTTCTCGCACGTGCTGGTTTCGTTTCAGCGAAGCTCCGCCTCTAGAGCGCGCTCACGAGCTAGCTGGTTTTCATTTGTTTACAAGAATGTACTCCGGTCAGTCAGTCATGAACTGTGCGTGTAATGTTAGGTTCAAGACGTCATTAGCACACACTGACAATATTTCCATACGTTAAAACTAGTCTCTGTAAAGATTAACCATTGTCTTTATGGGATGAATGCGACCCCTAGCGGTAAGTTCGGTTTAACGTTATCAATCACCAATACCAAAACTTAAAAAGAAGTTAAGACGTTTTTACCGTGGTTCTTGTATGTTCATCAATCACTTAAAGAAGCCTAAGTTGGTTTACTCCTCTAAATTGGACTGTCTATAATTTTAATGGTAGGTTTATTTTAACAGTGAGATACAGAATAGCAACAAAAATCCAGGAAAACACCTTTTAAAAAACATAAGTATTTGACCCCTTTGCAAAACATGATGCCAAAACCCTTGTTGTCAAACTACACATTTCTTGTAGTTGTCCAGCAGGTTTGCACACATATCATCAGGAGGGATTTTGTTCCACATCTCTTGACAGATCCTCTCCAAGTTATTAAGATGTTGATGCTGACATTTGGCGACTGAAACCATCAGCTTCATCCACAGATTTTCAGCCACTCCTTCTTGAGACACTCCTTTGTTGCCTTGGCCATGTGTTTTGGGGCATTGCAATGCTGGAATACCCATCCACAACCCCAGTTAAACGCCCTGGCTAGCTTCAATGCCCTGGCCCTCTTCCCTTTGATGCGGTGCAGTTTGTACTGTCCCCTTAGCAGTAAAAAACCCCCTAAGCATAATGTTTCTGCCTTATTGTTTAATGGTAGGGATGGTGTTGTTGGGGTCATAGGCAGCATTAAGACTTCACAAGAACAAATACAGAGGGTGGTGCTCCTAGGTCAGCCTATGAGGAAAACTTCCATACTTATGGATAGACAGGTAGTGTGTGCATGGGGCCAGTTTTTGTCTAACGCCGGAAACAGGTGCCAGCTGTTTCATTGTTCCTATTTCAGCACCACCCATAGAGAAGCTGAGACACTTTAGGGTGAGTCAGGTCTAACTTGTGAGCTAATCAGAGGAAGGAAGGGTTAAGAGGTGAATTCTTTGTTCTTCTGGGCTCCAAGAATCAGATATTGAAGATATTGAAAACATTTAACATTACTCATAAGTGCCTTGATTGACTACTTTCATGTCTAACCAGCTCCAGAATTGAGAATTTTAAAGAATTAGGATTGCATGAGAACAGCTGACCAAGGTTATATTTAACTAAATTAAAGTTAACCAAAACCTTAAACTAAAAAAGGTTATATTTTCATTATGTTTAACTAAAAAAATAAAATAAAGACACATTTATAAAAACGCACAACAAAGTTAAAATATATTATAATATCATAATACTAAAACAACACTGTGTCTGTTAAACACACACACACACACATACACACTATAATGAGAAATTAATTTAACTTTAATTTATATAAAATGGGTCTTTGTCCAGCAAAAGAGTGCAACATAGTATTGTTGACATCATTATACTCATCATCATTATCATCAATCTTTACATGTATATTATTTTGGCTAATGTGAGTCCTCAACCTGCTTGGACTCTCAGTAACTATAATACACCATAAAAATCATGAAATGGTCTTTTAAACACAAGTATCACTGAGAAGATACACAGAGAAGCTAGTCCTCTACAAATGTTCTTGTTAAATAGGCTCCAGGCCTTTTTTAAATTAGTACGTTAACATACTGAATAACTGGTAACTAAACAACTAAGAGGTTATAATTGAGTTTTTTTTTCATTCTGGCTGTTCTGTTATTTTCTTAAATAGGAAACAGAATATGGTACAAACACCAGAAAGCATCCACGAACAAATAAGAGCAATATTTTTTGGGCAAAACAAACCAAACTAAATAAATAAATAAAATTACATTATTAATAAAATGTAAAAAAAAATATCATACAAATGTATCTTTTATCTTTTCTTTCTCAAACATGCTTAATTCCTTCTTTACACTTACTTTCATCTTTCTTTCATAATCTTTCCCATTTATTGCAGAATTTCATATATTTAATTATTTTTATCTTCATTCAGCTCTTTCATATTCAAATCTGAACTCCTACTAAATGCTTTCACACTCTGCCACAAACCATCTTAGTCATAAAAGCAAAAAACAAATATTTTCTTCCATATCTACTGAAGTATTTTCAAATAACATGCTTCTTTTTACTGTCTCAAGCCCTATTTCTCATATTCCCCAGGAGAAACAATTACCATCTCAATAGGGCTGTATACTTTCTGACAATTTCCACCATTTTTCCTGCCACAGAAAAAGTGGCCAATATGACAGCAAAATAATTGATTAAATAGCATGAGGAAAATAAAGTATGCAAAGCAAAATAAATAAAAAAATACTTTAACAAATAATAAAGATAATAGTCAGCACATCTAGTGCAGGAGTGCTGCATTCTTGGAAGACTATACCTTCACTGATATAATTATAGTCAAGCTGTCCTCGAATGCAGCACTCCACCTCTTTAAACTCTTTACAATACTGTTTTATAGATCCGTCAATCTACAGTTTACAGCTTGACCTATCTGCAGAGAGAGCATATAGCAATGGTGCCAGAGATGTTTCAGCGTGCCTCTTAGCAAGCTTGTAGCAGGGTGGGTCCAGGTTGGTATGGGTCAGCCAGAACCTTGTAGCGGATCTTGGTGTTGGTGATGGCGCCGTGTTTCTGTCTCAGGTGAAGCCTCAGCTGACTCTTATGACGGAAGTGCAGGTGACATTTCTCACACTGGAGGAAAAAAATAGAGCAGAGAGTGAGATTTCTACTTCATTTTGCAGTATGGAGGTATGTAGTTGTGTGTGTGTGTATATATATATATATATATATATATATATACACACACACACATTTGTTAAAATATAACTGACGCTGTAAGGCTTCTCTCCAGTGTGGATGCGCAGGTGGCTCTTCAGCGTCTGCAGGTGGCGGAAACGTGTCCCGCAGGTGTTACATGGGTACGGCTTTTCCCCGGTGTGGATCAGAACATGGGCACGCAGGTGAGCTACCTACAGCACACATACACACATTTGACAAGAACGTAATTTTAGCTCTTTAACTCTTTAACTCTTTTTATTGATGCTTTTCAACAAGAACAAAAAAAAGATGCCCAAATCTTAGCAATGCATATTAGTGATAAAAAAATTAGGTTTTGATATATCTACTGAAATATTTACAAAACATCTTCATAGAACATGATTTTACTTAATATTATTTGGCATAAAATAATCATTTTGACTCATACAATGTATTTTTGGCTACTGCTACAACTATACCCAAGGGACTTCAGACTGGTTTTGTGGTCCAGAGTCACATATATGTTTGCATGTGTGTATAATTATATATATATATATATATAAAGGAACCCTCTGCACCTACATACACACTCAAGAATATATTAAATGCATGAAAATAAGAATGATACATGTGATTCTGTGCAGATGTACCTGGACAAATCTGGCTTTGCATGTGTCACACCGGTAGGGCTTTTCTCCAGAGTGGATGCGGGAATGAGTCTTTAAATTGGCAGGCCGGTTGAACTGTGCTCCACACACATTACAGCGGTAAGGCTTGTCTCCTGAGTGAAATGAATGAAAAAGTGGTCAGAACTAGTAATAATAAAATGTTAATTTATTACTTTATTTTATTTTATTTTATTTATGTTTCATATTTCATATTTTTCAAAAAAAAAAAAAAAAAAAAATAAAAAAAAAAAAAAAAAAGGGGGGGGCGTGG